>CM053788.1:53529385-54129385 GCA_028749045.1 Cupressus sempervirens | reverse complement strand
GAGTCTTACCTAACTGGGATAACACATCATAGTGAGAAGCGGGCCTTTATGGAGTGGATGGTGCGGCAAGCGCATGTGGAACTAATGGAATAGTGTGATTAGGAGTGGCAGCTTGCAAAGTAAGTCTTCCTCGTCGAGTGGTGGCATCACAATCAGCTACTTGTAGGACAAGGGTATTAACATGAGTGTCTGCCTCCTCAATGCAACCACACATGGAGCTAAATCCACATATATCATTGATTTCAATTTTACCACACAAGGAGTCAAACCTTGATATGTGGTTAGTAGAATAATCATAAGGTAATGCATTTGATGTGGAAGCTCAATTTGCATTGTTCGCACTGTTGTTTCCATTGTTGATATTGTCATTGTTGTGATTAGGAAATGGTTTTTGAAATATCTTCAACTTAGCATTTTTAGAGGATGGTCCTCCTTCTACCTCAATTTCTCCATCATTGACAAGATTTTGGATGAAGACTTTGAGTTTTATACACTTGTTTGTGTCATGTCCTTTAATCCGATGGTATTTGCAATATTCATTTTCCCTATACCATTTTGATTTGGGTTGGTTCTCATCAAAGGGTTGTGTGTTAGGAAATACCATCAAATTGTGATCCACTCATTTTTGAAATATGGCTTCCAAGGGTTCATGAAAGTTAGTGAATTTTCTATTGCAATCATAGTCATGGTTGTAGTTGTTGTTGTTGTGGGGGAAAAATTGTGTTTTATTGCGAGATTGTTGATTCTCATTGTTTGAATTGTTGTTGTTTCAGTTACAATAGTTGTTGTTGTTCCCTCTTCGAAGGTTTTTGACATTAGTGACACCGTCGTGTGTGAAACCTTTGTTCTTGGACCAAAACTTGGATTTGCTATTATTGTTTGCCTCATTGTGTGAGGATGATGAATTATAATGTTTAATGGTACCTTTTTCCAAAAGTCCATTTTCAATATTCTTGCCCTTCTTGACTAAAGTGGCAAAGTCTTTGGGGCTAGCCATCTTCATGTGGAAAGACATTTTAGGTATCAAGTTCTTGATAAATATATCTACAAGGTGGGAATCCTCAATTTTGTAGGGCATGTGGTTAGCAAGATGCCTCCACTATTGTAGAAATTTGGCAAATGTTTCACCGTTTCATTGCTTTGTGTTGCACAAATCACTCAATGAGTTATGATGTTCAATGTTGTAAGAATATTGTGCTATAAACTTTCTTGTCAAATCATTGAAGGAAGTAAAGGAGCCCTTAGGTAAATTCATTAACCATTCTAGCGTGGGGCCTCCAAGACTTCGTGCAAAGAGTCTCTTAAGATAATCATCACCGTAAGCTACTTCTTGGCACAGAATGGAAAATTCCTTGAGATGTGTGACGGGGCATGTCTCTCTCGTATACTTGTCAAATTTAGGAATTTCAAAACTAGGTGGAAATGGTACCATATTGATGGATTTATCGAATGGAAAAGGACAAATTTCCTCAAAAGAGAAGTCCTTCATCCCTTTGTTGTTCATGCTAAGGATCAAATTTCGCAATTCTTGGAATTGTTGAGCCAAATCTTGATTGGGTTGCACTTGTGATTGTTGGGAGTTCATGAATCCACTCCTAAATTGTAGGGAGTCCCAAATGTAGCGTGAGGGGTTGGAAGTACTCCACTTTGGCCAATATATTGATATGTCATCATCGAAATTGTCGCGGATGTCTTTACCATACTTGTTGGTATTTGCAAATAAGATGAGTGCATTGGTTGTGTCGGAATTGCCATTGGTTGAGTAGACACTTACCCAACTTTTAAGCATTCCATAGTGCATGGTACCTGTCAAGGTGGATTTTGGAATGCTAGCATGTGTGGTAGCATTGGGCATAGCACTAATGATTTGTTGAATATGTTCTGCACTCAATTAAAATGTTGATTGTGTGGAAGTGCTAGATGTAGGCACAACACTAGTTGCCACCATGGTTTCTTTCCCTTTGCTAGAAGTTGGAGCTGTGTTTGAAGTAGGCAATACATGAGCACCACCTTTTGTAATTTGTCTAAACAAGGTGCTCTCATCAAAGCTTGGGGGAACATTGACACCATATTTGACCAAATTTAGGAATATCTCAATTTTGTTTGCCCTAATGGATTTCTCTGTCATTTCCAAATTGTATGGATCTGCAAGGAATGTCCTAACATCACTAGGTACATCATCGGGGTCAATAGGATCTTCATCTTGGTATACTTCTTCATCATCACCCCCTAAATTTGTGTTACGAAAGGGATCTTCTAGTTCCTGTGTGGATGTTGAGTTAGGCATACCAAGGTTAAAACTAGAGGGAATTATGCTCCCTAATGAAGTTGTGTGTGGAGGAAATGGATTCTCCATCTCTGATTGCCTCAACGATTCCCACAAATGTGACATGGGATTAAATGTGAACCTTCCTGATCGTGTGTGTACCATATAATAATGACCAACTAATGGGTGAAAGATTATGGAAGAAAAAGAAAATGAGGATGAGAGCTATTAACCTTATGTGATTAAAGGGTCAACTACCCAAGTGCAGAAAAAAGACCTTGGTTTAGCAAACAAAGTTTGATTTAAAGGATACTAGTATCTTTCTCCTACCAAAGATAGTCAAGTGATCTTTAGGCAAGATAGGACACCAAATTGATTACTCACTATTTGGAGATGGACTTGTGATCCCAAATAAGTAAGTGCAATTAGGATGAATGTTTGCCTATGGATGAAAGGTCTAGCATCACAATCTCAAAAGATGTTTTAAAGGGTCAAGCTCTCTAGGAGAAGATTTGAAAATGGAAGACTAGGAATTTAGAAAATGGAAATAGATATATAAAATGGAAGATATTATGGTCACTTATGTAGTTATCTCAATCCTCATTCACTAGAAATAAAAACCTTAGGTTCACTCCTGGGAAGGCAGACCAATTTCAAAGTTTTCCATTGTATTCAATTCTATCTTAACGATCTTGTCTAGCTTCTTTCTTTTGAATGTCTTTGATAGCATATCAGAATTGTTTGTCACCATGTGCTAGGTTCTTCCTTTCCTTGTAGACGAGTGGTTTAGACAATTTCACTTTCTTATGCTTGACCTGGTTGACTTTATCAGTCATGGCAGGAATAAAACAAGACCCAAATTTCAAGTACCCAAAAACTTTGCAACAAGACTTAACTAGACTCAACCACTGTCAATATAAGACCTATTGAAAATAACCATGAGTCAAGAGGACCTCACTTACCACTGTTTCACTTAATGAAGGGTTACCTCACAATTTCACTCATTTTAGAACCTATTTGATGTTTGGCTCAGGTTCTGAATGTTTGAACAAGCACGCTAAACAAACCAACAATAAGGCTGCCACTAGGATGAACAAGGCTTATCTAAGGGGCGTCCTCGATATACGCAAGGTACGTGAGGCCCAAATTTGTAGATGAAAGAAAATACTACCACACAACTGGGGGGAGACAGTAACCCAAATCTCCTCCCTCACTTCCCAAAAGTATAAAGTTCTTTGGGGATTACCCAATAGTGAAAATATTATGCTTACAAGAGAGATGTCTTTCGATTCACCTCCCGCTATTTATACTTTGCCAGAACAATGGAGTTGAGGTCATCCCAAGGGGTGATGAAATCCCCAAGTAGGCCTCCTGAAAAAGAAAAAGAAAATCACTTATTTCTTATGCACCCAAGATCGCCCTAAGGCGTGAGGGGAGAGAATACGTAAGTGGTCTTGGGGTTTAAAAGACACTTGTTCTTTCCTAATGAAGCTTTAAGTTTTCTATCTACTTGAAGACACTTGTGATTAAAACGTACAAGGTTTTTTCCAACTTGAAATGGCGCCAACGTAAATGAAAAATGCGGATTTGTCAACAAGAAAGTAAAGCAAGCGTGCATAAATAAAATGCTGAAAATGAAAGATGCTGAAAATAAAAATCAATTCCCTTTATGGCATTGAAGAGTTTGTGACTTCATTTTAAGCACCAAACCCAAATGTGTTCTAGCCTAAGCATACATGTCAATTTTAAGCACCAATTCCAAATGTTCTCTAGCCTAGACATACACGTCCATTGTCCCTTAATGCATTCAAGATAGTGCGAGTTCTTTTTATGCACCAAACCCAAATGTTGTTTCTACCTTAAGCATTCATGTCAATTTTAAACACCAAGTCCAAATGTTGTCTACACTAACATTCATGTCAATTTTAAGCACCAAGTCCAAATGTTTGCTATGCTAATATCCATCTATTCCAATGAAAGTGATTAAAGCATACAAGTTCATTAACTTTTGAGTCTAAGTGATAAAAATCACTTCAAATTCCCTGAGTGATGAAAATCACTATTGGTTTTATTTTTTTAAAGTTTTCAAGGTTAACTCTTTGCATAAAAAATTGTTAGTAAAAATTTGTAAGTCTCTAGTTAGCAAAAATAATTTAAAAACTTTGGCAACTCTATCTACAGATGCACATGGAAAAATGCAGGCTCAGACACTAAAACTCGAAGATGACAAACTACGGAGACATTGGAAATCGTAGATGACAAACCTCGAAGACGATAGAGGAAAATTTAGTGCTTTTTGTGGTGACATAGCACTATATCAGACGAAGATGACAATGTGGAATGCGGAGAAGCCAAAATTTGCAGATGACAATCTAGGAGCTGTACAACACGTAGATGACAGACCGATATCTCAGACGACAAAGAAAACTTCACAAATGATAATGTGTAAACCTAGATGATAGAATGTTCTCCTACACATATGCTAAAGTAATATTTCTATGGCAAAGGTGAGTTTTTAGCTGTAGTAGAGATGCTAGAAAGTATATACGCTAGTCTGCACAGATGACTATCACAGATGACACTGCGGCCCACAGAGACGACAATGCAAGGATTTCTACAACTGAACAAGGTTTGTTTGCAGATTTTTGAAATAAAATCAAAGACGTGGGTCCCACTAGGCATGCCAAAATGTGTGCTAGAAGAAGTGACCTGTTGG
This sequence comes from Cupressus sempervirens, assembly GCA_028749045.1. Taxonomy (NCBI): domain Eukaryota; kingdom Viridiplantae; phylum Streptophyta; class Pinopsida; order Cupressales; family Cupressaceae; genus Cupressus; species Cupressus sempervirens. The sequence goes on along the minus strand of CM053788.1, from coordinate 54,124,403 downwards.
AAGCATGAATAAACAAGAAAACATTAGTTCAAATCAAAATATGCAACAAGTACTCATCAAAATGAAAGAAACCTTAACTAATGCTTGCTTAAGTTTTGCAACTCAAAGCAGCCAATAGATCAAGCCCTCAAGCCACCTCTACAACTCAACAAAGGCACCCATGAGAGGCTTTGTTGGTGTGTTAAGATGTGGAGTATGTTTGGTGTGCTCTCTCAAACACAACAATGTAGTGAATCTCTTGAATGTGGATGTGCAAATGTGAGTGATGATGAAATATGAACCTAATCTACATGAGATGAAGAACACTTCAAGAAATGGCTATGGTGAAAGCCATACTTAAAGGCATTCAAAGATGAAAATGAAATGTAACCAAGAAAACCACCTAAGTATGCAAGCTACACTAACATGTAAATGCAAAGGAAACATGAATGCATAAGTAAGCTAAACTAATGGTGCAAATGAAAAGCTAAACCAGCTACCAAATGGTTAGTATGCATCTAGAAATCAATATGAAAACTACCATGAAAGCTACTATGAAAGCTCAAACTAACATGCAAGCTCAACTAAAAACTCAAATCTCAAACCTACATGATAACAATGCAATAATGAGATATCCAAATGCTTGAGACAAGGCCTCTATTTATAGGCTTGAGGGAGGGCTTGGTGAGGTGGCATTCATGTAGGTGCCACATAAGGTGACATGCAAGCCATGCAAGTGGTCAAAAATTCAAAGTTTGCTCACACATGTGTGAGCAAACTTGAGAAGAAGAGTGGGAGACAAGAATGCAAAGGGGAGTGTGTAGGCATGCCTTCTCACACATGTGTGAGCACACACTTAGGCTAATGAGGGGGATTAGGAAGGAGATTAGGATGATTAAGTGGGATTAGAGAAGAAGTAGGCTTAAGAGGATGAAAATGATGGGTGTAGGCTAGGTTTAAGGCTAGGCTTAAGATTAAATTAAATAAGATTTAATTTAATCATAAGTTTAGAAGAATTAATGGGATATGGGGATTTAAATAAATACAATTTATTTTAAAAAGGGGGAACATGGAGGATCATGTATTAAATTAATTTAACACATTAGAGCTAGGAGTACTTAAATTAAATTTAAATACTTAGGAGAATGAACTTATTTAATTAATTAATTTAATTAAATAAGTAGAAGAATGTGACTAATATAATTAATTAATTAATAATTAATTACAATGTCACGAGCAATATTAATTAATTAATATAGCCTTTAGGGACTATTTTAAGCGTCTACAAGGGGATTTTAGATCTATAGCTCTTTGCAACACCATCTATAAAATCCTATCCAAAATTTTAGCTAATCGAATGAAAGCATTTCTTCCTAAGCTTATGTTAGAAGAGCAAACAGGTTTTGTACTAGGAAGATCAATACTAGACGGGATACTCATTATTTAAGAAATATTACACTCGGCCAATAAAAATAAAAAGGCAAGCATGTTCATGAAACTGGATATTCAAAAAACATATGATATGGTTGACTGGAAGTTTTTATGTAAAACATTAGAAGCTTTCAGATTCTCTCACTAATGGATAAATCTTATCTATCAATGCATATCTTCATTTAAAACATCAATTCTCATTAATGGGACCCCTGAAGGCTTTTTTGACACATCTAGAGGTTTAAGACAAGGAGATCCACTATCCCCTTTCCTATACATTATCATGGCCAAAGCCTTTGGTAGAGCTATTACAAAAGTGTGCTATGATGGCAAAATCAGGGGAATTATTATTGCCGAGAATGTTGCTAATATAACCCATCAACAATATGCAGATGATACCATTTAACCAGGAGAAAGCACAATAAATGAGGCCTTAAACATTAAGTTGATTATTCAACAATACATGGAAGCTTCAAGTCAAAAAGTGAATGGAGAGAAATCATAAATATTTTTCATTAACACCAAACCTGAAATGGAAAAATAGATTTGTAACATTATGGGGTATAAAAGAGGGACATTCCCATGTAAATACTTAGGAATAAAGATATAAAAAGGCAATAAAACTAACAAAGGATGACATAATATTCTTGATAGAATGGGTAAAAGGATAGGAGGGTGGAAAGATAAATGGCTCACTAAAATGGGTAAAGTTACTAAGATCAAAGCAGTTTTATTTTCCCTCCCAACATATCCCCTTTCTTGCTTACCATTATCAACAAATATCAATAGGAAGCTTGAGGTAAAACTTAGAAGTTTTCTTTGGAATGACACTGATGAATAGAAAAAACTAGCACTTATTAAATGGGAAAATTTATGTAAGCCAAAGGAATTAAGAGGCTTAGGTATCAAAAACTTAAGCTGGCAAAATGAAGCATTAGGGGCTAAACTTACTTGGTGTCTCTTTGTAGAAAGGGATCATAAATGGGCTAAAATTATGTATAAAAAATACCTTAATGCAGATAATCCCTATTTCGTGTTTAGAACGAGGACCTCCCTAAAGGATCCAAAAGTTGGAATTTTATAGCAAAAAGTAGAGCCCTTATTAGTAAATATCTCACATGTGATGTTGGGAATGGTGATGAAGCTCTCTTCTAGGAGGATTCATGGGATGGTTACCCCTCAGTAGGTAGCACAGGGATCCCAGCTAGCATTAAAGAGAAATTAATCAAACTATGGGGAAGTAAGGTCAGCAATTATAAAACTTAAAAATTTATTAATGGAAGTATAAGATGGGAATGAAAATTTGTGGAGAATATAGACATGGAACCAGTAGTAAAAAGGGCATATGAAAAAATCTTTCAGAAAAGGAAAGTAAAGCAGTTAGAAAGAAATGACAAACTCATTTGGGTAGCACCAAAAGATGGTAGGTATAGTGTTCAAAATGGATATAGAGCTATCACACATTCCCAAAGATGGGAAGAAGTGAACATCCCACTTAAACTATGTTGTGATTCATGTTGTCTGCCAAAGGCAGGATTCTTTTTGTGGATGGCATCTCAAAATAGGATCCTAACTGCTGATAGATTTAGTAAGATGAGTATTGAGGGACCATCAAGATGTGTGCTATGTAAGCATGATAGTGAAAATACTGATCATATCTTATATAGATGTCTATATACTCAATATTGTTGGGATTGGCTCAAACAGATGTTGGGTTGGACCACCCCTATGCCAGGATCCCTAGATGATTTTTTTAAGGGTTGGCAAACATATAATAGTAATTGTATATATAGAAAATTATGGAATATGTGTCCATCTATTCTTATGTGGGAAATATGGAACGAAAGGAATAGAAGAATATTTCATGACAAGGACATGACAGAAGATGAGATTATTAAAAAAATTGAGGCACGTATAGTTGAAACTTTAAATGCTCACCTGAGGAAAACCTAGAAAGAGGAAGGTGTTGGAATGTTCAAAATGGGAAGAGCACTTCTGAGAGGGGTGGGGGTGAATCAAAAGTACCACACTTTTAACCTTTTCTAACAATTTAAGCATAAAATTGAAAAGCAAATTGCATGCAAGCAAACATATAAATGAACATGAAGTAAATCACATGCAATAACACATAACACCAGATTTGGTAACCCAGAAACCCTCTAGGAATAAGAAGATAAAACTGGGGTGGGGATGATACTCACAAAAATCACTGCAGCAATAAATGTTTAACCACTTCTGATGGTCTGCCCTGTGAAAGGCCTGCCCTATTAAAAGCTTTAAACTGTGTCAATAGTGACTTGGTTAGAGGATTTACAAACACTTTACATGAAGTGTCACCCTGTTAAAGGATTTACAATAGGTTGTTAAACCCACCTAATACAATAGGATTTTCAATCACCTTCCCCAAAGGTTCTCCTACCTAGCTATTAAGCTAACTTATCAAAATAGGGTTTTCAACTTCTAATACAATGGCAAGAAAGTATTAGAAATCTTTGACAAGATTACATACAATCTTCAATTGCTGATTTTAGGCACTTAATTTGCTCTCTCTGATCTTGATTCTTTGAGATCTTATATCTGATCATGTTCCTTGTCTCTTATACTGTTCTGATCAACTGGATATGAAATTGCTGCTCTATTCCTCTAAGTCTTACTCTCTTCACACTAAATTTCGCTATAATCTCCCCATACACTGTTCTTATCCATGCATGAAAATGGGGTTTTGGACCTCCTTTTAAAGATTTTGAAGTCTTAGGGTTAGGTATGGATCTACAATCCATATTGAATCTCAAATTCCCACTCATTCCTTGCATTTTTCTCATTGGTTGCATGCCTTCTCCATTTTTCTAATTGGCTGCATGCTAATCACATAGGAAATGTAAAAGATTCAATCTTATCCTTTTTCTCCTTTGAAATCCTTCTATGTTGGCTCCAAAAATGGTCTACATTTGAGTTTGTGAGGGCACAAACTTATATGTTGATTTTGTGTTACTCGACACATACTAGACTACTGGTGCTCGGCACACATACTATCCCGGATTGCTCGGCACCTATTACACTCTATCTTGCTCAGTACATATATGATTCTGACTCACTAGACATATAAAGCATTTTGACTTGCTTGGCACATATATGATTCTGACTCACTCGACATTTAAAGCATTTTGACTTGCTCAGCATCAACTGTGACTCGATACTTATATACTGCTCAGCACCTGAAGTCACTCGACACTTGTTGAAAATCTGACTCAACACATACTGTGGCTCGACATACATAGTGTACTCAACTTCAATGTAGAAAGTGATTAAGTGTGTTGACACTCAAATGTCAAAACTATCTAAGACCAACAATCTCCCCCTTTGACATGAGTGTCAAAAACACTTAACTAAACATTACTAATCTGTCCTTATGACTACCTTATCCACAAAATTTTAAAATCGTTCAAATTTTTTTCAAAATACCTTAACTCCCCCTAAGTTGATTGTGCCTTGACATTCTTGAAACCAGAATTCTATGCTGATGTGCCTGATACTCTTTTGCCTTTGCCTTGTTCCTGTATTCTGTACCTGTGTGTTGTATATTCTATATGATTGGCAAATTTTTGTATCTCCCCAAAAACATATATCTCCCTCTTTCCTTATTATTATTTCTTTCTCCTATCTTATTATCTCCCCCTTTTTGACACTTATGTCAAAGGGTTCTAAGTATTAATACCATTATTGGCCAAAAAATTACTATTTACCTTCATTATTGTTTTGAGAGTTGCATCCCAATTCTCCAAAGCTATGTTCAGTGACTTGTGTTGGATGGCAGTCTCTGCAGCAAGGTGTACAAGTCCATCAAGTGTAGAAAGATTTGGGTCTTTCTTTAAAACTGTTTCAGCATAAACTTGTTCCTTGTGGAGGACTTCTAAATGAGGGGTTATGGAGGATTGAATTTGCATCAGTTTAGCCTTAATATTAGCCTCCTCTACTGTAGGTACAACTAACTCCCTTTGTGTGTGAAGTGATTGTGCAAAATGCTTCTCACTTTGAGTTAGATCTCTAGGTAATTGCATGCTAGAGGTTTTCAAGTTTCTTTCCAAGCTCATTATTCTTTAATTAGTTTCTTGTGTGAAATTTGAAAAATCACACAGGTTCCTATACAATGAAAAAATGTTTTCAAGGACAATTTTGACCTTATCTATTATCTTGGCCAACTCTACCTATTCAAGTGCAATTCCACTTGATATCTTCTCATTAACTTTGCCTTGAAACTTTCTTTTCGACCATTCCATGAGTTTAACGTTGGTGTCCTGGTCTTCATTTGTCACCTAGTCAACTATATCTAATAGTTGCTCAATTATTGGCTTTGCTTCATTTGGTGACTGCAAGCTGAAGGCATCCAAAAAGATGTCATTGATATCATGAAGTGCTTGCTTATGTTTGAACTCCTTCCTTAGTATTTCCTGTGTCATCCTTCTGTATAATGCATTTTGCATTTCAGTCATTTGTGCCATTGTTATAGTCTTGGAATCATAGGAAGGAATCACAATATCTTCATCTAGTTCAGGGTCTCCATAGTGAAGTACCCTGGCCACTCTTATTGAACTCGAGTTTGGAGTTAAAAATTGCAAGGGGATAGTGTTAGTGCTCGACTTTTGAATGGTCTTTGTAAGAGTGCCAATCTTTGGTAATTCTACCAATGTTTGAATGGTAGCCTACTCCTTTTCTTTTGTTGTATCCTCCTTCTCATCTAACTTCCTTTCCTCTACACTCGACATCTGATCAGTATTACTTGTTGCACTTGGTGGAGGTGGTGGTGGAAGCATCAAAATCTTAGTGCTAGTAGCTATGAATGTGAAAGGTGGTACCTTTGGTTTCACCTTTTCCCTTTGTGGTGCTATTACTGCCTTTTGTAATTCATCAACACTCACCAATATAGGGCTTGTGCACAATTGTGCCTGTAAAGTAGATTGGTGAAGGATCTTGGAGAGATCCTTTGTAGTAAGGGGATTGATGTTCTAAACTAACTTGTCAGTAACATCCTTGATGATTATTGTCTTTGCAGGTGTGATGGTTGTATGAGGAGGGCTAGGAGGTGGCAATTGTGTGTCTTGCACATTTTGTTCATCTTGTTGATCAGCTGTTGCCATTTCTTCTCCTTTAACTGATTCCTCTTCTTCTTTCTCCTTATTCTCTTCCTTTCTTCTTTCTTCCTCATCTTTATTTTTCCTCCTCTTTCTTTTCTTCTTCTGTTTCCTTTGCCTCTACCTCTCCTTTTTGTTCTTTTGCTTTCTTTTCCTCTTCCTTCTCTTTGGCACTAGTTTCTACCTTATTGGTTTCCTCTACTTTATCATCAGTAATTTTATAAATTGTTTCCCACAATTGTGTGGATTTATTTACAACATCCTCAATCTTATTCTGAAGGATGCAAAAGGCTCTGTACTTGGGTGCAAACTTGCCACTATGTTTCTTGTTTGCCTTGGCTATTTGAGCCATTGTCATGTCAGGCTTCACTTGAGCTAGGGTAGATTATTTGATCTCTCTTTCCATCTTTAGACAATAATGCCATTTATTCTCAACTATCTCATATAGTTCCTTTGGCATAGTATTGTCAAGCTCTAGAGGTGTGTTTTTAAATTCTGCCATCATGGCATACACAGATTCCTCTACTTTATTTTGCTCTTCCCTACTGAGTTTATTGAAATTAAGAGACTTTAAATCATTCAAATCTACATTTTAAATCTTATTACATAGTTTATCAATTGCATATTTAGGATAATGACTTACCACTTTAAATTGACTAATGTCCTCTAATTATGTCCTTTCATCATCTGTATCTGGCTATGCCACATACCTTCTTCTCTTTTTGGGCTCTTCAGTAGGATATGTAGTGACTTTATTCTTCTCTTTTGATGCCTCTTTAGCCTTTTTAGTAGATGCTCTTGTAGTGGCCCTTGTTGCTGGAGCTGGTTTGATTTGAGCTGGTTTGGTAACCTTTTTAGGCTTGGGCTGAGCTGTCGGTTGAGTTTCTACTTTTCTCTTCTTTTTCCCGGTAGGTGTTGGTGCTTCCTTGGCTTCTTCTCCCTCGACACCTTCCTACTTGTCTTCTCCTAAGCCTTGTGTCAGCTCTTCTAGGCCTTGCCCTTGCTCACCTTCTGCCTTACTATCTCCTTCTACTTCTTCTACTTCTTCTTCACCTACTTCTCCTTCAATGTTTGCTCCAAATGTCTTCGTTATCTTCTTTACCATTTTATCTTTATTTTTGATAACAGAAGCAATTTTCAATTCAGTTTCAACTTTGGACTTAACAACATCATATGTCCCAAAGTAAGGAGCTACCTTATAAATTTCTTCTACCAACAATTTTGTGATTGCTACTGAGGCTTCATCTACATCAAGCTCATATCCTAATGGCCTTAGCCATCTTACTCTTGGTATTGTTGCCTAGATGTAGGTGTAGTCAATGTCAACCAAGAAACATATGTCATTGACATGTTGCTCAACTAATGAGACTAGTATTCTCATTCTCTACTTAATAGACTTCTTAAAGTCTTCAAAATAACTAGTCATTTGAGCCTCAAAGTTATCTCCCATCTGATCTATGAACTCATTGATTTGGATGACTACAGATTTGTTGGAATTCAAGTTCACCTTCCCAATTGAAGGGAATTCTTCCATCACATAAAAGAATATGCAGACTAATACTGATCCAAATTTGCATTATGTTCCCTTGGATTTTTGTATAGCTCCCAAATTTTCATTAATTTGTTGAAGCATTAGCTTTGCCAGATCATAGGTATGATCTTTCTACACCAACTTGTATGCCACATCAACAACTATGTAGGGTATGCTATTCAGTCTGTTGGATTGGTAGAATTTATGTGAAATTATCCTCACAACAAAGTCAAGTAGGGGTTCAGTTACAGTATCTATGGTCATTCCCCTATTGTTCCATTTTGCACTTGTATTCTTCTTAATAACCTTCTTCCTGTTGCTTCTCAAGGTTTTTGGCTGATTTAGGATTGGGAGTCCAATAACCTTATGAACTATTCTCTTGGTAATCTTGATCGGTCCTATCTCCAGCCACAGACATCCATCATGAAGTCAACTCAAAACAATGTGAATCCATTATGTCTTAAACACGGTAGGAAAAATTAGGGTTTTGGTCAAACCCTTCTTCTCAACAATTTTGAACTCATCCTTCAATATCCCATTGTCACACAACTTATCATAAGCATGGAATATTTCTAGATCACCTATGGCACCAATTTTGTAGTTGTAGCACTTTCTTACATCTTGAACCATGACAACCTTAGGTGGGATAATAGATAATGCACTAGTTGGGTTGTTTTTATAGGTGACTTTAGGTATTGGCCTAAATTTGGGTTGTTTGACTTTATTGCTAACTAGTTGTATCTCATGGTCTTCCTTTGCTTTGGGGTTCCTTGAGCTAGAGGCCATTCTATAGAACTAGGGTTTTAAACATATTAAAACTTTTACTCTGCCTAGCTCGGCACTTGATAAATACCTTTAAATCAACAAGTCCATGCTAAATTACTGTTGGAATCCATACAAATGGCTGCTAGGTTGTTGCTTGATCGCTTCTTCACTCTTCTCGTCCTTTCTCTTCATTTGAATGGCATGAAAATAAAAGAAATTCAACCTTATACCTGTCAAAGACCTAACATTAAATGCTTCATGCATACAACTGTAAAATTGGCACTTGAAGGATTCAGTATGACTCGGCTCCCATTATATTTCATTTACTTGGCCTCCACTAGACTTCTACTTCACTCAGCTTCAACTATCAGCTCGACAACTATTGGAGGTTTACTTGGCATCTAAGAGTAACTCGACAGCTTCTTCAAAATTTTTCTTGGCATCTTTTCTCTTGCTAATTTCTTCTCTATAGTACTCTTTTGTTCTTTGGAACTGATGTATGATATAACTTTGCATATCAGTCCCATACACTCTTCTTTTTCTTAATTGGATGAAGTGTGATCACTTGACCTCTTGGGTGAAGTGATCTCTTCATTTGATGTCTTGCACTCACCTTTCTTTTTCCAAGTCTTGTTCATTTTCCCTCTTATTCATTTAGCATCAAACTTCTCTTTTCCTTTGTTGAATTTTGTCTTGGGTGCTCTTGACTTTGTAGGGCAGTTCCTGCTGATATGACTAGTCTTCAAGCAACTGAAACATGTAGTTTGGCTTAACCATCCGTTGTAACTCCCTCTAAAATGTGTCCTTATGCAATTTTCAGGAATATGTCCATACTCCTGACAATAGTGACAGTTGTACCTAGTATTGTAATCCCAACTGTAGTGATGACCATGGTTGTTTCCTCTTGCAGGCTGATCAGGTGTCCATATAGGCTTTGATCTACATTCAAATGCTCTATGTCCATATTTTTTGCAATTGTAGCAGTGGCCTTAAAATCTTGGTGTCCTCATAGTCTTGGTTCTACATTCATGTGCTTGATGTCCTTTATTTTTGCACTTGTGACAAAAGCTTGCATTTGTAGGCTTATCATGCTGATGACTATTCTTGCTCCTACACACATTAGAGGTATGTTGTTAGGAACCTGTGTGTTCCTTCTGTTTATTTTGTTAGAGTAGTGTTGTTGGACGCATATGCTTTGTAAGTCGTCCCGTGAGTATATTTTATTATCCCACATGCATAGGTAGTATTACTTTTTTAGATCGTACCCAGTATATAAGAATAGGTTGAGGCCCTTGATGGGCACGAACGAATTTATTGTATTGAGCTTGCTCAAAGGAGGTTACCCCCTCGAAGTGGCCTGCGATCAGTAGATTCATTCTGAGTTCTGCTATCACTTTGTATTCTGTTATTTCGAGCATTCTCACGATATTGCTATAAGGAGGTTCTTCTCATCTGGTATCAGAGCACTCTCTTGGGCTCGCTGGGTGGAAATTACATCAAATTTTTTTTCTGTCGTGGCCTTCAGGTTCCTCTCACTTCTAATATCTCTTGTTATTGCAATAACTCTTTTCAGTTGTTCTGTCTGTGAGTGAATTTTTCTAAGTCGACTGTTCAAAAAATTTTAAAAAAAAGAGTAAAAATTTTTCTGTTTTTTAGTCGTAGCTTCCTTGTTTGCTTTCTGTTTCTGCTCATACTTCCGCAGAACGTCTGCAATATCATTTCGCATACTTCCTTCCTTGGCGACCCAACCCCAAATTTTACATATCAAAGCCCTAAATCCCTCATTTATCTAATTTTAGGGTTTGCCCTATCTTTTTCACCTCTCATCCAATCGCCACCAAACTGAGCCACAAGATTCAATTCCTCATTTTTCTCCCTTATCCCTCTTGGACTGTTCGCCTCATTTCGCCTCCCTACCCTTGAAACCCTCATTTTTCTTTTTCCCTTGTCCCTAGATAGTCTCCCACCACCCGTCGAACACCCATTTCCTATATGAGTTTTACCCAAATCCAAGTTTGCCGTAACTAAAAAAGTTTTTGTTTCTCATCTTCTACCCATTTCAAAAAAAAAAAAAAAAAAAAAAAAAAACCTTGTTTTATGGTTGTTACACGTACAGGAGCAAAAATCATGGAAGAGGAAATTGCATCCCTCAAAACCAAACTTCAAGATCTGGATGACAAAATTCTGGGTCTTAACTTTCAGCAGTCAGCCATGAGCCGAAACCATTCAGGAGATACTGGGTCCTCTTCTGGCAATTTCCGTGGACCAAAGCTTGATTTTCCACGCTTCGATGGTTCTGATCCGACTGGATGGATTTATAGGGCAGAGCAGTATTTCAGCTTGCATAATACTTTGGATAACCACAAAGTCTCCCTTGCATCTTTTCATTTGGAACATGAAGCTCTTCAATGGTTCCGTTGGTACATCAAGGCTAATGTAGGCCCAACGTGGAGCGAATTGTGCACCCTCATTTTGGAGCGCTTTGGCCCTAGTTCCTTTGATGATTTCACAGGAGCACTCACTAAACTGCGTCAAACAGGCACTGTAAGAGAATACCAGACAGAGTTTGAAAAATTAGCTAATTACACAGAGGGCTTGTCTGATGAATTCTTCCGTAGTTGTTTTGTCAGTGGTCTGAAGGATGCACTTCGCTCAGAAGTCAAAATGTTTCGACCTACTACAATGATGGAAGCCCTTGGGTTGGCTAAGTTAGCGAAAGACAAGATTAGTGCTCTACAACGCTCCAGATCTAATTTTGTTCCATTCAGAAATACAGGTTCTCACAACCCTCCCGTCATACCAGCTCCCAGAACTACTCCGATCAAGCACTTGTCTGAAACAGAGATGCGAGTCAGGCGAGACAAAGGGCTTTGTTATAATTGTGATGAGAAATGGTCTCGGGGCCATAGATGTGTTCAGCAAAAGCTCTATCTCTTGGATGTGGATTCTCCACCGGAACTGGAAGAATATGTAGATGCTCAGGAAACAGTGGATGATGAGGTTGAGCCTCACCAGCCTGAACCTCCTTCACCAGAAGCTCCACCAGAGATATCTGTCCATGCTTTGGCAGGAGTCACTACTCCACAAACCATGCGGGTCCAGGGTTTCTTCAAGAAGATCCCTCTTACTATACTCATTGATTCTGGTAGCACTCATAACTTCATTGATCCACGAATAGCCAAACAGGCTGATTGCTTTATCCATCCCTGCTCTAGCTTTGAAGTCATGATTGCCAATGGGGGCACTTTACCTTGTAAAGGGAAATGTCGCAATGTGCGTCTCTCTATTGGAGATTATAACATGCGCTCTGACATGTTTGCCTTACCCTTAGGTGGCTGTGATGTGGTTTTGGGTGCCCAATGGTTACGCACTCTTGGCCCCATTCTCTGGGATTTTGCTGAACTTTGGATGCAGTTTTCAGCCGAGGGGCACCAACACACTTTGAAAGGCTTACAACCAGGGTCTCTCAGCATCATCAGTTCACACCGTATGGAAAAACTTCTTAAGAAGAATTCACATGGTGTCATCGCTCAGCTCCATTCCATTCAGATGCAGCCATCAGCAGTCTCTAGCACTCCTGCCGATCTCCAACACATTTTGGACAAGTATTCTGGTATATTTGCTGAACCTGTGGGATTACCTCCTTCTCGTCCAGAGGACCACCGTATTCAGCTCCTTCCTGGCAGTGTTCCGCCCAACATCAGGCCCTACCGCTACCCATTTCATCAGAAGACCGAAATCGAGATACTTGTCCGTGACTTACTGAAGCAAGGTATTATTCGCCCTAGTACCAGTTCTTTTTCTTCTCCAGTTCTGCTTGTTCGCAAAAAAGATGGGTCATGGCGACTCTGCATTGATTTCCGAGCACTTAATCATCTCACTATAAAGGACAAGTTTCCCATTCCAGTTGTTGATGAACTTCTTGATGAACTTCATGGGGCTCATTTTTTCTCCAAGTTAGATCTTCGTTCTGGGTATCATCAAATTCGGGTTAATGAGGAGGATATACCTAAAACTGCCTTCCGCACACATGATGGTCACTATGAATTTTTAGTCATGCCCTTTGGCCTCACGAATGCTCCTTCAACATTTCAGGCAGTGATGAATAACATATTTCGACCATACCTCCGGAAATTCATTCTGGTCTTCTTTGATGATATCCTCATATATAGCAAAACTTGGGCTGAGCATCTCCATCATCTGGAGCTTGTCTTGCAACTTCTCTCTGATCATCAACTCTGTGCAAAACTATCTAAATGTGTGTTTGGCCAGGAGGAAGTGGAGTATCTCGGGCATATTGTTGCACACCATGGAGTGCGGGTGGATCCTACAAAAATAGATGCCATGAAAACTTGGCCGCATCCTAAAACTCTCAAGAGCCTTCGGGGTTTTTTGGGGTTGACTGGCTACTACCGCAAGTTTGTCAAAGATTACGGGAAAATTGCAGCACCATTGACAGCTCTGTTAAAAAAGGATGCCTTCTCCTGGACCCCTGTTGCTGAGACTGCATTTGAACAACTAAAACAGGCTATGTGCAGTACACCTGTTCTCGCGATGCCAGATTTTTCCAAACCCTTCACTATTGAGAGTGATGCTTGCGGCAATGGATTGGGTGCTGTTCTCCTGCAAGATGACCATCCTATTGCGTTCACTAGCAAAGCCCTCTCTGGTAAGAATCTAGCCCTCTCTACTTATGAAAAAGAAATGATGGCTATTTTGCATGCTGTACAGAAGTGGCGGCCATACCTCTTAGGGAGTCATTTTTGCATCAGAACCGATCACCAAAGTTTGAAATACTTCCTGGAACAACGGGTATCCTCTCCTACACAACCGAAATGGGTCAGCAAACTCATGGGGTATGATTATGAGATCGCCTACAAGAAGGGTAAGGAGAATATTGTGGCAGATGCTCTTTCTCGCACATTTGATAATCAAGCTTCCCTTTCCGCTATTTCTATGCCCATTCCCAATTGGTTAGCGTCTGTTCAGCAGGGCTATGACAGTGACTCTTCTTTATCCCAAATCATTCACCAGCTAGCCAATAATCCTTCTGCTATACCACATTACTCTTGGGATGGTGCTTCTCTTCGATACAAGGGTCGGCTAGTGCTTCCCCAGAACCTAGCTCTACATCAGGCTATTTTTTATGAACTCCATGCTTCTCCTTCAGCAGGGCACTCAGGCTTCCTCAAAACTTATGAGCGAGCAAGGAGAAACTTCTTTTGGAAAGGGATGAAACAGAGGATTCAACAGATGGTGGCTGAATGTGATACTTGCCAACGCCACAAGGGTGAAACGACCCTCCTTCCTGGCTTGCTCGAACCATTGCCCATCCCTACACGGATTTGGACTGATATTTCTATGGATTTCATTGAAGGGCTTCCTAAATCCGGTGGCAAGACAGTGATCTTGGTTGTGGTTGATCGTCTCTCGAAATATAGTCATTTTTGTGCCCTCAGCCACCCCTATACTGCCTCCTCTGTTGCACAAATCTTCATGGACCAGATATTTCGTCTTCATGGACTCCCTTCTTCCATTGTCTCTGATCGTGATGCAACTTTTACCAGTCATTTTTGGACTGAACTGTTTCAGAAAACTGGCACCAAACTGAAGATGAGTTCGGGCTATCACCCACAAACTGATGGTCAAACTGAAATTGTCAATAAATGCTTGGAAACTTATCTTCGTTGCTTCACTTCCGAACAGCAACATCAGTGGGCCAAGTGGCTCCCTTTAGCTGAATGGTGGTACAATACCTCTTACCACACTGCCTCTAAAATGACTCCATATGAAGCAGTCTATGGTCAGGCACCTCCAGTGCTCCTTCCCTACACTCCCAACAGCTCACCAGTCCAGGCAGTTGACATAGTTCTCCGCAGCAGGGATCAGATTCTTCGTACCTTACAGGATAATCTTCACATGGCCTGTAATTGGATGAAACAGCAAGCAGATCAACACCGTTCTGAGCGCTCATTTCAAGTTGGGGATATGGTTTTTCTTCGTCTACAGCCATACAAACAATCCTCCCTAAAGCTGAAAGGGCATCATAAGCTGGCCCCAAAATTTTATGGGCCTTATAAGGTTCTGCAGAAGATTGGTTCAGTTGCTTATAAACTGGAACTTCCTCCTTCTTCCCGCATTCATCCAGTCTTTCATGTTTCTTGTCTAAAGAAAGTTCTGGGTACCACTGTCAGAGCACAAACTACTCTCCCTGAAATGGATACGGAAGGATCCATTATCCTGGAGCCGGTGGCAATCATTGACCAGCGCACTCGCCAGCTTCGCTCTCGCTCCATCTCTGAGGTCTTGATTCAGTGGCATGGCATGCAACCAGAGGATGCTACCTGGGAACCCCTTCTTCAGATTCAACAACAATTTCTACACCTTAAGCTTTGAGGACAAAGCTTTTTTCTAAGGGAGAGGGGATGTTAGGAACCTGTGTGTTCCTTCTGTTTATTTTGTTAGAGTAGTGTTGTTGGACGCATATGCTTTGTAAGTCGTCCCGTGAGTATATTTTATTATCCCACATGCATAGGTAGTATTACTTTTTTAGATCGTACCCAGTATATAAGAATAGGTTGAGGCCCTTGATGGGCACGAACGAATTTATTGTATTGAGCTTGCTCAAAGGAGGTTACCCCCTCGAAGTGGCCTGCGATCAGTAGATTCATTCTGAGTTCTGCTATCACTTTGTATTCTGTTATTTCGAGCATTCTCACGATATTGCTATAAGGAGGTTCTTCTCATATGTCCCTTTTTACCATAAAAATGACAAGTAGGTTTAGTGTTCTTACCTTTGTTACTCCTTTCTTCTGTAGTCTTGGATGGTTCTCCTTGTTCAGTTCTGGTGTAGCCAAGTCCTAAAGTATCATTACTAGCCCTTGGTGATTTCAACATTTGTTCAAAGTACTTGATAGCCTCGTTGGGTTTGTTGTAGCTTTTTGCTATCTCCTTTTCTCTCTTCAATTCATTTTGCAATTGTTCATAATGCATCTTCAGAGTGGAAATCTCAATATCCTTCATGTTTAGCTCATGATGAGTATTCATCATCTGACTTAAGGTGCCTAGTTGCATGTTTGAAAGCTTTTCAAACTCAATTGTCTTCTCTTCCAGTCTATTGGTAAGATTTCTCTTGTCATCTTCTATCATGGCCTTGTCTTCAATGGCTCTCTTCTTTTGTTTAGTCACTTCACAAAGCATTATGGCTTGTGATTCTTGTTCAAGCTTGAGTAATCTGATTTCTTCAGCTTGTGCTCTATTTTTCTCCATCAGTTTTGCTATTGTTGCATCAAATTCCTTAGAATCTCCATTGGAAAACACTTGTGTGGTATCAATCTCCTTGTAATGTATGCCATTTTTAGCTATGGCTATCTCCTTCCTTCTTTTTAAGGACTTTCTCAATTCTTCTCTAGCTTCTTCCACTTTGTGTAGAGCTAGATGAACATCAATCACCTGATTGTCAATGATCTTCCCAAGTTTGAAGACTTCCATCTTCAGACCTATTCTCTAAGCTGTTAGGCTTCTCCTTGTGAGAACCTTGCTCTGATACCAATTGTTGGAATGTTCAAAATGGGAAGAGTACTTCTGAGTGATAGGGGGGGTGGGGAAATTAAAAGTACCACACTTTTAACCTTTTTTAACAATTTAAGCATAAATCTGAAAAGAAAATTGCATGCAAGTAAACATATAAATGACCATGAAGTAAATCACATGCAATAACAAATAACACCAGATTCAGTAACCTAGAAACCCTCCAGGAATAAGAAGGTAAAACTGGGGTGTGGATGATACTCACAAAAATCACTGCAACAATAAATGTTTAACCACTTCTGATGGTCTACCCTGTGAAAGGCCCGCCCTATTAAAAGCTTTACACTGTGTCAATAGTGACTTGGTTAGAGGATTTACAAACACTTTACATGAAGTGTCACCCTATTAAAGGATTTACAATAGGCTATTAATTCCACCTAATACAATAGGATTTTCAATCACCTTCTCCAAAGGTTCTCCTACTTGGTTGTTAAGCTAACCTATCAAAATAGAAGTTTCAACTTCTAATACAATGGCAAGAAAGTATTAGGAATCTTTGACTTGATTACATACAATCTTCAATTGCTGATTTCAGGCACTTGATCTACTCTCTCTGATCTTGATCCTCTAAGATCTGATATCTGATCATGGTCCTTGTCTCTTATACTGTTATGATCAATTGGATATGAAATTGCTGCTCTATTCCTCTAAGTCTCACTCTCTTCACATTGAATTTTGCTATAATCTCTCCATACACTGTTCTCATCCATGCATGCAAATGGGGTTTTGGACCTCCTTTTAAAGATTGTGAAGACTTAGGGTTAGGTATGGGTCTATGATCCATATTGACTTTCAAATTCTTGCTCATTCCTTGCATTTTTCTCATTGGTTGCATGCCTTCTCCATTTTTCTGATTGGCTGCATGTTGATTGCATAGGAAATGTAAAAGATTCGATCTTATCCTTTTTCTCCTTCGAAATCCTTCTATGCTAGCTCCAAAAATGGTTTACATCTGAGTTTGTGAGGGCACAAACTTATATGTTGATTTTGTGTTACTCGACACATACTAGACTACTGGTGCTCAACACAGATACTATCTTGGATTGCTCGGCACCTATTACACTCTATCTTGCTCAACACATATATGATTTAGACTCACTTGGCATATTAAGCATTCTGACTTGCTTGACATCAACTGTGACTTGGCACCTATATGTCACTCGACACTTATATACTGCTCGGCACCTGTTGAAAATCTGACTTGGCACATATTGTGGCTCGACATACATAGTGTACTCAGCTTCAATGTAGAAAGTGATTAAGTGTGTTGACACTCAAATGTCAAAACTGTCTAAGACCAACAACATAATCAATTTCATTGTGGGATGTATTAATGAAAAAGAATTGGAAAAACCTAATTAATCCTCCACTTATTTATAAAAAGAAGAATAAAGAGGTGAGGGACAAATGTAGATGGATCCCACCACCGATTTGGTGGACCAAATTAAATTTTGATGGATCCCCAAGAGGCAATCCTAGTACTATTGGAATAAGATATATAATTAATAATGATTTTGGCAGGTGGATCACCAAAATGGCCAAATCCATAAGATCACTAACAACCTTGCTGAACTAGAAGCTCTATAAGAAGGTCTCCAAATTTGCCTAAATCTAGGTGTATCAAAGCTTATTATTGAAGGAGATTCACATATTGTACTAAATGTCCTTAGGAAAAGGAAAATGCCTAATTGGGTTTTAAATTCTAAACTAGAAGAAGTACTAAACATTCTAGATCACTTTGAAGATATTCAGATTCTTCATACCTTCGAGGAAGGTAACAAAAAAGAAAATTAGCTAGCAAATAAGGGTGTTGATGGCAAAAATATTTTAATATATAAGGAATAATAATGTAAACAGGAATCAAATAGCCATACTAATATAAAGGGATTAGGGAAAACTACTCTATTAGCGAAATTAGATTTCGAGGAGTAGTCAGAGATTAAGGATACATCCACATTACCTTTAGATATCTATTTCTACAAGAGTACAAAGGTTGGCCCAAGAATATACATACGTAAAATCTATATATTTAGTTGAATGCAACTTATAGTCATTGGAACATTTGACCCGCATAGTTATCATAGGGATAGTGGGAGAAAATTTATAGCTACTAATCAAGAATTTGAAAGAATCAAAGGTTTTTAAAAAATTAAAACAGTTAGATAATAACTCGAACATCTAGAAAAGGAATTCTATGTATGAATTAGGAATTAGTAAATCATATCTATTAATCTGTATTCCCAATTTATTGCTTGGAGGCATAGGTTTATTAATACATTCAGGGCTTTATGTCTCCCATGCTCTTATCATCATTATGTGACACTAGGTTGAATCTTATTACAAATTTATTCGATGTCATCTAGCTGACATCAAGTGATGATGGAAAAAAATCTAGTTGCTTCTAGATCCTTTGAATGAGTTTTAGTTTTCTATTTATATCAACTAGGTATTTACAATGTATATTGTCCTATCCATGCTGAGTCCATTTCTGTTAGTATAGGATACTGCAGACTCGATTCTAAAGTATACAATTCATAATATGATCTAGCATTAAATTGACATGTAAGGGCAGAATTCTAGTCATCATTAGGAAACTATTGATCATCATATTGAAGCCACAACCTTAGATCTAAGTATAAGGCTTTTAAATAAAAAATGACTAAAATAGGGATTCAGATTAACTAACAAAATCTTAAACTAATCAACACTGTTAGGATCAAGTTTTTAATATAGGTGGATATTATGTTATAATTTAAGTAAGAGCATTCTTAAAATGTACTACTGATCAGTAATCTTTAACATAATGTTAAAGGAAATAAACATAGGAATCTCTAGCTAGGAATTCAGGGATATCTAAATCAATATTTTTAATTAATAGTAGTAACATTCATTTTGAGTTGCATTACTGATCAGTAGGCTAGCTAGGTGTTATCACTCCATCTAGGATTGCAAAAGAAGAGTCAACTATAAAGTATATATAGATCTATTCAAAGCGGTCACTCTCATCTCAGACACTGAAGAATTCAAGTGATTGTTATAAAGATCATTGGAGCTTGTATAATTCAAAGAAGGAATCAATCATTTATATGCTACTCAACAACAAAAAATGGGAATTGGTATTTGGGGTATGCCCTTTTAATAATGTAATAATAAAGGACTATGGTCCAGGGCAGACTAGAGGTTTTCTTCTTCATTCTTTCCTACTAGTGCCCATTTGAACGAAGATACTTTGTTGTAGTTTTATTTTTATTAAATTAATATAATCAAAGGCTTTGATCATTTACCGATAAAAAAAGACGAAGATGAGGATATGACATTTTTTGAAAAATAAACACATTGTTTATGTATATTATATGATGATTGATAGGGATGTGCAAGAGACAATAGTTACTTACAATAACCTTTGATATCTATGACATATTTCATGGTACACGTAAGAGGATCAAGTGGTAGTATGACCCTTGCTATTAGCCATTTGAAATTCTTGGGTTCTCGAGAAATATTCTTTGGCTATAGAGGGTTGGTCATGTGCCATTATCCTCTACTAAAAGAGGACATATTTCTTTTAGAGGCATATGGAATCATTTTTTTGGTAAAATTTATTTGGGTCTCTGCATGTCTAAGGATCAAGAGGATTCTTACATAGTGGGACAATTTGAGGACCATAATATCATTGTATGATGTTTTTTTTTTTTAATCCTTAAGTCCATATATTGGGGGTGTGAGGTAAAAGATCTATCATGAAGTTTTGAGCAAGGTTACTTTATCACAATTGGAAAGAAAGTATAGTAGTTCAAACATGATATTGCATATCTTACCACATCTTGTTACAAGTAGGGATGGTATGGATAGGTGACATCTCACATTGTCTATATATTTGTATCAAAAAAGTTGTAAATGATATTGGAGGAATGAGGACTAGATAGGATAGGATTTGTATAAAATGATATAAAGATAGGTGAACAAAGAATGTTATAGAGGAAAATATATAATCTACAAGGAGATATAAGGATATATAAATGTTTTGAATTAATATTTATAATACAAATGTATCATATTTCTGTATATGATGTTTTGTATGAATGTTTAAGTTTATTTAAATAATTAGTCTTATATTTGGTTCTAATCCTTGCTCCCTTTAGACGATTGAGTCTAAGGTATAAACTAAAATACTTTGTACTTGAGGCTTAAAAATCTAGTTTTTGTTCCCCATGTTTTTGGTTAACAGTCACAAGACCAAGGATGAGAAATGATAATAATATTTTAAAGCATTATACTAGACATAATATGAATTTATGGATGTTTGGTTGCACAATTAGATGTGATAGGTTTCTATAAAAATAAGATATTGCATGTTGAGTCATAAAGTAGACAATAAGCATTAGAGATGTCATTGATCTTAATATTAAAATTGATGTATGATAGTATAAATGGCTAGTCACTAAATAATACAAAATTTTCATGTTGTTTAGAGGGTCAGGTTTATCTACCGAAAATGGTTTTCTATACGTGCATTGTATGTTTTTTCTCTATGATGGATGATTTATATTCTTTTGTCTATTTGTATTTTTCTTGTAAAGTGAAGTTGAAATTCGCTATGCTATTATGATTTTAACAGACCTAAAATTTATATAAATTTTCTCTTAGAAATTAATGGTGGAACCATTTCTCAATATCATAGAACTTAATATTTGTATTTATTTTTTTGCAAATACAACAGGGGTATGTTATAATACTCTTACATTTATGCATTAATTGAGAACTAATTTGTGCATGTTAAGCATTTGGTGAGACGTGTTATATTTTACTTACGCTAAGAATATATTTGGGCTATTAGATGTTTGTATACTTACATTTTAAGTGTATGATCTTACACTATCACATATTCCACCTGTACATTTCATATATTCCTTTTTTATTTGTACATGATTGACTTTATTACTTAGATGTCGATTCAAGTTCAGGGTTGGATTCAGGTTCGAGAATCCAATTCATGGATTCGTGAATTTTTGTTCTATTATGATTTGTTAGGATTCATAAGGACACAAAAATACACATATATATGGATCTGTGTGTATTTATTCCAAGTTTTGTTTGTGGATCCTTGGAGAATTGCATGAATTCACATCGAATTACCCCAAGTCCACGTGGATTGATGACAGTTTCTTGTTAGATTCTCCCATGTCTACCTAGATTCGTGACACATTCATATAGGGTCCAAATTTAATTGTGTGGGTTTGTTTGAATTAGAAAACCATGAATTTAGATGAATCCATAAGGTCAAATCTAGATGTTGCACAAATTCAACATGAACTGGTTCACAAATTTGAAATTGGATATGGTTTAGGGATCAAATGTGCCAATTTGGTAACTAGGACTTTTTATGATCATTTTACCATTGTTCTTATATTTTGGGAGAAAATTGGGGTTGATTTATTTCAATTTCACTATTAAGAAATTTCATGACATGACATTCATTCAATGACAACGCATTGCTTATGTGTCCATGCACACTTTTCTTAGATTTCAATTTGTATCCATAATGACGAATGCATATAATCTAGTGGAATACATATTATTATATTCACATGTGTAGACTAAGAGGATCGTACTAGTACCAAATCCTTGAAATAATATATATCAAAGTATCATTTTCAATTTTGTCATGGTCATGCTTAATATAGGTCGAGGAAGCCACATTCGTTTCAACACCTTGACTACCCTAAACAATATATTGTCTCTTTTTACCTAATTTATGTATATATTTAAGGGGAAACATGGTTATATCTCCTCAAAAATCACAATAATATGTTGTCTCTCTCTCTCTTTTTAAATGCCACGTAGTTTCATAGGAGGAAACTTGATCACAAATTTATAAATTTATCCTTACCTTATTGTTGGTGTTTTCATTTGAAATTTGGCATAAAGCATGTATGAAATACTATGTTATTATATTTAAATTCACATTTATGCCTAAAATATGTGCATTATCAACTTATTGTATGATCATGCATAGGTTTAGAGATGCAAGTCTAATGCCCAACATAAAGAAAAGTAGTAAACCATCATTAAAAAAATCATCCTTCTAGAAATATGTTACCTACTTAAATTAACATCTTATTTATTTTATCACACATGATTCATTTAGCTACACATGTTGAAGTGGATTAAAATGTCAAGAAGCAAAATTATGTAGACTTTAACCTATTCTAGCTCACTTTATGATCACATTAGCCCTATCTCAATATGTGTTGTCTAGAAATCCAATTTGAACCATGTATGCACGTGAGTTGACATATCCTATGAAATACTTCTCCATCCGTTTACTTTGGTTCCATATACATATACACTCCACCTATAATTAATGTACATATTCAAATATGATTGTGTCATGATTTTATCCCTAATAAGATATTGTGGATGGAGATATGCTTTCATGAATTTAAATCCATTTTTTAATCTATTTTTAAACCAACTCTATTATTATTAAATTATACTAATGACCATTAAATTATGTGTAAAAATTATCTAAATTAAGGTTTGGATTACCACATCCAACGAAATTCCCCTAATCATTAGTTTTGTATGATTAAAACAAGAGCTCTAGAAGAGCTTGAGTCTTTGCCTTATGTTATGGTGATACATATTATAGATACATATTATAGTTTTTAAATATTATAAGGTATTAAATATAAGAAGGAATTTTTTAAAGATAAATTAGTAATCTTGAGTTGAAAATAAGATAAAGAAAAAACAAGATAGAGACATATAGATAGATTGAAGAAAGAATATATTAGAAAGACACAGTGAAGAGAAGAGGACGTGGAGAACTAAAAATATTAAATTAAAAATTGTTAGTTTACAATCAATTAATAAAAATATTTATCAATATTTTATTATTATTAATTTCAATATTAAAATAATAATAATAGATAAGTAAAAATGACATGTTATGCTTACAAAAATTAGAAATCTTTGTACAATTTTATATTATTAATTTATTTAAAAATTATGTAATTATAATAATAACTTATGATTAAATTTTTTAATAATAAAGTAAATTTATAATCTTCACTTAAGTTCTAACTTTAAATTTTTTTTTTAAAACTATTTATATTATATAATCTTAACTATTTTTCATCATAAATTTATTGTAAACATAAATGTTTAATATAATGTAAAATTTAAACTTAAAAATAATGTAAGTTTTAAAATTATTATTTACTATTTTATTTAATTAAAATAATGATAAAAATAAAAAATAGGTTTTGCTTATTTACTTTTTAAGCTTTAAAGTTTGGAAGTATAATATACCTCTCACTATTGTAACTATAACCATGTGTAAGGATGAAATTAACACGATAGTATTCTACAGTGGTAAGTAGGAGATAAGCAACCATTAATTTGTTGTTAGAAATGAGCTTTGCTATCAGAAACAAACGTGGACGTAGATAATGTTTTCTAATTTTTTTTTAATCTATGAAAATATTATAAACCCCAACAAATTTCGTTTAAACCAATAAAAAATTCAGAAATAACTCATCAAAATTGATTTATAAAATATTTGTTTTCCAAACCTTAGTCTATTGCACTTGTCTTTAAAAAAAATTAATAGCTGGGGGGGGGGGAGCAAATGAAAGCATAAGTTCCGTGCCTATAAGGCAAGGACTAATAACAAGTATGTCTATGATTTAAAGAAAGGAATCATAAGCATGTATTAACCCACTACATCAATCTTTCATCAAGTATACATTTTGCATCATGGTAGTGTATGGTTCACAATTATAGAAAATAACAAGGCTTTTGAATAAGTTAGAAGGAGGCATTTAAACTCATTATTCTCTAGTTAATCTTAATGACTTTACCTAAGACCACATTTTGTACCTTTGAAAATCAACTAGAACTAAGTAAATTTCTTAGCTTTGAAGATGAATTTAAATGAATAGTGATAAAGGATGTAATCACAGTGAATAATTAAAAGTATGGGTGTAATTTTTTGTAGTCATATATGTGATTTTCTTGAGAATCATAAAACACCACAATTTGATCCTTCATAACAATCCATACAATTTTATAGTATTTTACCCAATACATTACTATACATCAATCTAAACACATCAATAAATAGGGCACAATAATTAATATCACGATGGAGGAAAGCAAACAAGGAGGCAATGTCAAAAAGAAAGAAAAAGAACGAAGCCATCTCAAATTGCTTTGGTGTGTATCCCAATTCTAAGTGTATGCAAATATGTATCTACCTTAGTTGTTCATACAGAGTTGATTATGATATGACATATAATGATAAAAATATAAATGAAAGAGAAGAGATAAGAAGATATATATAAAAAATGTTGTTGAACCAAACGAAGGTATGCGTAGCGAGGTGCTAGATCAATAAGGCAAGCTGGTGGATGGCGGCGAGCTGGCTGTGTTTATGGCTTGGCCTTGGTGGGTCAGGGCGACTACTTAATCTGGACCTGGAACAACTTGTGTTGCTATAGTAACGATATATATATATATATATATATATATATATATATATATATATATATATATATATATATATATATAATGATTATTTCAGTTATAACTATTCATTTGAATATATTTATCATATTGAGGTTTCCATCCTCATCTATTTCTTGTCATTCCCATCTTTATTTCAAATTTATACAGATTAAACTATTTTTAATCATTTGGTTCAAGCTACATTTTGTTGTCATTATTTTTTATTATGTAGGTCGAATTTAAATTTGGAGAAAATGTTTAATTTCACAACATTTTTGGATGACACTGCTTAAGAAAAATCACTACACATCACGTGGAAATTTGCATGTGATACAAGAGCATTCTTGGGCTATTGGCAATCTTGCATCACCCAAAAAAGATATTTGCTTATTTTCTATTTTATAGTGTTTTCTAGTTCTCTTTATATCACAATTTGATTTGATGAACACTTGTTTTTCATTTCCAGATTCTACGAGCTTGGATTTATATCGTGGACTTATCATGAATCACTATTCTATGTGCACAGAATTCAATGTTACAACTTGCAGAAGTTATGCTTCATCTTCTCGAATGCTAATTTCCTATGTTGTTCTTCATACAATACCTGATATTTAATTCAACGAGGTTCTATATTTAAGAGTTAGCTTAGGTGCTCTTGGATCTAGGTAGTTGGCTAACATGTGGACCTATACTTGAGGCCGCATAATGTTATCCAATGTATTATGTATATGGTCATTAATTATTTGAGGGTTACTCCTATATTGTATAACATGTTTCTTATTATCGAAGATTATGAACTCAAAGCCGACTTGTGTATTATGATGGCTATATATGTAATATCCTAAAGTCTTAGAAGTAGTAATTCAGTAGTGATCAAGGAGATTCTTGGAGGAAGCTTGAGAGTAGCAAGTTTTTGATCTATAATCTACAATGTATTGGTTGTAACTAGGAAGGCCTTACAACTTGACATATTAATTATCATTTTGTATGTGAGTTGTGTAATCAATCAATATTTTGTGATGTATATGAAGATCTCTTGTTAATAAAATGTGTTATTTGTAATTGCATCTTGTTATACTTCTATTGTGTTGTATTTTTTGGGCTTGGTTATCTCCTTTGGAGGTACACCTACCTCACACTACATCAAATGGTATAAAAAATGAAGGTTGATCTTATTAGAGCTTAAGGTTTATCTTATCATAGTGTGGTTTGATCTTATTGAGTGAAGGTCAATCTTGTTGGTGACTTGTCAGAGAGTAGTTGGATCTGATGGTTGCAAACTTGATCGTGATTGAGCTTGGAGAGCTTGTGAAGATTTTAATTCCTTGGTTGTGAGGTGGTAGATTGTGGTTCTGGTTCACAATTGCAAAGGACTTGTTTGATCTGTGTTGGAATCCTGTTACAAAACTATTGATCTTTACTGGCGAAAAAATTGTTAAATTTTGAGGTAGTTGCACCTTATTTTAATTACATGTATGCCACTTAGAAGAGTGAATCCTAGGAGGTTGGAGAATATGTTTGAAGAATTTGATGTTGAGATGAGGAATTAGATCTTAAATGTCTTGAATGGATTGAGAAAAAATCCTAAAACTGAAGAGGAATATGTTGAAGTTGCTAAAGATCTTGAAGTACTTGTAGAGATTCCTACAGAAGAAGAAATATTGTTGAAAGATATGTCACAAGTTGGTGAGAGTCATAGAATGGAAGTTTCAAATTATTATGGTTCTCTAGATCTTGACGATTTGATAGATTCGATCAATGAACTTAAGGATTAATTTGATCTTGAAAATGTTATAGATCCTTAGAGAGTTAGACTAGCACAAACTAAGTTTAAAGGGGATGTTGCCTTGCAGTGGAAATAATTACAAAAGGATAGAGAAGATAACGATGAACCTAATATTAGTAGATGGAAACCCATGGTTTCTAAATTGAAGGAAAAATTCATCCCTAAAGACTATGAAATTAATTTTTTAAAGATATTGTAGAACTTGAAGCATAAATATACATTTGCAAAGAATTCTACTAAATAATTTTACAAGATACAAGTCAAATATGGACATCACAAATATTCTAAGGAAAAGGTTGCAAGGTAGGTTAATGGTTTGAAATTCAATATTTAGGATGAATTTAGTATGTTGAAACTTAGTTAACTTGAAGATGCTTAGCAATATGCATTGAAGGGTGAAGACAAATTAAGAAGAAAGCAAGGTTTACAAACAAGTGACTAAGATTGATAAGGCTAAGTAATTTATTTTAGATAAGAAGTTTGTATTTAGAGGTACTTGTTTTAAACATGGTAAGGATGAACACTGATCTTTTGAAGGTCCTAGTGTGAAAGTTGATAAACATAACATGGTAGTACAAGAAGACCAAAAAGTGGAATCTTCTGATGTAGATTTGGCTTCACCAAAATTTGGTGAATCTGTTTCGATAAAAAGTATCATGTTGGCCTAGCGTAATATAGACCCAGTATAAACAAGAAACTTATTTTGAATTATTTGTAAGTTTGGAGGTAAATGTTGTAAAGTTATTATAGACAGAGGTAGTACTGATAATCTTATTTCTGAAGAGATGGTTAGGAAATTTGGTTTACAAAGATTGAAACATCCTACTCCTTATGGTATTAGTTGGTTTCAAGATGATCATTGGGTGTAGGTTAGTAAACAAAGCTTAGTTAATTTTAGTATTGGACTTTTTAAGGATGAAGTCTTATGTGATGTAGTAAACATGAGTGCTTGTCTTTATTTACTTGGAAGACCTTGGTGATTTGATAGAGAAACTATACATTATTGTAGAAAGAATACTCTTATAGTCGAGAAAGATAGTAAGAATTTTTTTTTATTCCTTTTAAGGATAAAGAAGATGGAAAAGAAAACAACCTGAGTGTTTTCAAGACTTTTTAGTTTGAGGATAGTAGAACCCATGGTTAAGGTTCCTATATAGTCTGACTTGAAGTTATCTGATCACGTGATTAAGAGAAAAAGGTAAATGAACAAAATTTTCTAATCCTAGATGAAGGAATTCCACATGTATGATTCATTTGATCTTGGAAGTAGCAACAATAGTAGATCTGAGATATCTGATGGAGCAGTTGGTTGCAACAGTGAGTTTGGGCAAACTTCTATGCTGATAGAGGAAGATGATTTATGGATTAGGAATGAGCATGAAATTTATGTTATGAATTTTTTCAGATGTTCATATGTCCTTATGGAACATCTTTTTGTTGCCTTGGGTGTCTGATACCTGAGCATCCTTGGGCTGTTGGCAATCTTGCATCACCCAAAAAAGGTATCTACTTGTGTTTTGTTTTCTAGTTTTTTGTTTGATAATTTGATTTAACGAACACTTGTTTGTCCTTTCTAGATTCCATGAGCTTGGATTCATATTGTAGACTTATCTTGGATTATTTTTCCTATGTGCACATAATTCACTGTTACATCTGGGGAAAGTTATGCTTTGTCTGAGTCTTTGGTGTTGATTTCCTATGTTGTTCTTCATACGATGCCTGATATTTGATTCAACGAGGTTCTATATTTAAGAGTTAGCATATGCACTCTTGGATCTAGGTAGTTGGTTAATGTGTGGCCCTATACCTAAGGCCGTGTAATGTTATCTCATGTACTATGTATTTAATCATTAATTATTTGAGAGTCAGTCCTATAATGTATAACATGTTTCCTATTATTCGAGATTGTGAAATCAAAGCCGACATGTGTGTCCTAAGGGATATATATGTAATTTCCTAGAGTCTTAGAAGTAGTAATTGAGTAGTGATCAAGGAGATACTTGGAAGAAATTTGAGAGTAAACAATTTTTGGTCTGTAATCTAGTATGTATTGGCCATGATCGAGAAGACCTTAGAGCCTGGCATATTGCTTATCATTTTGTATGCTAGCTGTGTAATCAATCAATATTCAATGATGTATATGAAGATCTCTTGTTAATAAAGTGCATCATTTGCAATTGCATCTTGTTATACTTCTGCTATGTTGTATTTTTGGGGGCTTGGTCATCTCCTTTGGAGGTAGACCTACCTCATACTGCATCAACATGCATGATGATGACATCCCTACTAGTCACCACAACCTTTCATGTTAGGTTAAGTTATATTTGTTATTTCTATTTTTGCATGAATTTCCCATTTCAAAACTTGTATTTTTGTAATCTATAAATTTTGTCACACATCTTTCAATATCTTTTCTAGTTTAGTTAATGCAATATTGAATATATAAAGAAGATTAAATTATTAATTATAAAGTGCACTTGGACAAAGCATTCAAAAAACCATCCATACACAAACATATTAATCTTAGATTGATTCTAAATACTTTATTTAGCATTTTTCTTAGTGTGTTTCCATCCTTATAGATTAGCTAATGGGCTTGACTACTACTAATGGAATTAACGTTCTTCCCTTCCTCTATTGTAACTAGCAATATATGCTTCTCACAACCACCAAGTTTCAAAGAAAGGTGTAGGTGGATGTAAACAAATATGAAAGGTTGAAATTATAGAGGACAAAGTGCTCAAATTGGCCATGGCTTTGTCTTATAGAACAAAAATCTCCATGTATCTCTTTTTCATAATCTCTTGATCTCAATTGTAGTCCCATATCTATCTTTGAGTGTTCAAACATAAAGTATCAATTAGTCAACGAAGTTAACATTGACATCAAATTAAAATCTAAACAAACTTTAAAACTTTTATCTTAACTATTCATATCCTAAACTTTCATTTCAATCTCAAACTCCTTGATATGACGATTAACAACATTAGACTAAAACTCTATTTTATTTTGTATAATGTATCATTCCACTTCTGATTGAGTTGATAGATTTAGGTGAATGATATATTATTTAAGTAAATTCACAAACTAAAACATATTAAAAGTTTTGAAAGTGAACCCATTAAAATATAATGACTAATACAAGGGAAATTTCCTCCACTTCATATCATGTAAGCATTTAACACCTCATATATCTATCATTTTTATTTTATCAGATTAGTCAATTCAAAACTATATAACAATCACAATTTCAAACAAGCTTAAACAATATGTTCTAAAATGTTTCACTAATTTAAGTGATTCGTTTGAAATCACACTAAACCTTTTTAGTAGACCGTATATATTACTGTGATTTCAAAATATCTACATGAATAAGTCAAAAATTAGAATATAATGTTTAAACCAAAATCACAATATCTACTTTTAACAAGTCGAGATATGGCTTTATGTTTGTTTCTAAAAGATGTCAGAAGTTCAAATTTCGTAAGTGACAAAGTGTGTATACCTTGTCTGTAACAGAGTTAGATGTCTCCTACAAAAATAGAGAACATATCTTCCATAAAAAGTAGGGAGCAATTCAGGATATTCCTATTAAGTCATTTGTGATTCCATAAACAGACTACTGATACTATAGACTATAAAAGAAAAAGCCATAAGTTTCCTGCAATTTCAGGGAATAAATGAAAAGTCATGAGCTATACGCTTTTCTTTTAACTCTTAAATAAATGTCTGCAACAATGCAGACATCGACTATTGGGCCAATCTGGTAAAGGCATGATAATTTATGCAAATTATTGTTCCAATCTACAACCAGCTAAACAACTAACACCAACACCAACGAATTTTTAATAATGTCACTGCCTTTGTGGGTTGCTTGCTTACTCGGAAGAAGTAATGAAAGAAGTACAAATATCACGTATTTCTCCTATGACCCAGTTTGCGTGCCAACTCCATTCAGACAGAACACAATTATCATGTGTACCCAACTTCATCAATTCTCCTGCACCTTTCGTACCCAACATACCAAATTGTTAACTGCTAATAATACCTTCAAATCTTTCATTGTTCATTGCTAATAATACCTTAAAATATTTCATTGTTCATTACTAATAACACCTTCAAATCTTTCATTGGCATTGAGATCATTGGGTTGTGAAGCAAATTGAGCCAGCATGGCCATGAAATCTTTAAAGTTCTCAAGCTCAGTCTTTATTTACATGTGCTCCTCATCATTCAAATTCATACCCAAATGCCATGTTAAAAAAACCAAGCGGAGATCTCTTCAAGACTTGATTTCTAAGGCAGAAGAGGAGAATGTAAGCAAAAGTTTTTGCATGAAGTTGCCTTCTAGGTTTTCTAACACAGTGGGAGGTGATGTTGTGGCCATGGTTATCTACTCGTTGGATCCCATTGCACATTTTGAAGAGTCCATTCGCGAGATGATTTCAGGAGAGAATGGAGATTGCATTTCACGGAGTCCAAATTTCTTGGAAGAACTTGCCTTGTGTTATTTGACTGTGAATCCTCCAGAATATCACACATTCATAACAAGGGCCTTTGTGAATGTGTTGGTTGAATTGGGACTGGATTTCTCCACAATTTCCATGGCACCAAGTGATAGATAAATGTGGGATTTCTTTATCAGTGTGTATTTGCTTGTTTGTTTGTTTTGGGAGAAGAAATATTTGATTTATTGTTTTTAAGTCCTTTGACATTGGATGCAGACCATCTAACAAAGTTTGCCTGTTTAGATTCTTGGTGTAGAATGTTCAAACTAAGTTTGATAGCTTTCTTTGATTGATTTAAGCTTTGATGTACTAGGTCATGTATGTTTTAAGCCATGACATTGTTATAGGTGCAATTGAATGTCCCTCATTCAGCTGTCTTTGGTTTATTTGTAATTTTGAACTATTGTAAACTCACATCGTCTTCTCTGTTTTAGAAATTCACAATAGAGTGAAGAGCAAAGACATGAGGGTGGGTAAGTTTAAGGTGAGTAAGGTTTTACAAAAGATAGTACTTGTATGTGGATTTGTAAACTACAAACAGAGATTTTGATAAACTGAATCATCTTTTTTCCAATGGTTGTATTCTTATTACAAGCTTGCTACATTCAATGATCATACTCATCAACTCTGTCCTTCACTGCTATATCCAACATAATATCAATGCTGATTAAGGATTGATAGAGCCATAATGTAATTTGGACATTGTTAATAATTAGACAAAAGAACTAAGAAAAAAAAGGGCCATAATCACTTGAGTAAAGTCTGAAGAAAGGAGACTTAGCTTGGACTTTAATCCATAGAAGCTACAGAATAGACTACTACCTAAAGTAGCTTTCCAACTCATTACTTGATGTGTCAACTATCATTACCATCTAAGGTTTCTTCCAACTAATTTTGTCGATAACCAAGACCGTCACAAACATAATATTATGATGCATTGAAGAAAGGGATGCTTTGCTTGCTCGAACAAAGGTTCTCTTAAGCAACGAGCTTCTCTTGGGACAAAGCATAATTGATGGTGCCCATTATCTTCGTATCACTCTATTGTTTGGCAAAATTAGACTGTCTTTTCGTTATTTATTCGACTGCGGTAGTTAAGTTAGCATTTTCATGAGTTGAAGATAAAAATGACCTTAAAAGATCAGTTAAACATGTAATCCTCACACAATCAAGGTTAAGGAGAGAGATGAATGGTGATTTTTCCCTTGCAAGAATACCCAACAACACATTTCTTTAGGGATTAAAAAGGATATAATTATGTTCTATTTAATTTAATTATATGGTCCTGACATTTGAAATAAACTTAAAAAATTATAATTCTCAAGAACTAGTCTTCAATCTAGCTGATATTTGAAGTAAGATTCCACAATCATTTATGAAAATTATACATATTGATCTGCAATCTTAACTAGGGAGTCTATTAGAAAATGAATTAAAGCTTGTAGCCCACATACACACACATCCACAATATCTAGACACAAAACAAAAGCTACAATATAAACCACAAAATGTTGTTAATCTCTTGTAACAACACAAAACTTACAAAATTAAATATTTTCTTTTTCATGTAACTACGAAAATGATTTGATAGCTTGTTTTTTTATTGATATGAGATTTTTGATAGCCTTCTTATCAATTCCCTCTTCCCCATATGGAGTTTCATTCTCATTTAGAGGAGATGAGTCATTCATATGTTTTTACAACAACTACGACTACAACCAAGTCTAATTTGAGATATGTGGTTTACAATCTGTAAGGAGATGACCAAAATTTTGAGTGAAGAAAGCCTTAGAGAAAAAACCCTTGAATTATTGATTCGATGGTTAAACTTTTGAATTAGATAAAAATTTGAGAAGGGAAAGAATGTACATTCAAGGTCCTCAGGGGATTTGAGCAAGTTGATCTTAGAAGAGACTCACTATATGCCTCATTTAGGGCACCCTAAAGTAACCACGATGGTAGCAAAATTAAGGCTCGATGCTTGGAGTGTTATTAGTGAGTCGAGGTTGAGCATGTACATTTAGTAGGTATTTGGAACCCACACAATATTTTTGAGTGTACACTTGGATAGTGATTAATTATATGAATTTCATTCAGGGAATGTCTATGTCCAATAATAGACACATGATGTCATCGCGGTAGTTGTGGATAGGGTGATCGTGGTAACACACTTCATCCCATAGAATCTTAAGGATGCATTATTAACCTCAGCTAAGAATTTTTTCCAACTAATCTTTCATTTGCATGCATTAATTGAGACGATCATATCCAATCAAGACACATGCAAAACTACTAGGTTTTAAACTATAGCAGAAATTGTGCTAGCATTAGGAAGAAGATTGAGTCTAAAAGAAAGGAAAAGCCTAAGGAGCAATCTGATATCATTGCATTGCTGCAGAGGCTTGTAAATTTGGAGGAGACTTGAAAAGTCCCTCATGCCACTGGGCTAGTTGGTTCTTCTTGGCCCTGTTTTGTTGGTCTTTCTTGGTTCTTCATTTGTTTTGTCTTTGTGTTTCTATTGTTTTGTGTTTTGGTGTGCCTAGTTTGTGTTATCCACTCTTGGGATAACTATTGTATTTGGTGAAATGATTGGAAATCTATCTTTGAAGAGATTGTAAAGGATTTTGGGGCCCTTCAAATCTATTTTACCATTAATAAGAAAACTTCTAGGTTTTACAAAATATTAGAAGAAAATTTGAGGACAAGATTAAATTTTGATTCAACATACTATTCACAAATAGATGGATAGAAAGAGAGAGTGAATTAGGTAGTTTAAGGCATATTTAGAATGTATTATATGGATTATTGATATAAGTTAGAGGAATATTTTTTTTTCATAATTTTTTCATATAATAACTCCTATCATGCATATTTGGGGATGGTAACCTTTGAAGCTCTTTATGGGAAATGTGGCGCATGCACCTATTGGTTGGGATGAGGTGGAAGGTGTAGTTATAATTGGTCCAAATAATCTTTAAGAAATTGATGATTAAATGAGATTGGCCAAGGTAGATTGAAGGAACCAACATAGAGGTAAAAGAGTTATGTAGATAGAAATACAACTTCAAATATTTTTCAAATAGGGACAAAGTCCTTGTGAGTTAGATCGCATAAGAGTTGCATATCACATGAAAAATCATCAAAACTAGTGCCTAGATTTATGGGTCTATTTGATGTGTTGGAAGAGATCCACCTAGTTGCTTACAACTTTTCTCTGTACTATTTTCTCTTGTTAGAATATAAAATGTGTTTCATTCTTATATGCTTAATTCCTAGC
Source organism: Cupressus sempervirens (assembly GCA_028749045.1). Classification (NCBI taxonomy): domain Eukaryota; kingdom Viridiplantae; phylum Streptophyta; class Pinopsida; order Cupressales; family Cupressaceae; genus Cupressus; species Cupressus sempervirens. Next base: position 54,089,896 of record CM053788.1, on the reverse strand, counting down.
ATTTTAACACAACTCATAAACTTGATCAGCATATTTTAAAGATATAGGATCAAAGAGTGGTGCTAGTAAATCCCACTCAAAAATTTGATTGAATCAGTATTAAGTTGCATAATGGACATATTGTTTGAATAAAGTGCAATGAGACATTGATATTATGTGGATCCAGTGCTACATGAGAGAGAATATAAAGGATATAGACCATTCATTTCCTTATTTTAAGACATAATTTTAGTTACTTTTGTTGCATTAACTTATGATAAATATATGTATTTCAATGTATCTCTAATAAGACATCAAGATGATGTGTCTTACTACTGGGTAAGGCTATCACATCTGAACTTTTTATTGGCATTTATAGTGCAATAAATTAATTGATACTATTGGTAAATTATCTTATGATTATTTGGTTATTGATAACTGTGTTGCATGTATGAAAATCTGACTATTTTAATATAAATGCATGATGTTGATATTAAAATAATGATGAGTTATGATGTTGTCACTCATTTCTTTTAAAACAATAGTTTTACATACTAACATATTGACAAGGAGTTGAGTGCAAATAAGTGCAAGAATAGGTTAAAAGTGGGAATGTGGTTGAGGTGGAGACAAGCTAGTTGCTTGACAATACTTGACACGATGAAAATTTATCTCATACACTCATGTAGTTACTTTCATATTGTATTTTAAATGATTACATGATACATTTTTTTTAATCTTGTCATGAATTTGATGTAAAAACATTTTCGGTCCAAAACAATCTTAAATCAACACAAAACTATTTTTGCTTCAAGTTTATTCTTGTTTTCCAATTTGTGCAGTGATAGATCAATTAGGAGAGAAATCATTTGTTTGAGTTTTCATTTATGAATACGAGATTCTTATCATGACCTAGTCATGGATAACTTCCTAGGATCACAACTCATTTGGTTTGTCATCACTCGAGTTATATTTGATTCATTCTCAGGTATTGTGTTTATACCAATTCTTGGATCTATTCATGGAATTTGGATTTTTAATGGAAATATAATTCAATAATCATACGTGGAACACATATCTATGTTCTAGGACCATGTGTGGACCTAAATCTTCAACTATCAGTTCTCAAAGGTTTATGTAATTAGTTCCTCATGATTTGTGACCTTCCCTATCTATTATAATACATTTTCCTACACTAGGGAATGTAGTTCTTTCTTGGGATGACCTGTGTGTTGTGATGCCTTGTGTAAATGATGCAAGGAGATAGTTGAAAGGTAAAGACTCTCCTAATAATCAACTAATCCTCATTGAGTTACACAATGTAAGCAATTCACAAAAGACAATGCCAAAAGGAGAGAGAACCATAAATCTTTTATTTATTCATCAAATTTTCATCATACATGTTCGGTTGTGAGGCTTTCCAAGTTACATCCAATACAAACATCCAAATACACAAAAATATCCTCTAGTATGTGGGATCTACGATCTCTTTCCTCTAATTCCCTTCACTTACTTCTTATTTCTTATTATCAAACCTAGACCAAGATCCTCTATCTATACTTGCTAAAATGACTTACAAAAGTTTCTAGATCATTGAATTAAAGAAGGTTGACCAAATAACGGTCTACATACATCCCAATAATTTATCCTATACATTAAATCATGACCCAATATTAAATACAAAGGTCATCTCTTAAATAAGAACCAAACAAATAACTCAATGAAAGAAGAACAAGACATCATCGAACAACAACCGCAAAAGGTCATCGAGGCACTCAGTGAACATAGAATAGAAATCACTCGGTGGACAAAGAACCTGAGACAATTGGTAAATGAAGAGAGGAACACATCCACTGATTTAACAACAAAGAAGTCACCAAAGAACTCACACTAATAACCGAACACATATCTATCAACCAAGATAACAATGCAACCCAATATGCTCTTATGTTAGTAAATAATGTAATAGATCTCTATATGGCAGTGATATGATAATTAGAAGCTAGATAGTGTATTCAAGGTCTTTGACTTATGATTCCTAAGTAATTAGGCCTGCTTAATCCTAGAATGTAAGAAGGTATCTTGAAAAATATGTTGGTATATAGGAGTATTGAGAGGGGGAGGGTGAATCACTACTAATAGGTATCCAACTAATTCAACCAATATTCTACTTAACCTTAATAATGACTTCCAAAGCATAAACTTGATAACAAATCCAATGTAGTAAAAGTGAAGAACATCAAACATACATAAAATCATCACATTCAACACAATGATTTTTGTACATGGAAAACATCAGCTAGAGTGAGAAAACCATACTGGGGATGACACCAACAAGTCCTTCATTATAGTATATAATGTTTCCCTATTACGGGTTACCAATACTCATTCAAAGGGTTCACCCTATTAGAAGTGATCTTGTACACTATTAGGAGTACAATAAGATCTCTTAGGATCTACCTCGCTAGAGGATTTATAGCACCTTCTAAGTGTCCACTTGTCAAAGAATTCATACAAACTGATCGGTTAAGATCTACCTACTTAAGGGATTTCCTCTACTATAATTATTAGAAAACAACAAGTTGATTGATCTATATGTAACACACATTTCCTATAAATCAACTATTTCCACTCATATGTAATTCTATTCTTTATTTAATCTCTATACAATGATTTGATTTCAACCTTAGCACAACAAAATACCTTGACCAAATTCATCCAACAACATCACATTTTTCCTCTTGCTACTTACTTTTATAATACTTTAACAATCCTTTATAGAAGCATTACTTTTGCCTCTTAGTAATCACCATTCATTCAAAAATTCATTCATGTCACCCTCTTTCCACATTAATTTCACATATCTCAATGCCATAATACATTTCCCTTGACCATATCAATCTGTATTAGGGTTTACATGCAATTTCTCCAAGAATAATCAAAATATATATGGCTAATTCCAAACTTCTTATGGAATCTTCCTCACCATGCATCTCAATTTCCAACTGACACCTCAACATATCTTCATCCATTATGGCATGTCATAGTATCATCTAATCTTATCCAACTTCTCATACCGATCATTGATCATTGATCTAAGATTGGTAACTCAAGAATATAAATTGTTTATCTTCTAACTCCATCTTCTTCTAAGTTCCTCACTCACATGTCATCCTCTTGAGTTTAAATACAAATCAAAATTCATTGTCATCCTTTAGATTTTGTATCTATTATTGCACCACTTAATTCTCATTGCACTCTGATATCTATCATAACTTCATTGTGTTTTATGTCTTCCTCTTTATGAGTCACATGATTTGGTTGATTTTACTTCTTCTAATCAAGTTCACTTCTCATTGATCATCTTCTTAGCTTTCCAGTTGTTCCAATCACTTGATATGACTAGGTTTCCATCAAAGAAAACCAAATATACCACTTATCTTGACTTATTCACTAATCTCCTCATTACACTACTAACAATATCCCCTTTTGGCATTGATGACAAACTCTTAAAACGTGAAAATAGATAAGGTACCTATAAACACCATCATTCTCCACTAATAAAACTAAAACACCCCCTCACATTGTACACCTTTATTCTCCTCTAATTTGTTTTACATGTTCTTCTCCCCCTGCAAAAATGACAAAGTAAATAGGCTTTTCTCAAATGCTTCATGGTTCTTCTCTTCCTTCATTTTTTGAATCTGCAACCTATCAAATACTTCTATTTTGTCTTTTTAGAATCTAAATACATCTCCTACTATTTCTTCAAATGATGCATGGAAATTATCTATCCATGTAGATTTTCTACCAAATCTTCAATAGAGTTTAATGTACTCATGTCAAGTAGTCCAATTAGGACTTCTACATTTTTTACATTTTGTTGCATAATCTCTATGGTTGGGGATAGATATGATTGTATCTCTAATAGGTACTTTTGTTAGCATGAATGTTGATGATACTACTTTTGGGAGTACTCTAAGCATTGGAGAGTATTGACATGTTTCATTCATGACTGTGTTTATCATTGATGTAAACATAGCATGGTTTATGTAAAGACTGGTTGAGTAGCAGACATGAATCTTGATGGTACAGATAATGGTTTGATTGTCTGGTGATGCACAGTTATGGACATGTTTGGCACTATGTCCAAATGATGTGGTTAAGTGCACAGAGTTTGAATTGAAGATGTATGGAAGATGTACCTAATTTATAGAGAGTAATTTAGAGACAAAGTATTGGGAAAGTAGTTCCTAATGTTTGTTGGATATCTTATGTTTGAGAAGTAATGAAGAGATGCATAGTCATGCAGTGACATAGGAAAATCAGCTGATGACATCAGCGAATGTGCAAGCCCTAGTATCACATGTATGAAGTTTTGTATAGATTGTGAGTTGACAGTGCTATTGTAATTATAATTAATTAATTATAATTAATTGGGAAAGCCTCAAGACCAACTCAAGGAATTATTATGAAGATATGGTATAAAGGAAAGATGTTTTCTTTGATTGAAGTGCAAAGTGCGAAAAGGAGTAGATTTCTTACTAAATGCGTGTAAGTGATCTAAGGGATTATTGGATGCGAGATTTATGGTCTAGTTACAAAATCAGAAAGAGTAGAGGTCTGGTTGACATGATAGAGAAAGAGGAAGGAACAATACAGTACCATTCTATTATTCTGCAAGGAATAATACATAGATAATTTGGACAGTGGGTTCATTGGTCTTGTCCTTGAAGCTATTTGGGCAGTGGATCCAACTATCTTCCACAACTCCTAACAGGGTTGGTACAACTCTTAATAGGGTTGGAATCTCCTAACAGGGATTCAAAGTCTCCTGGCTGGACTCATATGTACTGAATGTATTCATAGAATCCTAACAGAGTACATCCTCTAACAATGACTACTTACATTAGTACATCATCTTGTGAGCACCATCCCCATTAGTGTTTTCCCTCTAATCAAGGGTTTCCCTAGTTAACATTCTGGTTTTATTGTGTATGAGTATCTTGTTGTGGTTTTAGTTTATATTACTCATATGATTGAGTTTGTTTAAGGTTGCTAATTGTGATATTGGTTGGATAATTGATTCACCTCTCGCCCCCTCTTAGTTATATTAGTAGACTATATATTCTAACAATTGGTATTAGAGCATTAGGTCCTTGAAGGATAAGCTTAACAACTTTGGGAGATTGATGGCGAATCTTTTCAGAAAAGATAGTCCTAGATTTTGTGGGGCCAACCATGATAGTTGGAAGGAGAAGATGAAAACTCATCTATTGTGCATAGGTCTATGATTTGGATCTTGAAAAAGGGAAAGAAAACAATCATTGAAGAAGAAAATCTTGAAGGATGCAGTAAAGAAGAAAGAGATCTATCCATGTGTAACATGAGAGCAAGATAAGATTTTACTAACAACTCTTCCAAAGAATGAATACAATCAACTAAAATCACTTGTAACATCTTATGAAATTTGAAAAGCATTAGAATTTGCTTTTGAAGGAGATGATCATGAAAAGAGAATGAGATTATAAAATTGGATATGTGCATTTCAAGATGCTAAAATGATGGAAGATGAATCTGTAAGAAGTTATGTTGGAAGAATATTAGAAATTATTGCAGGAATTCAATCTCATGGTGGAACCAAGGAAGATGATGAAGTTATATGGAAGATCTTGTAAAGCTTGACACAACCATTCAAGCTAGTAGCTCAGATGATTCAGCTAGTAATGCCCTGTATTACAGATTTCACAAAGGAAATGTTGCTTGGAAGATTAGAATCAGCAAAAGTAGATATGAGATAGTCTAGAGATCTATCAAGAGTCAAAATAACTTTTAGTGCCCTGAAAATTTGACCTAATTTGACAAGGAGTGCAAACACACATGGAGATTTTGCTGATAGCAGAAGATCTGATGAAGAAAATAATATTGAGGAAGGAATAGTCCTTCTTGTGAGAAGAGAAAAAGATGGTAAGAAAATATTTAAATGTTGGACTTGTAATGAATTTGGTCATTATGCATCTAAATATCCTAAAAGAGAGAAAAAGTATATGGGAAAGCTCAAACCTAGAAGAGATAGAAATATAGACTATTTGTATGAAAATGAAGATGAAGAATTTGATGAAAAAGGTCAAAGTGAAAGTGATGATGAATTGGGATTTGTGGCTATGAAGGAAGATGATCTTGATAGAGAAATTAAAGAAGAAAGAGCTCTAGTTTCTCAAGTAGAAAAGAAATCTGACTGGATAATTGATAGTGGTTATTCAAATCACATGATTGGTAATATGAATAAGTTTTTTAAGTTCAAGAATCATGATTGAGGTATTGTTAGAGTTGGTAACAATACAACCTGCCATATAATAGGAATTGTATCCATTACTCTTGATGATAAAACTAAAACTGATGATGCTTTTTTGTTGATGGATTGAAGTATAACTTGTTGAGTGCTGGACAGTTGTGGACAAGGGTTATCTATTGTAGTTTACTGAGAATACCTGCATTATCAAAGACAGAGATGGTAAGATGATTGGAACTGGCACTAGATCTAGAGGTAATGTATTTCAGTTGAATCCTAGTAAAATGACATGTTTGGTAGCTAAAGTGGATAACAATTGGTTGTGGCATAGAATATTTTGTCACATAAAATTTGATAATGTTGTGAAGGTTAGTAGTATTTTTGTAGCTAGAGACTTGCCTGAGATTACAAAGCCTACTAATGTTGTGCATAAGGAATGTATTTTGGCTAAGCAGAAGAAAGTATCATTCCTAGCAAGAAGTTCACTACCACAATGAAGTTGGAGATCATTCACACAAATTTGAGTGGTCCTTCTAGAACAAGAGGATTCTATGGTGAAAGGTATTTTATGATTTTTTTAATGATTTCACTAGAATGATGTGGGTTGCATTTCTTAAAGAGAAATCTAAAGCTTTTGAAAAGTTTAAGATACTTAAGAATAGAGTTGAGAATGAATCTGGTGTTAAGATAAAGTGTTTGAGATCTAATAGAGGAGGAGAATTCACCTCTAGAGATTTAACATATTTTGTGAAGAGAATGGAATTAAAAGGCAACTATCTAACCTAGAACACTTGAGAAAAATGGAATTGTTGAAAGGAGTAAATCAGTAGCAAAAGTAGCAAGAGATATGTTGTTTATGAATGATGTTTCTAAGATAAATTGGAGAGAAGTATTCAATACAACAACATATACTCTGAATAGAGAACAAATTAGAAAAATTATGAGCAAGACACCTTATGAAATATGGTTTGGTCATTCACCATCATTTAAGTATTTTAGAATATATGGGAGCAAATGTTACATTAAGAGAGATGATGACATTAGTAAGTTTGATCCAAGAAGTGATGAAGGTATGTTTCTTAGTTATTCATTCAAAATAAAAGCTTACAAATGTTTCAACTATAGAACTAAGATAATAGTTAAATGCACAAATGTAAGGATTGATGAAAAGTTTGGAACTAAAGAAAAGATGGTAGATTATAATTCATATGGAGAAGAAGACAATTCTAGAATTGTTAGATAGAATGTTGAAGTTTTCTTTAAGACTAACAATGATTTGCAAAATGATGTGCTAACTATTGAGCAAAGAAGAGAGCCGAGATCTTAACTGAGAGAAGAGATAAGAGTTGAGATGTCAACTCCTACCCCTAAAAGGAATTTGAAAAGGAATAACCCTCCTAAGCAGATAATTGGAAGAAAAGATAAGGGTGTAATAACAAGGAACAGAGTAAATGAGGAGATATGTCTAATATCTCAAGTTGAACCTTAGAGCGTCGATGAAGCAGTTAAAGATGACCATTGGATTCAAGCAATGAAGGAAGAATTGGATTATATAGTGAAGAATGATACATGGGAGTTAGTTCCTAGATCTAAAGACAAGAATGTGACAGGAACCAAATGGGTATTCAGGAATAGGATGAATTAGCAAGGCGAAGTTGTGAGGAACAAGGATAGACTTGTATGCAAGGGATATTCATAGCAAGAAGGCATAGAATATGAAGAAACACATGTGCCTGTAGCCAGAATGGAATTAGTAAGGATGTTCCTAGATTATGCAACAAATAAGAAGTTCAAAGTTTATTAGATGGATGTTAAATCAGCCTTTCTGAATGGAGAACTTGAAGAAGAGGTATATATTGAGTAGCCTGAAGATTTTCCTTTATTAGAAGACAAAAACATGGTATGTAGATTAAAGAAAGATTTATATGGCCCGAAGCAAGCACCTAGAACATAGTATGCAAGGTTGGACAATTATTTGGAAAAGCTTGGATTTACTAAATATATGAAAGACAATAACTTGTATTTGAAAGAATTTGAAAATGGTTTGTTGATTATTGTAATATTTATTGATGGTCCATCATTTTTGGAGGTAATGATGAAGCAAGTGATAAGTTTGCTGAAGAGATGAAGAATGAGTTTGAAATTAGCATGATAGGAGAAATGAAGTTTTTCCTAGGATTGTAGATTGTATAGAATAATGATAGTATTTTCATTTCACAAGCTAAGTACTTAAAATATTTGTTGAAAAGTTTTGGTTTGGAAAGTTGTAAACCTATTGGTACACCTATGATAACTAGTCACAAGTTATCCAACAAAGATGAGACACCTACAATAGAGTAGAAGAATTACAAATCCATGATTGGATGTTTGCAATATCTGTCTCACACCAGACCAGATATAGAAAATGTTGTTGGGATTGTAGCTATATTTCAAGTTGATCCTAAGGAATAACATTTTACAATAGTGAAGAGAATATTCAAATATTTTAAAGGGACATCTGATTATGGAATTTGGTATGATGGATTAAGTGATTTCATTCTATGTGCATATACTGATACAAATTGGGTAGGCAATATGGATGATAGAAAGAGCACTAGTGGTGGAGCATTCTTTATTGGAGGAATATTGGTTTCTTGGCTAAGAAAGAAGCAAGAATATATTTCATAGAGTATTGCTGAGGTAGCGTATGTTGCAGTAACAAATAATTGTAATCAAGTTATGTGGATGAAGCAGATGCTGAAAGATATTGGAATTGAGTTTGAAGAACCTATTATCATTTAATGTGATAACACAAGTACAATGAGTATGCCTAAGAATCCTGTATTTCATTCTAAGACTAAGCATATATCTATTAACTATCATGTGCTGAGAGAGAAAGTAACAGAAAAGGAGATCATATTAGAGTATGTGAGTACTAAAGATTAGATTGCAGATATCTTTATGAAGCCTTTGCCTAATGATACATTTCAATACTTGAGAGATATGCTTGGGGTTATGCCCTTGCCTACTTCTGAGTAAATGATACAGAGAGTGCATTAGTCTAGTGGTACAAGGCACTATTGTTATCCTGGACTGAATGCTGATGCTTCCCATATGGGGGAGTATCTGTGATGATCTCAGTCACTGAGGACTCTTGGTATTTAGAATTGAATAGTGTCTTTGGACACTTGAGATGGTTGATGACTTAGTGCAACATATTCGAAATTGGTATCTCACAATTGGTATATTGTAACATTGAGATTGAGGTCTTTGACATTGATGTCAATGGGGGAGAATATGCATGAAAATCATCTCCTAAGGTATGGGGGAGAGCATCTCCTAGGTTTGGGGGAGAGATATCTCTTTAGAGAGATTTAGAAAGATTCATGTAAGAAAACATAAATATGCATATGATGTATTGTGAATTATTTAGTATAAAGTAAACAATTGATGTCTAAGAAGGAGTATGCACCTGTGTGCATCTATTGTGTTGGAGATTCTTTTTAGCATGTGGAGAACTAATGCTGGTCAGCAGCAACAACAGAACAATGTTTGGTATTCTTGGAACTTAAATTTTTTTTCATCTATGTTACCATCAATACCAAAAGGGGAGATTTTTATAATGAATGCTAATGATACTACTTTGGGGAGTATTCTGAGCATTGGAGAGTATTGACATGTTGCATTCATGATTGTGTTTTTTATTGATGTCAACATTACACTATTTCTATAAAGGCTAGCTGAGTAAAAAACATAGATCTTGATGGTACAGACAATGGTTTGATTGTTTGGTGATGCATGGTTATGGACATGTTGGACACTATGTCCTAATGACATTGTTAAGTGCACAAAGTCTGAGTTAAAGACATACAAAAGATGTACCTTATTTACAGAGAGCAGTTCAAATACATAGTATTGGGAAAACATTTCCTGATGCTTGTTGGCTATCTCACATCTAAGATTTAATGAAGAGATGCGCAGTTAGGCAGTGACATAGGACAGTCAGCTAATGATGTCAACAAGTGTGCAAGCACTAGTATCACACCTGTGAAGTTTTGTATAGACTATGAGCTGATAGTGCTATTGTAATTAATTAATTAATTATCTTTTTGTAATTAATTTGGAAAGCCTCAAGGTCAATTAAGGAATTATTATGAAGATATGGTGTAAAGGAAAGATGTTTTCTTTGATTGTAAAAAGAGTTCAAGTATTATGATTGTTGTTGAAGTGCGAAGTGTGAAACGGAGCAGAGTGCTTACTAAATATGTGTAAGCAATCCAAAGGATTATTACATGCAAGATTTGTGATCTAGTTACAAGATCAAAAGGAGTAGAGGTCTGGTTGATAGGACAAAGAAAGAGCAAGGAACAATATAGTACCATTCTATTATTCTACAAGGAATAATACATAGATCATTTGGACAAAGGGTTCATTGGTCTTGTCCTTGAAGTTGTTTGGGTAGTGGGTCCAACTGCCTTCCACAACTCCTAACAGGGCTGGCACAACTCTTAATAGGGTTGGAATCTCCTAACAAAGATTCAAAGTATCCTAATAGGGAGTCATATATTCTGAATGTATTCATAGACTCCTTATAGGATCTATTCTTTAACAAGGAATATTTATATTAATACATCATCTTGTAGGTACCATCCCCATTGGGGTTTTCCCTCTGATCAAGGGTTTTCCTAGTTAACATATTTGGTGTTATTGTGTATGATTATCTTATTGTGGTTTCAGTTTATATTATTCATATGGTTAAGTTTGTTTAAGGTTGATAATTGTGATATTAGTTGGATAACTGATTCACCTCCCCTCTTAGTTATATTAGTAGACTATATATTCTAACAATTTTACCCACTTATCTTATTCATATTGATGCTATCTCACCTTATGTGTGATCATCTTCATTTTGGCACTATAATTTGCTATTAAACTTGTGATGGGATTGAATTGCTTCACTAGTGTATCCAACTCCTTTATTACTTCCTCTTCTTCCTTGTCCAAGTTTCCTAGGAAACCTGAGAATTTTGACACCTTGGTCCATAACTTTCCAACTTCCCTTATTGTTGTATTGACCTATTCAACTAACTCTCTAAGTAGTTCCCTATCACTGGCAATTTTCTCCATTAAATTGGATGCACTTCAATTTAAGAGCTTTTAGCTCCTCTTTAGTGTGTTTGCATTTCATATTCATAACTTAAGAACATACTTCACTTCTTTTCTCCTCCTTCTCCTAGGTGAAACTAAGGCATGACCTAACAAATCCTCAATTTCCCTCTTTCTTCACCTGTTCACTATATTAGGACCTAATCTATGAGTATCATCTCTTCCTAGAATCTCAAAATTTTGGATTGCATCTCTAGATGATAGTTTGACACACTAATTCCATTTCTGACCCTTACTAGTCTAGAACTTGGACAAGAAGAGCCTGAAGGTCAACCTTCTGGACTAGGTCGACCCAGGTCAACTTGATCTAGACTAGGTCAACCCAGGTTAGCCTAGTCTAGACTAGGTTGACCCAAGTTGACCTAATCCATATTAGGTTGACCCAGGTCAACCTAGTTCTATGGTTTTCATTGATTAAGGGCTCGGACATGTTAACTCTCCCATTAAAATCCTACTTGTGTAGTCAACACTTACGAAGTAATTTCATGAAATCTCCTATAAAAAGGTAGTCATACCCTCATTTATACATGACATGGTATGAGTGGAGCAAGGAACAAGCACTTGTGGACATACCAGTCTGACTTAGAGAAATTACAAGGTGAAAACAAGGGTTGATTTCTTATTCTTCATTGCAAGTGAGGTTATTATTCTTTATCAAGCATTCAAAAGTGAATTATTAAACATGGAGTTGCGAAGGGATCTTGAAGATGGTTAGAGTACTTTAGCCTTGGGGGCTTGGTATGATTTCTACATTATGCTTCAGATTTGATTCTTTGCATCTTCATACATTTACATATATTTTACATAAATGCACACTTACATGCTAAGGTTTCACCCACAAAGTAGATTCTTAGCATTTTTAGTATATTTACATTCTAGATCTATAAATCCAGGGTTACACACATACACACAACATTTTTCCTAACAACTATTCATGGTTGTGGAAATCACCAAAAAAGGGGGTTTACTAAGGCAAACCCCTTTATAGCAATCCACACACACAAGACTTGTTATATATTTGCAAGATATTTGTTGGTGTAAATAAGTATTTACTTATTACACTTACTTAAGTTTACTTAGGTTAATGCATTATTTAATTATTATTTTAGGTGAGACACTTAGGAGTTTGTGTACTCTCATTGAGTTATGCAACTCTAATTATGCACATGGTGTCTACAACACAGGAGTATGCATCATTCACTGAGTTGTCATGTTGACAACACAGCTATCTGCAATCCTCATTTAGGACATGTTGTCCACACCACTGATTTGCGTGCTACACCATTGTAGGCTTATCCTCACATCATCGTACTTAATCCTGTGATCAATGGAGGATAATCCATATTTGGTGGACTTGTGCCTGGTTGAATGACATATCATGATGCTGACTTCTATGCATTCCAGAAGTTCTTCTAAGGCCTTTATATTCAGGCACTCCTAGTGTACTCTCAAGCAATTATTGAATGAATATTGTCATTCTGATCATACTCTTTCTATTTTGGTCTACTGTGTGCTTGTGTTGAGTTCTTTAGTTCTTGGGTGAAATTCTGGCCTAAGCCAAATTCTTACAATATCAATGAAAGGTTTACAGATTTGGAACCTACTTTTCAGGAGCTTTCTAGAGAATTTAGTTTTAGGTCATGGACTATGTCAACTTGGTCATAAGGTGTATTCCCAAGTCAACCTAGTCCTCCAATCTTTGTTTTTGGGAAGATTTTTGGATTTTTTCCCTTTCATCATTTTATTTTGAGATTCGTAGTCAAAAATTTAGAAATAGTTTAGATCTACAAGTTTCGAAGCTAAAATACATCTTCCTCTTCATATTTCAAGGTGAGTACCCTATCCTTTATTTTTTCTCTTAGCATACATCTGGTTTCATATCTCTATTGGGTTATTTTTGTGTATTTTAGATCTATATTTGTTATATCTCTTATTTACATTGCATGAAAGAAAACTTACTAGCATACTTCCTTGACAACTTTCTAGATCTTGTATTGGCATCCCTTTTTCCTCTTTAGGGTTTTGCTAATCAAATTTAGAGCTTATGAAGAGCTATTCTTGGAAGCACCTCTTTCTCTTGTATTGAATGGCTCAGGGAGAAAGTGTACAACTTGCCTAGTCTTGTTTGCATTGTTCATCATTGGTGTTGTTTCCCCCCAAACAATTTGTAGCTCTTTTCTTCTCATAATTATTTTTAGCTAACTCCATAGATGTAGTCTCTAATTTAGATACTTGACGTACTATGTCCTTTATCATCAATAATTTTTTCTTGAGATCTATATACCACATCAGGTACAAGGTTTGTAAGTATATCACTTATAGTCTTCAACACTCTTTCTTTCATCTTCTTTTCTATCATTTGACCTCTTTTTTCCTTTCTCGTTAACTTTTTTGAAAACCATGCATAGATCCTTAAGGATCATCCCTGTAATGTTTACGATAGTTTGGGGCACCTCTTCTTCATTTCTTTCTTTTTCTTCTTCTATATGACTAATCACAACAATAAACTTCCTCTTCTTTGTTCCACTTTCTTCTTTCAAACTTAGCTTTCTCTTCAAAGTAATTGTTCCACTTTCTCTGGTTCTTCTTCCTTATTCTCAACTACTAGTTGTCATATTTGAACCTAGGTGTATTCTCTACCTCTTTGTAAGGTAATCCTTAAGTGTTACAATCTTAATGCCAAATTTTCCAACATCATATTGTTCTATATAATGAACTTGTTTTGGTATGCTAGTCAACACTTCTCCAATAATCTCTATAGGAGTGGAAGTTTATACAAACATTTTTTCTAAAACTTCCTTTACCGATGTATCATCATTTTCCATGAAAACTAGTACTCCATCATTCTTTGTTTCCTCATTAACTTCCTACACTATTTCCTTTTGCATTTGCATGAGTTTCTTTCAAAACTACATTTCTCATCATGCATGCCTTGTGTTTTTTACACTAGGATTCTTGATGCTCTGTCTCTAATATTGAACTCTTCCTTGAAGTATTCAATCATTATCTTGATATCTTTAATATTTAAATTGGGAGTAACTTTCATAAGTGCTCTCTCCATTATCTCTATGTTCATTAACAAGGTGACTCACCATCTTGCATCAATCTTCTAATATAGTTCTGAAAGTAAGACTCCATACATATTACTAAGGGTCCTATAGAACTTGTGCATGCTGATTATGATAGCTTCTTCCAACTTCTTCATGTACTTGTCACTACAAAATTTCTATCTTCTTCCCATAGTACCCATTCTACTACCCTCCAGTATATCCTTTGAAATCTAGTCTATGGTAGGTGTCTTTGTCTTACCACTTTCCTTCAACTCTTTTTCTTCCCTATCAAATTCTATTTTAACTTATTCATCTTCAACTATATCCTTTTTTTTTCTTTTACTTTGCTTCATTCTTTTGTTTTTCACTTCCTTCTTCTCCTTGTGTGTCTCAACTTCAACTAATTTAATTTTCTTACCCTTCTCTAGGAGTTTAAATATTCTCTAGTAAATCTTCTCTGCTATAAGAATATCTTCTATCTCTTGTTTAGGTTCTTCTAAGGCTAGTGTGGATGTCTCTTCACTTCCAATTTTTTTAATGATTGAATCATCCTTCTAGTCTTTCTCTATATGACCCATTTCTTCAAATCAAATTGTATTTTAGGAAAGGCTTCTTCATAGGTTCCAAACCTAGGTGCAATTACATCTATACATTTAGATAGATATAAATATGCATACATGTTAACAATCTCTTCATCTAATTGATACCCCATGGCAAGTAGCCAAAAGGTCCTTGGTTGACTATCTTACAATGTGCAAGTGTTTGTATCAACAAGAAAACATATATCATTTTATAATGATTAACCATGTTTCTTGTGACCCTTTCTCTTTTATGCATTCTAGATTGGAAATATTTAAAGTAACCCCACATTACATTATTTAAATTATCTCCTATTTCTCTAATGAATTCACTTATATGTGTTAACACTGGTCTGTCATTAGCCCATTGAACCAATCCTCTACCAATAAATGAATTTTGCACATAAAAGAGCATACATACTAGAATTGATCCTACATAGTTAAAGATTTTATTCTTGTCTGTCTTTTTCTTTCCCATATTCACCATGAAATAGCTCCTCAACATTTCACAAAGGTCATAAGTGGTATCTTCCTTCACTATCTGATATGTTGCATTAATGGCTACGCCAAGTAAATTGTTGATTATACTTGATTGGTATACTCTATACCCAATAACCATAGTGTCAAAATGAACTTTTGGGTCTACTGTGATATTGATCATCATTTCTCTAGAATTCTTCTTGAACTTGGTTAATCAAGTAACTAAACTAGCATAATTTTCTTAGGGTTGGCAATTTACTAGTCACACCAAACCTTACCACATGATGAATTACCGCCTTTGTAATCTTATGTGGTCTATCCAACCGTATAAATTGATCATGAAATCTATTTAGAATATATTGAATCAACTCTAGATGAAATTTTGTTGGAATATAAAAATCATACACTAAATTATTTTCCCTCTGGTATTTGTGCTCTTATTTCAACTCTTTGTCTTTACAAGATTCTCATCATAATCCGTATTGATGAATTCCACTCCCAATTATTGAGTTTGTGATGAATATATGACTGAACATCTTCAATTAACAAAATACCTAGATTAATGGAGGATAGGGCACCCACATTATCATTCTCACTTACATTGAATGGGTGTGGCTTGAAAATAGGTTAAGGCTCATCAAAAACTTCGATGAAAACCAAAGGTGCCATGATTTAATCCTGAAAACTTATCAAAATTCAACTGCAATCAAAAGAATAATACCTCTTTTCTTATCCATGTAGTGTTTTTGAATACTTTTCACAATCTTTACTCACAAATCACTATCTCTGTCAAGTTGGGTTCTTTTAGACAATTTTCAAATATCACAAGTGCTTGAAAGAGTGTAAAGTGACAAATGAAATAACTATGCCCTATTATAGTATCTTTGTAAACTAGTTATTACATTACTCAATGGTAAAACAATACTTTTCTATTGGTTAATACTATTTAAATATTACACCTTTTTGCTCTACCAGTTAAATTACAAGCTTTTAATGATATCACATCAAAATTGTATATGACCTGTAAAATTCATCATACTTTATTCAAAAAATCACATTACATCTCATTATGTAGATTTAAATGTCTTCTCATACATTTAGGGGATTGGTGAAAGATCTTTATTTTAGTTTGTTGATATGTGGGGACTGATCAGGGAAGTACTATACACTTTTCATAAATTCTTTGAGGTTTGAGGCATCACCCCTAAAATAAAATATTTTTGGTTGACTCATCAAGGATTTTTGAGTTGACTTGTCAACCATTTCCCAAGGTTGATTCATCATGGGTTTTTTAGGTTAACTTGTTAAAATTATCCAGCCCTAATTTTGTAAGAAACTAAATCTTGTATACAATGGCTTAGGGTTAGGGATTTCATTATGTGATGTGATAGTAGCTTCTTGCAGTGGTATTGAGGTTTAAGGATTACAGATTGTGATCAGGTCGTAATCACTAGATAATAAGAATATTGGACTTGTTGTTTGGTGGATGTAGCCAAAGGATTGGGTGAACCACATTAAATATTTGTGTCTTGCATTTTAGATTCTATGTGCTTTTTTATTTTCAAATATTGGATATATTTGCATGTAATTGTTATTTATGTCTTGTTAATCCTAACAAGTGGTATCAAAGCCTAGTTGTTTAAGTTATCCTCTGTAGGAAGGTCTCACAATTGAGTGAGAGTGATTAAAGTTGAGGGTAATGAAGGTTAATAAGTTTAATGGGAAACAATATTAATTATGGAAAATACAAATGGAGGAATATCTTTATCAGAAGGATTTGTGGTGGCCATTGCAAGGAAAATCAAATTAATCGATAACTATAATAGATGAGGACTGGGATGTTTTGGGTAGAAAGGCACTTGGAAGTATTCGTTTATGCTTCAAATAATTGGTGGAAATTAATATTATGAAAGAAAAGATGATTGAAGAGTTGGTGCAAACCTTAGAAAAGTTGTATGAAAAGCCCCCCACTTCAAACAAGGTATTTCTCATGAAGTGTTTATTTAAGATGAAGATGGAAAAATGTGGATCGGTTATGGATAATTTAAATGAGTTTAATACAGTTACTAGCCAATTATCTTCTACACATTTCAATTTTGATGAAGAAATTAGGGCTCTCTTGATTTTGTGTTCTTTGCCTAAAAGATGAAATGGCTTGGTAATGGTTATGAGTAATTTTGTTTCTATTTCTAATACCCTTATAAAATTTGATGATGTTATCCATGTTATTTTGAATGAGGAAACTCATAGGGAAATCTCAAGTGGATCTACATCAGGAAGTGTCTTGAATGCACAAAATAGAAGATGAACAAATGAGATAGGAAACAATTTTGGAAATCATGGGAAATCAAGAGGAAAATCAAAGGGAAAGAGGTCTCAACCCATGGGACCAACAGATTTCTAGTATTGTGGGAAACCACAGAATAAGAAGAAAGATTGTTGGACTCAAAAGAATAGTGAAGGAGACAAACAAGAAGGAAAGATGGAGGAAAATGTGGTAATTAATAAATGTGAAGAGGATGCTTTTCTTCTTTCTATAGAAAATGTTGATGATTTGGGGGTTTTAGATTCAGGGGCTTCATTTCATGCTAGTCCCCATAGAGGTTATTTTCTTGATTATATCCGAGGGGATTTCAGGCTAGTCTATTTAGGAGATAATGAACCTTGTCATATTGTTGGAAAGTGGATAATTAAGATTAAGTTGTAGAATGGGAATCATTAGCTACAACAAGAGGTAAGACATGTTCCAAGGCTAAGTAGGATCTTAATTTCAATAGGACAATTGGGTGATGAGAGTTGCACAATTTTTTTTAATGATAAAATTTGGAAGGTTTCAAAAGGTTCCTTAGTAGTAGCAAAATGTGTGAAAGTATGCACCTTATATATTTGTACAGGTCATATTGTTCCTTCTACTTTAATTATGTATCATCTTAAAATGGAAGCACTTCAATGTTAAGAGTGTCTAGTCCTTTGAGTAAGTGGTTTGGGGTCTTGTTAAGTGCCTTGAATGGGTCCTTGGCTTAGATTTGAATTTTTCCCCTAATTTTGCCCCCCTTTTCCACTTTCTTTCTGTATTTCTCTAGCATTTTGGACTGAGATCCTGAGATTTCTGACCTCGGGGTCAAGGTTGACCTTCTAGGTCAAGGACGACTTGACCCTGTAGGTCAAGGATGACTTGACCTTGACCTAGGTTAGAGTTGACCTTGACTCTGACCCAAGGTCCAAATTTAAAGGTTCCATAATTTCTGAATATCAGGTTTCAAAAGGAATTATTTTCTTGGTTTTGGGTCAGTTGTTTTGGTCTTCGAAATGGTAAACTCTTAAATAGCATTTAATTTAGGTCCATTTCTAGGGGTTAAGGTTAATTGGGATTTAATTCTCCAATGTTGGCCTCTCTAGGAGTTTGTGCCCTAGATCACTATATAAGGAAGCCCCCTCCTCTCATTTTCTCTAACCATAAGAAAACAAGAACATATCTCATGATCCATTATCAAGAATCCCCTTTGATGATCAAGCTCTCAAGTACAAGCAAGCATTCAAGCATTCAAGCCTTCAAGAGTTCAAGCATTCAATTCATCAAGGAGATTCATTAGTAGCCATTGAAGGATTTAAGCTCTATGGAGCCCTCTTGTTGAAGATTCATCCATTTTCATTCAAGCCTCTTCCTAATCCAAGATCCATTAAAGATTGGTGTTGAAGATCTAAGACAATTGATTTGAGACATCCTACATCCTATTCTACATTCATTTGGAGTATCCATACTCGTGGATTCAAGGATTCATATCCTCCACAAGGATTTCAAGATAAGCAAGGTGAATAGTTCCATTTAATTTATTTGTTCTAGCAATTTCAATTTCAAGGTTAATTCCAAATTGGCGTTTAACTAAGGCAAATTCTCCATCGAAACAATAAAACCCTTTTTCTTGTAGATACAAATTTGGAACAATGAATTAAAGTGCAGATATGTTGCCAAAGCACGAAAGGTCTGCTTTCCTATGTGCAAGCTTGGTGGTGATTGTGTCAACTTAAAGATAGACTGATGATCCTTTAGGAAGAACACGAGATTGACCACTTGTGGATCCCAACCTTTAGCTCAAGGTGATGAGGGATAACAAGTGACAAAGCTGGATTACCCTAGACAAAGCTCTATCAAAGGGATAACCTTGGTGAGATTGATGGATTTGGAAGATTTTAGGAATGGCAAACTTTTGGCAAAAGTGACAACAATTTTGAAGGCTTGGATGTGAGGTGTTGATTGCTGGCTAGATGGTTTGATTCTAAATGAGATGGATGAGCTAATAATGCTTAAGGGGATAATCTAAGATGGCTGGCTTTTCTACAAAGATGACTCTAAAGTGAAGCTAATCCAAGAAGATGGGGAGAAACAAGGGTGTCTAATCATATAAATCATGCCTAGTTGGTAAGGCATAAGCAAGATTAACTCCTGGATGTTGGCTAAATTTGATGGTGCACTCTAACCAGGCCTCTTGAAGTGCTTCGTCGGTAGCTTTGTCCTCTGCTTTGTGGAGTTTGGCAATTCGTGGGCTTGGTGTTATTTCTTTTCTCTTGGCTGAAAGTTCTTGGTATGCTAGAGATGGTTTGAGTTTAACTTTGTGGAACTTCTGTTTGGGTTTGGGTTGCTCTGACATCAATTTCTAAATCTTCTTGGCTTTGAGAGATCTTGGTTGTTTTTCTTCAACTCATTCAACTTCTGGAATAGGCAGTGACTACGCTAAGTATTCCCTAAGCTAGGATTGACCAAGTTTGGAAAATATTCATTTAACAAATAAAAGATCAAGCAATAGATAGAAACAACCAGATAGAAGTTTTTGATTCTCAGAAAGTGATACTTGCGCCAAGGAGTGTGTATGTTCTACAAATGTTTCGATCAGTCACCTCAAAAACATTAACATCCTAGATGGTTGTCTACAAGGTTGACAGTTGGTTTAGCTAAGGAGTCTTCGATATACCCAAGGTACGTGAGGCCCAAATCTGTAGATGAGACCAAAAAGATGTCACACAACCGAGAGGAGCGGTAACCCACTTCTCCTCTTTCACTTCTCAAGGGTATAAAGTTCCTTGAGGCTTAGCCCGAGTGACAAAATCTTGATCCCAAGAGAGGTGTCTTTTGATTCACCTCCCAATTCTTATACTCCGCCAGAACGCTGGAGTTGAGGTCGTCCAAGGGGTGATGAAATCCCCAAGCAGGCCTCCTAAAAAGAAACAAGGTTTTGGATCCTAATCTTATGCACCCAAGATGGCCTCGAAAGACGACAAGGGGAGATAAGACTTGGATGACCTTAGGCTAAAAAACATGCTTGTTCTTTTACCAACTGACTCTTATGTGTGCTAATCTAGACTTTGCAAGCACTCATGTTTAAGAGACAATGTTCAATTCCAACTTGAAGCGCCAACAAAAGTAAATCGATCGAAGAATGCAAACAATAAGAAGAGTTAGGGTCAACAAAAGCAAACTCGCGCGCCCAGAGGCCCTCCACATCAAGTATCGATTAATTTTCTTTAAGGCATTCAAGATTGAGTGTGAGTTTGTTTTAAGCCCAAAACAAAAGTGTGTGAGATTCGATTTCAAACGCGCGCCCGGAGGCTCTCCACGTCAGTTGTTGTTCAATTTTAGTGCCCAAACTTGAAGTGTGATCGATTTAATCTAGAGTTTTGATCATTTAAGAATTTTGATAAAGTTAAAGCAAACATTCAAAGACCAAGTGAGTGAGTTAGATTGTGAAACATTTAACACCTTTTTCAAGTAGACCCATCCCCATAAATGGCGCTGAGATTGCAACCAATGGTTAATATTTGATGGGTGATTAGAAAAGAGGTGAGTCCAAGGAACTACTCAAATTGATTTTTGCAAATTTGTATTTTAACTTAACAAGGTTTCTTAAATGTCCAAAAATCAAACTTTACCTAGATTGCATGTGGAAAAGAGATTTGTTTTGTTCAATTTTTAGAAGCTCCAAATGAAGTGTTTGATATTGCAATGGTTAATTGATCCTTAGAATTCAAGATTGGATTTGTTGTTTTAATCATGCATTCAAGGAAAATTTGATTTTAATCCATGGCATTCAAGAGTGATTTTAGCAACATGCATTCAAAGAAAAGTGGTTAAACATTCAAGTGTTTTCTTTTGAGCATTCAAGATTGAGATTTCGTGTGTTGTTTTAAGAACTTTGAAGTGCTTTGTTTTAACCTTAGATCATTCAAGATTGTTTTGGACTCAAAAGTGAAAATGACTCTTTGGACTTTGGTTTTCATTCAAGATTTTGTGTTCTAATTTTCATATTTTAAGCCCAAAAATGATATTCCTAGATTGTTTTGATGCATGAAAATCTTAAGAAACATTCAAGATTTTGCAATAAGACATTTGTTTGGAACAAATAACAAAGCTTTTAGGACAATTTTTTGGCAACCATTTAGGACTCTTAGTTTTCATGAGATTTTTTTAAAAGAACTTTAGTGTGCACTTAGTGTTGATTTTGAACCTTTTGAAATAGAAACTTGAAGTTCTTTTTAAATTCCCAAAAATGAAGTGTTCCTAATTTTGCATGAATGCATCTAAAACCTTGATGTTGCAAGGATGCAAATGATTAGATTGGTTTAGTTTCACTTGTTAAAAGATTTTTTCTTTCTTGCAAATTTTAAATTTTTCAATGGATTTAAGTATGATTTGGGGGTTCATTTTAAGCACTAAAAAGAAGTGTGTATGATTTTGCTTCCTTAAAAAAAAAATGGCCAAGATCTCCCACAAGAAGAAGAAGAAGAAGTAGATGGAATAAGAAGAATATAGATAAGAAGAGGAAGAAGAATTTCAAGTTCTTTGTCCACCTATAAGCTTGAAAAATCTGCAAACACTATGAGATAGATTATGAGTTCCTTTGTCTTCTTCATGCTCATGTGGACCTACAAAACCAATTTATACAATCCTACCAATCACAAAAACAAGAAAAATTAGCCAAAATCAGCAAATAACATACAAAACTTGACTAAAAAAGCTAATGAAGATGACCCATGCGGGGTCCCACCGAGCGTGCCAAAATGTATATGAGCAATGTTAGTATGCTAATAGAAACCAAATTTAAATAAAGCTCCTACAAACTAAACAAAATTCATAAACTTCAAGATAGACTAAGATGAGCTCTCAATTGAGAATATGAGCCATTAATGGGCTCTCTCAATGAGAAGCTCTCTTGTTGAGTAGCTTTGTCTAAATAGATAGGATGTATGCTCAAGCTTATGCTTCAAAAAGGGCTTCAAATGGAGTTGGAATTTGGGTGTGAGTGTATGGTTTTGATCTAAAATGGCTTCTCAAAATGGCATTATGACTTTACTTCATGGATTGTGTTATTTTGCAAAGGGGAAGGATCCAATTTATAGGCAAGAGGCTTGAGGGATTGAGGGCTAAGATGCAAGGATGGGAAAAAGCTCATGGAGGGCTTAGATTGCATGAGAGGAGAGCACATGGATTGTGCTTCCTTACAACCAATCAAGGAGTGACACATGTCACATGGTGAGAGGATGGAGGAAAAGGGAAGGATGAGTCAACAAAGGAGGCTCAAGAGATAAAATCTTCATAAAGACCCTCATAATGACTTGTAAGAGCAATAAAAGGGCTTGTAAGAGTCATTTATGACCTAGTGGACTTCATAAAGTTTTATGGTTGAGATATTTTGAGGGTGATGAGAGCAAATTCGACTTGGACTTGATTAGGAAGGTTTTAAGCTTGCTTAGGCTTGTGCAAATGATTAGAGGATGGATTAGGATGGTTTAGGATTAGCTTAGGGATAGGCAAGTGGATGGCATTTAATGAGGGTGGGTGAAGGAGGAGATATTTGTTAACTTTGGCTTGGGTTAGTAAGTCTTAACCCATGTTTAGGGAATGTGACAAAGTTAGGAGGGGATTAGGATTAGTTTTAAAGACATCTTCTAGAAGAGTCTAGACTTTGGATGAGGATAAAGACTTTCTAGAATAGTCTAGAATTTCCTAGGATGAGGATAAATTAGATTTTTAGGAAATAAATAAAGTTTTATTTATTTCAAGGGTTTGGGTTGAGGAGATATTTATTAAAACTTTTTTAATAAACATGAGGATTAATATTTAACTTTAATTAAATATTTTGAGTTGGGATTAGGGGTAGGAAATGATGGGATTAGCCTTTAATCAAAATTAAAGAAGGATTAGAAGATTTTGGAAGAGGTTATTGGTCATAAGGAAATTGGCCAACTTTTGGGAAAAAAATAAATTTTTTATTTACTTTAGGATTTTTGGTCAATTTATTAATTAAATAATTAATAAATAAAGAAATAATGTTTAAATAAGATTTAAACATTTTTGGGAGGGATTCCTTAATTAAATATTTTTAATTAAGATAAAAGGATTTAATGGCATAAAAATTAATTAATTAATTAATTAAATAATTAATTAATTAATAAATGATGATGTCATCAGAAATTTTTCAGAAAATAAAAATACTTTATTTTCTAAAGGATTTTTAGGTGTCTACAATTACTTCATTCAAAAAATGTTTTACTAGGTTTAAAATGTGTCAATATGGATTTCTATGAAAGTTGTGTTTATGAAAAATAAAAGAGGGCGAGTTTTGTTAAGAGTGGGAAGGTAAAGAAAAATGATAAACTGGAGCTTTGCATACATATGTATATGGACACACTCAAGTATATTCCCTTGGTGGCTCTCATTAGTATGTTACATTCTGTTGGCTCCTGATTTAACAGTGTTTAAACAACCAAGTATGCAAGGAAAGAATGCGTCTATGGGCAGCTATCTCCAATAATGGACACACTTCACCAAGAACCTGGGCCAACTATAAGGCTATACTCCTTCTGCACTTCAGGCTCTACAAAACCTAAGTGGGTATTGTAGACACTTAAAAATCCTTCAGAAAATAAAGTATTTTTATTTTCTGAAAAAGTCCTGATGACATCATCATTTATTAATTAATTATTAATTAATTAATTAATTAATTTTTATGCCATTAAATCCCTTTATCTTAATTAAAAATATTTAATTAAGGAATCCCTCCCAAAAATGTTTAAATCTTATTTAAACATTATTTCCTTATTTATTAATTATTTAATTAATAAATTGACCAAAAATCTTTTAGAAAATAAAGTATTTTTATTTTCTAAAAAAGTCCTAATGACATCATCATTTATTAATTAATTATTAATTAATTAATTAATTAATTTTTATGCCATTAAATCCCTTTATTTTAATTAAAAATATTTAATTAAGGAATCCCTCCCAAAAATGTTTAAATCTTATTTAAACATTATTTCCTTATTTATTAATTATTTAATTAATAAATTGACCAAAAATCCCAAAATAAATAATTAATTTATTTTTTTCTCAAAAGTTGGCCAATTTCCTTAAGACCAATAACCTCTTCCAAAATCTTCTAATCCTTTTTTAATTTCGATTAAAGGCTAATCTCATCATTTCCTACCCCTAATCCCAACTCAAAATATTTAATCAAGATTAAATATTAATCCTCATGTTTATTAAAAATATTTTAATAAATATCTCCTCAACCCAAACCCTTGAAATAAATAAAACTTTATTTATTTCATAAAATCTTATCCTAGGAAGTTCTAAACTCTTCTAGAAAGTCTTCATCCTCATCCAAAGCCTAGACTTTTCTAGAAGATGTCTTTAACCCTAATCCTAATCCCCTCCTAACCTTGTCACATTCCCTAAAAATGGGTTAAGACTTGCTAACTCAAGGCAAAGTTAACAAATATCTCCTCCTTCACTCACCCTCATTAATTGCAATCCACTTGCCATCCACTTGCCTAGTCCTAAGCCATCTCTAACCCTTCCTCTAATCATTTTTACAACCTTAAGCAAGCTTAAAACCTCCCTAAACCCTCAAATTCAAATTTCATGGTATCTCTCACAAATATCTTCAACCACAAAACTTTATAAAGCCCACAAAGTCATAAATGTTCTTACAAAGCACTTATGAAGGGTCTTTATGAAGATTTTATCCCTTGAACCTCCTTTGTTGACTCATCCTTCCCCTTTCCTCCATCTTCTCACCATGTGACATGTGTCACTCCTTGATTGGCTATAAGGAAGCACAATCCATGTGCTCTCCTCTCATGCAATCTGAGCCCTCCATAAACTTTTTCCCATCCTTGCATCTTAGCCCTCAATCCCTCAAGCCTCTTGCCTATAAATTGGATCCTTTCCCTTTGCAAAATAACACAATCCATGAAGTAAAGTTATAATGCTATTTTGAGAGCCAAATTCATACTAAAGCCATCTATCCACACCAAAAATCCACAATCATCCATTGAAGCCTTTGGAAGCATATTGAGCATACATCCTATCTATTTAGATAAAGCCACTCAACAAGAGAGCTTCTTATTGAGAGAGTCCATTAATGGCTCATATTCTCAATTGAGAGTTCATCTTAGTCTATCTTGAAGTTTATGAATTTTGTTTAGTTTGTAGAAGCTTTATTTAAATTTGATTTCTATTAGCATACTAACATTGCTCATATACATTTTGGCACGCTCGGTGGGACCCCGCATGGGTCATCTTCATTAGCTTTTTTAGTCAAGTTTTGTATGTCATTTGCTGATTTTGGCTAATTTTGCTTGTTTTTGTGATTGGTAGGATTGTATAAATTGGTTTTGTAGGTCCACATGAGCATGAAGAAGACAAAGAAACTCATAGTCTATCTCATAGTATTTGCAGATTTTTCAAGCTTATAGGTGGACAAAGCACTTGGAATTCTTCTTCCTCTTCTTGTCTATATTCTTCTTATTCCATCTACTTCTTCTTCTTCTTCTTGTGGGAGATCTTGGCTATTTTTTTTTTAAGGAAGCAAAATCATACACACTTCTTTTTAGTGCTTAAAATGAACCCCCAAATCATACTTAAATCCATTAAAAAATTAAAAATTTGCAAAAAAGAAAAAATCTTTTAACAAGTGAAACTAAACCAATCTAATCATTTGCATCCTTGCAACATCAAAGTTTTAGATGCATTCATGCAAAGTTAGGAACACTTCATTTTTGAGAATTTAAAAAGAACTTCAAGTTTCCATTTCAAAAGGTTCAAAATCAACAGTAAGTGCACACTAATATCTAAATCAAACTGAAAGCATCAATCAAGGATACAATGAACCTCATTTGCAAATATGTTAAAGTTCTTTTAAAAATCTCATGAAAACTAAGAGTCCTAAATGGTTGCCAAAATTGTCCTAAAAAGCTTTGTTATTTGTTCCAAACAAATGTCTTGTTGCAAAATCTTGAATGTTTCTTAGGTTTTTTATGCATCAAAACAATCTAGGAATATCATTTTTGGGCTTAAAACATGCAAACTAGAACACAAAATCTTGAATGAAAAGTAAAGTCCAAAGAGTCATTTTCACTTTTGAGTCCAAAAACAATCTTGAATGATCTAAGATTAAAACAAAGCACTTCAAAGTTCTTAAAACAACACACAAAATCTCAATCTTGAATGCTCAGAGGAAAAAACTTGAATGTTTAATCACTTGTCTTTGAATGCATGTTGCTAAAATCAATCTTGAGTGCCATCGATTAAAATCAAAGTTTGTTCTTTTATGAATGCATGATTAAAACAACAAATCCAATCTTGAATGCCATAGATCAAATAATCATTTTTTGGAGCATAAAAAGAATCTACATTTTTGTAATCTTTTAAGTTATAAAAACAAATAAAAATGCTTTGAGTGAGTTTGTCGTTGGACTCACCCTCTTTAATCACCCATCAATTTAACCATTGGTTGCAATCTCAGTGCCATCTATGGGGATGGGTCCACCTAAGAGGGTGTTAAGTGCTCCACGCAAATCAAACTCCACTCACTTGGGTTTTTAGTGGTTTTTCTAAGTTAGAAAATTCCTTGAATGCACATTAATCTCGCTCACACTTCATTTGGGCATAAAAATTGGACAAATCTTGACGTGGAGGGCCTCTGGGCGCGCGCTTGAAATTGAATCTCACACACCTTTGTTTTGGGCTTAAAATAAACTCACACTCAATCTTGAATGCCTTAAAGAAAAATCAATCGATACTTGACGTGGAGGGCCTCCGGGCACACGGGTTTACCTTCTTGTTGATCCTAACTCTTCTTCTTGTTCGCATTCTTCGATCAATTTTATTTTTGTCGACGCTTCAAAGTTGGAATAAACATTGTATCTTAAACATGAGTGCTTGCAAAGTCTAGATCAGAAAACTTAAGCGTCAGTTGGTAAAAGAACAAGCGTGTTTTTTAGCCCAAGATCATCCAAGTCTTCTCTCCCCTTGTCGTCTTTCGAGGCCATCTTGGGTGTATAAGATTCGGATCCAAAATCTTGTCTTAGCTTTTTAGGAGGCCTACTTGGGGATTTCATCACCCCTTGGGATGACCTCAACTCTAGCGTTCCGACGGAGTATAAAGATCGGGAGGTGAATCCAAAGACACCTCTCTTGGGATCAAAATTTTGTCACTCGGGCTAAGCCTCAAGGAACTTTATACCCTTGAGAAGTGAAAGAGGAGAAGTGGGTTACCGCTCCTCTCGGCTGTGTGACATCTTTTTGGTTTCATCTACAGGTTTGGGCCTCACGTACCTTGTGTATATCGAGGACTCCCTAGCTAAACCAAATTTCATCCTTGTAGAAAGCTTCCTAAGATGTTGGTGTGTTTGACGTGCTTGCTCAAAACTTTTGTCTGCTTGTTTGTTCATAGCTTTTGAATGAATGTTTGCCAGTTTTGGTCGAAATCCCAGAAAAGCAAAAATCTCCCAACTCAAGGCATACTTAGCATAGTCACTGCCTTATCAGAAAATCATCCAAGCTCCCCCGATGCAACCGAATCTATCTAGTTCTTTGCCTTAGAAAAATACCAAATCCGAAGTCCATCCAAATCATCTCCCCAGCCAGCTAGCAACCCAATCCAAAATCACCCAAGCTTTTAAAGAGTTGTTGTCACTTTGCTAGATTTTTCTATCCAATCAATCCTACCAATCAACCAATCTCACCAAGGTTATCCCTTTGACAGAGCATTGTCTAGGGTAATCTAGCTTTGTCACTTGTATCCCTCATCACCTTGAGCTAAAGGTTGGGATCCACAAGTGGTCAATCTTGTGTCATGCCATAGGATCACTAGTCTATCCTTAAGTTGACACAATCACCACGAATCTTGCACATAGGAAAGAAAAATTCTCACTTTTTTATAGCATACCCTTGAAGTCTTCCACCCACAAGAAAGCCAAAGATCTCCAGCCAATCCTCCTTAGGTCTGTCATACAGCTTTGACTCTCCCTAAGAAATCTTTCATCAGCCAATCCAAAATCTGTGCTTAATCCAAATCCAACCATGAGCTTCCGTGTTCATCCATATGCAAGACCCCATCCCCATCAAACTCATCATCAAAGCATGAAGTACCAATCCTATCATGATGTGTTTGGTCGCATTGTCCTTGCTCCCGCCACCTCCTATTCCAATGATGATGAAAATCTTGTTGACTATGACGGGTATATTGAAAGCCTTTGAAACATTCCCCCAAGCATCCCCCAAAATCCAAGAGTTATTCCAAACTATCTAGTCATGCCATCTGATATTCCAGCTTCCCCTCCATCACCACATCAACCAAGCTTCCAATCTTCCACCCCCATCACACTAGCTATTCCTGTCAATCCACCTCCACCTTCGACACACGAGTCTCCAAGGAATCTCCTAGAGGAAATACAAGAAAAGTCGCCTCCAACAGTCGATAAACCATGTCATCTAATCCAACCATGTGAAGTAGTCAGTGATGAAGCTTCCCCATCTATAATATCACCTCCATCTCCCATAGCTATCATCCCCATACCATCCATTAAATTGCTTAAAATCCTTCCACTTCCCGCAAGCATCAAAATCCCACCACCTATCAAATCCCTCCAAATCCTATCCACATCACCTCCAAGCATTCCAAAATCTCTCGTAATGACCCTTATGCATCCATCTGCTACTCACCCATCTCCACTACTGAATCTCCCATCTATCCATCCGCTACCTTTGAAGAATCCATCCCTTCACCTCCTATCGCACCATCCACTCCAAACCAATCCTATCAAGATCCTGCCCAAAAGCATGTTGACATCCCCCAAAGCATAAATGAAGATATCATTGTACCATGTCTTCCATCCATAGTGCAGTCACCATCTCCTCCATCTCCAAAACCTCAAGCCATATCTCCTCCACTACAAGATATCTTGTCATCCCACCAGCTACATCAAGATCCTATCCTTCCATCTCCCCCGCTCCATGCTTCCATCTTACCACCTATCCAAGCTATTCCACCATCTATAATATACCCTCTTGGTTCACTTACATTCATCCATGGTGGCCCTCTCTCAACAGAAGAATTAAGAACAATATCTCCCCATTGCAATACACCTAATAAATCACTTCTACCATTTTTTGCAAGCAAAAAGTTTCCTCAGCTTGTTCAAATGCTCAATTGATGGCATTATCAAGGTCAAGGTTTAGGACCACAAGAGCAAGGAATCAGAGAGCCTATTATTGCACAAAAAAATCTAGGATTTCATGGTCTTGGATATGTATCCAAAGGCTCACCATCTAAAGGTGTTGGTACACCATGCCCCCAAACCAAGCCTATCTCCAAGCCCACCATGCCAGCCTCCCATCACTCCTTCAAGAAATCTTATGTCATCCCCCCTCCACCATCTTTGCAACCCAAAACAACCTACCATATCCCCCCTTCATCCGCTAAATCTATTTTGGGTCCCTATGTCCCAAAATCTACCATCCTCCATCCTCCTATTAGCCATCATAAAAATCCTATTCCATCCATTCCTATGCAAGATCAACAAAGGCACATATCAGGGCACATCATCCATCATCATCCCCCTACATGCTCTTTCATATCCTCTCCATCTCACAAAGCTTCTCCTAACCATCTTCCCAAAGCTTACCACAACAATGTAAATGCCAACTTCAAAATGCATAAAGCTAAAAATCCACATCCTAGGCAATCATATGTCTATTCTAAAAGACATACTCCAAAAAGGCAAAATCCAATCAAAGAATGCAAAACAATGCAAAAGCCTATGAAAAGAAAATCCAAAACCATGTGGATCCCCAAGAAAAAAGTTGAAACCCAATGCATAATGGCATCCACCATTGCTAATACCCCATCTAGTGACTCATGTCCCCCATCTCCTAACTCCATCTTGGGTGCCTATATCCCCAAGCATGCTTCCACAAATCCTCCATCACGCTCGCATCTACCATCTATCCCCCATATGCTCTTTTCACACCCGTCCCAACATGTGCCAATGTTGCTCTTGCAAGCATCCCCATCTCATGCTCCTTTCCAGCATTTTCATCCCTCCATCTCCTACCATCAATCCCATCTAATCTGATCTATTGCATAAATCACACATCCGGTGTACCAACAGCTAGCAACAAAATTGAACATTCCAACAGCCAGTGAAAAATCCCAAAAAATCCAAAATAGCTGAAGAAAGCCAAAATTATTCCAGCTAAGTCCAAAGTCAAAAAGTCAAAAAGAGAAAAGAAAAATAAAGAGTCCACTGGTGAAAACTTGGCAATTCAAGCACCTTGGACAAGTACCATGATGAAAACTTGGCAAACAAGCGTCATGTGTAATCCTGCCATCCCCAGCTTAGCCTATCACCCTCATGCTTTTGGTCATCTCTTGACATCCACCTCCATCTTCCAATCTATCCACCTATCCTCCATCCTCTAGCTTCCATCTCACACCATCCACTAATCTTATGCAGCTTCAGCCAATCATCTCAGCTATCATCCATCTCCCTAGCCCCTTCAGCTTTTTCCATCCTAGCTTCAATCCTATCACATCCATCATAAGACCTCCTTCCACATGTTATCTTCTGATTGGGGGCACTATATTCCTTGGAGATCTTGTCTTGTCCATCCTCCCTTGTCATTGATATCTAGCTCTAGGCTATCCTCATGCAAACCCAATGTCATCTCCTTATATCCATCATAATCCTAGCTATCTACCATCCTATCCAGCCATCTCATCCTGCTCCTCTAGCTATCCTTGGTCACAAAATCTCTCATCATCATTGGATGCATCTTGTCAAATCCATATCTTTCATTATCACCTCATCCTTAGCTTCTGCCTCTTGCACCAAATTGAGCCATCCCGATATCCTCTCATCCTGAGCTTTTTATCCATCTGTATCATCCCTATCATTGGTCCATTAGCTTGTACCATATTTTGATTAGCTCACTTGTAAATATCTTGGTTTGTCAGCTTGTACATCCTCTTTAGCTTAGTACCATTGCATCTATCCAGCGTTCGTGTCAGTTCATCCTTGATCAGCATCTTGCACCCATCACACATCTTGGTTAGCTATTCCAATGCATCCTTTAGCTAGATTTCCTATCACCAAAGTGTTATCTTTCTTAGTTCAGCTTGCCAGATGCATCACTCATCCAAATCCACTAGCTTAGGTGCTCTCCGATAGGTCCTTGCAGGATATAGCTTTCCTCATGTCTGATCTTGGTCCGTTAGTACCTCGTCCTACCCATCTCGTTGGAAAATGGTTCTCTTTTGGATTTTCACTTTCTTTTGATTTGGACTCTTCCCTATTGGGTCTTGAAATATCTTTTCCAAGCAATCTCCTTGTTCCCTCCTCAAGGTTGCCATGATCTTCCATATCATGGTATACTGTGAATGGGGCAATCAGAGCATAAGGTCTTAATTATGTCTTTTGCTTATTTTCTTTTTTGCTTGTGGGTTACCCAGTGTCGTTTCCACACTGCTTCCTCTGGGATTCATGTGTGATACTGGGGCAATCCTTGCATGTTTGTTTTGAGTCAGTTTGTCAGTCCTCTGGACAGTTGGTGAAAAGGCCTTGATGTTCTTGGTAACCTTGGAAATTAACCAACAGTCCTATAGCAAATCTAGTGCTCAACTACATGGTGGTACTTCTCTTTGAAGTATCCCCCTCGCTCAAAAAGCTTCAATGGTTTTCCTTTATCTCCATTATCCCCCATCCATATCCGGCATCCGTCTCTCCTACCCCAGCTTATGCATCAATATCTCTTTGAATCACTCCTCACCTTTAGCTTTAGGGATCCACAATCCTAGTCTTAGGGATCCACCAATCCAAATCAATCCACCAAGCCTCATCTTTCGAGATCCACAATCCTAGTCCTAGGGATCTCCGAAACCCATCTTTCGCCAATCTGACTCTTTGAAATCCTGTTGCATCAGCTTTTTTAATCCCCTCATCCATCTCCCCATCCTGGATTCCTTTTAGAGCGCTCCGCTCCTTCATCCTCTGCAATCCCTGAGATCTTAAGCTTGCTTCCTCTTGTGCCTCTGATTCTCCCTTTATCATTCTCCCGTAGTGAGAGTTTGATCTAACCAAACCTCTTCTCTTAAGCAAATCTAAGTCTTCTTGCTCATCTCGGATTCTTGTACTTTTCAAGAAGTCATCGAGCCTCGCTTTCTCTCCCCACTGCCTTCTTGAGGGGGCATCTCATAGTCCATTCTCTCCTCTTCTGCTCTAGCCTTGGGCATCTTATTTTCTTATCTTTGATGCCATGCCACTTGCGGCATCACATCAAAGAGGGGCAAAATGTAGACACCTAAAAATCCTTTAGAAAATAAAGTATTTTTATTTTCTGAAAAAGTCCTGATGACATCATCATTTATTAATTAATTAATTTTTATGCCATTAAATCCCTTTATCTTAATTAAAAATATTTAATTAAGGAATCCCTCCCAAAAATGTTTAAATCTTATTTAAACATTATTTCCTTATTTATTAATTATTTAATTAATAAATTGACCAAAAATCCTTTAGAAAATAAAGTATTTTTATTTTCTGAAAAAGTTCTGATGACATCATCATTAATTAATTAATTAATTAATTAATTTTTATGCCATTAAATCCCTTTATCTTAATTAAAAATATTTAATTAAGGAATCCCTCCCAAAAATGTTTAAATTTTATTTAAACATTATTTCCTTATTTATTAATTATTTAATTAATAAATTGACCAAAAATCTCAAAATAAATAATTAATTTATTTTTTTCCCAAAAGTTGGCCAATTTCCTTAAGACCAATAACCTCTTCCAGAATCTTCTAATCCTTTTTTAATTTCGATTAAAGGCTAATCTCATCATTTCCTACCCCTAATCCCAACTCAAAATATTTAATCAAGATTAAATATTAATCCTCATGTTTATTAAAAATATTTTAATAAATATCTCCTCAACCCAAACCCTTGAAATAAATAAAACTTTATTTATTTCATAAAATCTTATCCTAGGAAGTTCTAGACTCTTCTAGAAAGTCTTCATCCTCATCCAAAGCCTAGACTCTTCTAGAAGATGTCTTTAACCCTAATCCTAATCCCCTCCTAACCTTGTCACATTCCCTAAAAATGGGTTAAGACTTGCTAACTCAAGGCAAAGTTAACAAATATCTCCTCCTTCACCCACCCTCATTAATTGCAATCCACTTGCCATCCACTTGCCTAGTCCTAAGCCATCTCTAACCCTTCCTCTAATCATTTTTACAACCCTAAGCAAGCTTAAAACCTCCCTAAACTCTCAAATTCGAATTTCATGGTATCTCTCACAAATATCTTCAACCACAAAACTTTATAAAGCCCACAAAGTCATAAATGTTCTTACAAAGCACTTATGAAGGGTCTTTATGAAGATTTTATCCCTTGAGCCTCCTTTGTTGACTCATCCTTCCCCTTTCCTCCATCCTCTCACCATGTGACATGTGTCACTCCTTGATTGGCTATAAGGAAGCACAATCCATGTGCTCTCCTCTCATGCAATCTGAGCCCTCCATAAGCTTTTTCCCATCCTTGCATCTTAGCCCTCAATCCCTCAAGCCTCTTGCCTATAAATTGGATCCTTTCCCTTTGCAAAATAACACAATCCATGAAGTAAAGTTATAATGCTATTTTGAGAGCCAAATCCATACTAAAGCCATCTATCCACACCAAAAATCCACAATCATCCATTGAAGCCTTTGGAAGCATATTGAGCATACATCCTATCCATTTAGATAAAGCCACTCAACAAGAGAGCTTCTTATTGAGAGAGTCCATTAATGGCTCATATTCTCAATTGAGAGTTCATCTTAGTCTATCTTGAAGTTTATGAATTTTGTTTAGTTTGTAGAAGCTTTATTTAAATTTGGTTTCTATTAGCATACTAACATTGCTCATATACAGGTATACCTATAGATTCTTTATATGGTACCAATTATCAAAGCATACACTGAATCTAATGTAAAGCAGATAAAAACCCCTAAATCTTCTATACTTAACCATGAATCACAAGCATGAAATAGCTAAGAACATAACTCATGAAATTGGCAAGCTAAGTGCGGGTTAACATTGAATAGCTTTCAACATAAAAAGGAAAATTGATTTAATATGTTGATAACAACAAGACCCAGGTATGAGCAACAAAACTTAATGATCCTATATCTGACTAGTGCCTTATCTATTGGGTAATTAAAATGAATTACAACAGTACATCTCCTGGAAACCTTTGACATAATTCCTGCATCAAGATCCTTGATCTATCTTTCACCTTGTGAATAGACATTTGCTTCATATTTGAATCTCATACTTAGACAATCCTTTCATGAAATCAATAAACCCTGTGATAAACACCAAGTAGTTACATGGCTCTTTGTTCCATAAGCAAGGTGCTTCAATCACATACATCACTAAATGAGATGCAACCTAATCTATGGTCTTTGATCACAAACTAGAAAAGATTACAGATCCACAAACAGGAGACAAGATTCAAACTGAAATTGAAACCTTTTTTGTGCTTTATTTGTTTTCCTTGAAACCAAATACATGAAAGATATACAGAAATAACTCATGAAATCACCTAACAGACCAGAACTATTTGCATAAAACATAAAATGTTGTTCAATAAAACAAAGAAATGCTGGGTGTGTGGCTTTCACAGCCTGAGCAGAGCTCCAAGAATTGGAAAATGAAAACCAACCAACAACCTTTTTTCAGAGAAGAAGAAAGAATAAAT
The DNA here is from genome assembly GCA_028749045.1 of Cupressus sempervirens. Classification (NCBI taxonomy): domain Eukaryota; kingdom Viridiplantae; phylum Streptophyta; class Pinopsida; order Cupressales; family Cupressaceae; genus Cupressus; species Cupressus sempervirens. Next base: position 54,054,293 of record CM053788.1, on the reverse strand, counting down.
ATGGAGAAGACAATTCCAGGATTTAATTTGTAATTGACAAGTGTCCCTTTAGAAATCCTTCCCAAGAAGATCAAAAACCTCTTTCTAACTTCTCCTTCTAATTGAAAATCAAATCCTTTCATTTTGGCTCATAAAATATCTCAAAATGTAATGATGAAAGGATGTAACTAATTCTTGATACTAAAATGAATTCACCGTAAAAGTGAAAATCCAGTTCAATGTAACTTCTAGAATGTAAGAAAATTTCTTAAGGATGGTTTTCTTCACATTCAGGTTCCAAAAGGTCTTCAAAACTGCCCTATAACTGATTCAGATGCTCAAAGATTAAATTTGCTTGTTTTGTTGCCAATACCTTGGATTCACTAACTGGCCTACAACGTGAACCGATGAACACCTGTGCATAATTTAACTCCAAAAATGGAAAATTCAGCTCTTCCCAATTCTAAGGGTATATTGGAGTGCCTATTTTGAATTAAAATAGCCCCAGTTATGTCCCTTTGAAAATCAGGCTTCCATTCATAGGTTTGCACATTATTTTGCAAAAATTAAAACCTTTTATATAGTTTAAACTATATTAAAGTTTCAAACATTATTTAAATGGGAGAAATAATAAAATATTTAAATTTGAAATTTCTCAAATTCTCCACCATTTTCTATCCGAGTCAAACTTGGTTGATCGACCTTGACATGTGGCATATTTTGATTCGCTCCTTCCATGCACAACTGTTAGACACCTCTAACTGGGTGCCACGTGTCATCACTAGATTCGTCCATCTCATGGCCATGTCACTGGTCGCCATGTCATCATTGCCATGTCATAGTCGCTATGTTGTTGTAACATGTTAGCATTTGCCACATCATTAGTGACATAACAAAATTGCGACATGTGGCATCGTTACCACATTAGTACCTCGGGAAATGTGCTACATCAGGAAGCTTCACCACGTGTCACTATGATATTCATCCACCTCACCACCATGTTAGTGCCAGTTGTCACTCAATGGTTCGTTGGTCCATATCCAGGTGGGACCCACGTGCTCATTTAACCTTTGAGCTAGATTTGAAATTTTCTGGCAAGTTGCCAAGTCACTAGCCAGAATTTCTTGGATTTTTTGGCTAGCAACTTGCTGAATTTTTGACTTTCTGACAACCTGTAATCTGCTGACATCATCATTTTTAATGTGGATATTTGTTCAAAATTTTACCTCTTATTCTGGCCGACTGGGACCCACCTTGCAAGCTTTGGCTTCCAAAAGCCTCTTTCTTTAAGTTACCATGTAAAGTGTTTGCTTTTGTATTTAAACACACAAATATCCCCTCGTGTAACAAATGTGGGACTATTGTTTTATACTATATTCTGCCCCTGTGCAAAAAACCAGTGACTTCGACTTCCATGGCGGGCCATTTTTGTTTGCATGCTCCTTTTCAACGTGTTTCACCTGCTCCTTCTACTCACGTGGATTCTTTTTCTTGGTATTATCTACTCTTCAAATGCCTGCTGTCCACGTGAATGCAGTCTTCCCGTGGCAGCTCCCTCTTTCACGCCTCATGGAAACCTATTTTATCACAATAAAAACTTCAGCATAGCACAAGGGTCTGTATATTTGCATAAAAATGTTTTGCTTTCCATAGACAACCGAGGCACTCCATCTTTGATCATCTTTACTTTGGCTGTGACATTCTTTCTTTAATACTGGCAGTTCTTTCTTTGTTTGGTGCTTTTGTTTCAGCATTTATTCTTCTATTCATGGGCTGCCCCTAAAATTTTCACCCTTGCATTCTTCCTTTGCCATTGCTTTAATTTTTCCATTTTATTTGGCATCCAGCCAAGCTCAAACTATAGTGAGCATTGACTTCACTTGTGTGTAGCAGCATGAGCAAACAAAAAGAAAATTTTATATATGGTTTTTCCTGCTATCACAATACCTTGCCTCCTCATGTGAATATGGATGCCTCATTTCCTTTATAATGTGGGCTGCCTTCTAAAACAATTAGAAATCTCCCTTGCTGTTCACATGGAAACCCTCTAAAAAATAATTAAAATTAAAAATCTCCCTTTCTTTGACAACCTGTGGTTTCCATCTTCATTTGGGATGAGCCTTTCTTTATCGGATATTAATGCCAAATGAATTAGCCCGTATTTCATGACTCTTTGCATATCCCAAATCATTTGATTTAATAGCTTTTCAAAACATATTATTTCCTTCTATAAACTCTGAGATTTGTGCCAGGAGGCTCACTAGGTGGCCGTAAAAACTAACTCAATCAAGTAACCAGGCCATAAAAATCGGCATGAGTGTTCAATCCTGCACACTCCATCATACTGCAAATTTTCAACCCATGATGAATTCCCAGTCAAAAGATTTCAATTTCCAAACATACATATTTCAATTATCCTGTAGGCAAACAATGTTAAAAAACATAAACTGGGCTCGGGTTCGGCATTATAAACTGGGTTATTGATCACTTGGGGTTTTGAAAACTAGGATATAAGTTCTTTGACATGAAGAGAATATAATTCCATGTTTTGGGCTCATGAGGAATCATAGGGCACATTTGGCGAATTTTTAAAAATAGGCACTTGGAAATTTTAACTGAGAAATGTGTCAAAAAGTAATTTTTGGCAAATGTATGGACATATGAAAATATGCAAATGGATTCGTCACGACTTAAGAACTGGCATACTTCAAGGATTTACAAGACACAACACAATGGTACAATCCATTTAGGCTAGCCAATCACAAGATCAAAGTTATAACGTGCCGAACAGGGGTACAGATCAATCTGGATACCTTAGTCATAACAAAACAATGTAAACTAGGTTTTTAATCATGTTAGCAAATTGACCAAATGGATTTGTCATGATCTCAAAATTGGAACATATGAAGTATCTAACCCCTAGAACACAGTGCAAAAAGAATTTCTTCATTTGGGTCAACTGGGTCAAAGATATCATTGGTCGAAAAGGGCTTCCCAGAATTGTGAACACTACACAGATGCACAAAATAGTAAATGATCGACTTTGAGGGGTTCAAAACCTAGTCAAATGGATTCAAAATGACTTGAAACTTTGAAAATAGGTTCTTTGATATGCATACTAAACATCCACAAAGCAGCTAGTCATGAAACATTCCTGGGTAAAAGATATTGAAATGCAAACTGGGCCTCTAGTTGCTATTTGACACTCGGGCAGAATTGCAAATTTTGACACTAGCTCAAAATGGGACTTCATAGAATGATTCGGGATGGAAAAATAACATTGTGGATCACATGTATATGTCAAATGAAAGGTGTTAAGCCACTCAAACACCATCTAGGCCTCAAACCGAAAATCAACTACATATGCATAAAAAGGCACTTTAGGGCACGATTCTTCAAGATTCACAATATGTGACTCAAAATTGACCATGCAATTTTTAGAAAAGTATGGGTTTATTTCCTTAGACAAAAATATGATGTATTTCAAACTTTTAAGAAATGAAAATGCTTGGTTGAGAATAAGACTAATTAAAAACTAAAATGTCTTAGATCTGATTATGGTGGTGAGTATTACAACAATGAGTTTGAAAATATTGTTGCACTAATGGTATTCGTAGATTAAAATCTATTCCAAGGACTCCACAAGAAAATGGAGTGGTTGAACACGTGAATATGACAATGATGGAGCGTGCAAGGAGCATGAGGTTGCATGTTGGGATGCCCTTAAAAATGTGGGAAGAGGTTGTCAATACTATTGAATATTTGATCAATAGAGGTCCCTCTACCCATTTGGGTTGTGGTATTCAAGAAGAAGCATAGATTGGTAAGAAGTTGAGTTATTCATTTCTTAAAGATAAAACACATACATTTGCGGTACCATTTCATTTGGTCTGTTTTGGATGATGGATAGTTAAAGTTGGACAATATACATACAAATGATAATCTAGCATGTATTTTTACAAAGGTAGTGACAATGAAGATTTTGAACTCCTCTTCAGCCTTGGTTGGTCTTCTAGACTTAACATAATAAAGGAACAACTGAGTCTTGGGTGGTTCGATCTAGTGGGAGCCTCATGTGGTAGTGACGGTATTGCTACAAGGTCAGTCTCCAAGTGGGAGGTGGTTTAGTGTGAAGCCTAATTATTCCCCAAGTGGGAGATTGTTGATATGTGGTGATTGGTCAGGGAAGTACTATAATTTTTTCTAGTTGGCTTGTCAAGAATTATTGAGTTAACTCATCAAGTATTTTTTTAGGTTAACTTGTCAAAATTATCTAGCCCTAATTTTGTAAGTTGCAAAAGCTTGTATAAAATGGTTTAGGGTTAGGGATTTCATTATGTATGATGTGATAGTAGCTACTTGCAGTGGTATTGAGATGTAAGGGATTACAAATTGTAATAAGGTTGTGATCACTAGATAATAAGAATATTGGACTTGTTGTTTGAAGGAAGTAGCCTAGGGATTTATGAACCATGTTAAATCTTTGCGTCTTGTGTTCTCTTCTGTGTGCTTTATTATTTTCTAATATTGGATATATTTGTATGTAATTTTTGTTTTTGTCTTATTAGTCCTAACAATATTCTCCCCCTAAGCCAAATAATAACTTAGTTTGATGACGAATCCACTATATCAGAGGATGATGTCTCATTTTTTGATGATTTTTCTTCTTCCTTAGTGACCTCTTTCTTCAGCCATGTCTTCTTGTTTTCATTTTGTACTTCTTCTAGTTGACAATCTTCTTCCCTTTCTTACCATTTAATTGGTTGAATGACTAGTTTCCTAACCTATAATCTCTAGCTAGATGACTAATCTTGTGGAAAGAGAAATATGTGATACCAATAGACTGCTAGGGTCCAACATTTCCTGGTCCAACATTTCCTCTTTGAGTTCTCATCATGTAGTTCATAGATAATTGTCCAAAACTTCCACAAGTTGAGCATGTGACATTCAAATATCATTTCCTTCTATAAGTGTTCATTGGTTTGAATAGTGACCTAGGAGTATTTCCTTTAGACCTACTATCTTCAACTTTGTGACCATACTTGTTATAATCATTACCTCCATTTGATCTATTGTGAGTACTAGATCTACATTCATATGCAATATGATTATACTTCCCACAATTGTATTAATGTCCATTAAATGTTTGTGACCTAGTGATTACTAATCTTCTCTTACAAATATTTACAGTGTGACCAACCTTTCCATAGTTGAAACAAATAGGTTTATTAGGTTTCTTACTAGTATTTCTTATTTGTACCTTTAGGTCTTGTTGTGTCTCTTTGGATTTTGAAAATTCTCCAGCTTCAAATGTGCTTTGTGTAGTATGTCTAGGACCCTTTGTGTCTTTGTATTTCCTCTAACTATTTAGTTATTCAGTAAGATTTTGTGAACTCTCATTTATCTTCTTCAATCTTTCACCTTCTTCCTTCTCAATCTTCAATTCATTCCTCAAATTTTCATTTTCTTCCTTAGTCTTACATTTTCATTCACTATTTTTATATTTTCTTCAACATTATCCTACATGTGCCTCTATAGTAATGTCATTTCCTATCTTTCTTTATTAAGCTTTTTTTTTTTTTCTTTTCTTTTAGATCATCCTCTGCAATTTTCTTAGCATCTTCAACATATTTCCTTGCGTCCTCAACAACTCTCTTTCCTTCAAGGTTTTCACACACACTAATAGCCCAACTTTCAAGTTTCCTTTTTAGTTTCTTACTATCCTTGGTCAACTTATCACTATCATTCATGAGATCTATTATTGCCTCTTTGGATTCTTTAGATCCCCTAGCTTCTAATAGTTATTGAATAACCTCCTAACTTTCATTCAACTGCTCACTTAATTGCTTCCTCTTCTCAAGTGAAATATCCACTTTATCCTTTAGTTCTCTAACCACCTTGTTTGCATCTTCAAGTTTCTTTTCATATATGTACCTCTCCATGTTTCCTTTTAGGGATCTTTTTATAAAGCAATTAACTTTCTCTCTTAGAGGATCAAAGCTATGATACCATTTTTTGTTATTTAGAAGTTTTTTTTTTTGAGGGTGGGTGTGGTGGATCACTACTAACAAATATCATACTAATTCAATCAATATTCTACTTACCAACAACTTCCAGAGCATAAAATTGATAATAGTTGTAATGCAATAAAAGTAAAGAACATCAAACATACACAAAATTTGTTGGCACTTGGGTGAGTTGTAGAGATGGTGTATTCATGAAAAATTTTATCTGATGACAATATATGCTCTTATGTTCATGAAAAAATTAGGTTATCTATATCACAATTTATTTATTAGATCAATGAGAAAAGTGGTTGGCAAAATTAGACATGCAAACTTACATGTGTAAAGTAGAACGAGTATAGGTAGCTTATATATGTTCACTATACTTTATGTGATGTTTTGGTTAATTTATAGATTTTTTGGTGAAGACTAGTAGCAAACTAATGTGCATGAAATATTGATAGGGACAGTTGCAAGCATTTTGGCTATATCTTATTGGCAAATGGGAATTAACTCTAGAAAACATGGAAGGTGATAAAATACTTGTTTGCGCATGTATGTTTGGAGTAAGAAACATTTAGATTATTGTGGAAAGGTCACTGGATTGTAATGCATGGTATATTTTACTGACATCCATCTATGTTGAGAAAATATGTGATTTATTATTGGAAAATTAATATTCTCATTATAATGTGTGGAAAACTTAATGTAATAATTGTATTGGTGCTTATGAAGGCATGTATGCCTTAGCACGACCCTATGAAATTAGTTGTACATTGGGATTCTCTAACATGACTACCTCATTAATTGTTTATAAAGGGTATAAAGGAAAGTTAGCTTCCTTGGTTGGGAGAGTATGTGTGTGATGTATGATGTGTCTTGATTCATATGATGTGAGACTTGATATTGAATTATTAGAGAAGAGCAATACTTTTGGTTGATTGAAGTGGACTTCAAAGGAATTTTTTTGGTAAGTAAGTTGCAAATCAATTGATTCATATTTAGAGGACATGTTTTCCTAAAAGTATCATCCTTCACATTTTTTGGAGCATTTAGAAAGCAGATCTACATGTTATTTTTAGCCTTTAATGGGGTTATGGCCTTCTAACATGGGTTTAAGGTATCCTAACAGGGACCTATCCTTTAATAGGGACTATTGTACTATATGAACTATATTTGACTCCTAATAGGGTTACATTCTTTTATAAGAAACCTATATATTAGTACATTATCATGTGGGTGCCATCCCCACCAAGGTTTTCCCTCTGATCAAGAGTTTTTCTAGTTAGCAAATCGTTGTGTTATGGTGTAGGGTTTCTTGTTATTGTGCATCATTTTTCTAATTATTTGAGATCAAATTTATAAGTATGGATTTAACTATATATTTTTAGAACTGATTCACATCCCTCCTTTAATTGTGTGTAGAATTTACTTTTTAACAATTGGTATTAGAGACATGTCCTTTTTGAGAAGGAAGCTTAACAACTTGAGGTGGTCTACTATGGATTATAAGAAGAGTTCTAAATTTGATGGTGACAACTATGTTAATTGCAAAAACAAGATATTTGGGCAAAATTAGAAAAGTTATATGAAGTTATGATTATACAGATAAAGAAGAGTTATAGAATTGGAAAACTAGATTAGAGAATGCTAGAATGTTGGAAGATGAAACCATTAGAACATATGTACAAGTGAATACTAAAATTACAATAGGGATAAAAAGTACTAGAGGAACTATTACAAAAGATGAGGTTGTTTAGAAAATTATCATATAATTAACACTAGCTTATGAGAACAAGGTGAATGCAATTGAAGAAGGTTTTCCCCTCTTTGATAACTTCAACAAGGAAATGTTAATCAGTAAATTGCAAGTTTTTGAAACTGGAAGATTGAAAGAATCTTTACCTATGAGACCGTGTTTAAAGAAAGTGTACATAAAGATAAAGAGTACTAACCAAGAGTGTGAGCACTAGTAGGAGGAATCTTGGAGAATATGCAAATGAATGAGCATATATTCAAGAAGAAGAAAGAATGATGGATGAAATTGAATCCTTGATTACAAAAAGAGAACAAAGAGGTAGAGGAGTATTTAAAGGTAAGTTACCTATACAATGTTATAACTATAACAAAAATGGCCATCTTGCATCAAGATATCCTACAAGTGAGCCTTTAAAGGTTAAACCAAGACATTACAAGTCAAAATTTCCTAAAGAATGTCTCTATATTAGTGATGATAGGATTGAGATTAAGGATATTAGTTTTAAGGACAATGAAAATGAGGCTGAAATAGGATTTGTTACTATTAAAGATGAAGGTCCTATTAAATAAGAAAAAGAACTTGTTCCACATGTTGAGAAAAACATAATAAATTAGATTATAGATAGTCAATGCTCACATCACATGACAAGTAAAAAAGTAAGGTTTGTGGAATTTAAAAGCTATGATGGAGATGTTGTCAAGGTTGACAACAATACACCCTACTTGATAAAAGGAAAAGGCTCAATATCACTTGATGGTAAGACTAACACTAAGGATATTTTATTTGTTGATGGACTAAAACATAATTTGCTAAGTGTTAGACAATTTTGTAGACAAGGAATATTATTTACAATTCACTGATAAGAAATGATCATTAAGTATAATGAAGGAAATGAGATTGCAACTAGTTCAAGGATGCAAGGTAATGTATTTCAGTTGAATCCCTTTGAGAGAAGTTATTTTATTGTAAAAAATGATGATATTTGGTTATGACATATGATATTTCATCATATAAACCTTGATAACATAATGGAGGTCAATAATTCCAATGCGGTCAAAATTCTATGTAAGATTGTAAAACTCTCTAATATGACGCGTAAGGAATGTGTGATGGAAAAGTAGAAAAAGAGTACATTTCAGGGGAAAAATATACTACTTCAAAGAAATTGGAGATTGTACAAATAGATTTATTTGGACCTACCAATCAAGCACATTATACGACGAGAGACATTTTATTCTTCTTCATTGATGATTTCCCTAGGATGACTTAGGTTGCTTTCTTAATTTACCAAAGAATTAAAGCATGCCACCTTTCATAGGAAATGAGAATTAATGCACTGTTGGATGTATATGCCCTTATATTTCTATATAATCAACATTCTACTCTTACCTTCACTAGTTAAGTGATAGCTTAGTGAGAATAAAGATTATTATCAATATTCTCTTTTTTGTTTGTATTTATTATTATCTATATAATATTTTTCTTCATTTTAATATTTTTGATCTTTGGTCATCCAAGTGTAGTTTCATGTGATCTATGACCAACATAAAATCTTAGTTTTTTCTCAATTCTCATAGAATTAATAGGGTATCAAAATTGTGTTGACTAGTATAGCTCATCATTTTTCTAAATTCTTGTTGAGATATTTGAGAATATTGCATAGCTAATATTTTTTTTGAAAATAGATTATGCTCTTCTTCTGCATGCTCTTGTATGACATAGAGAGTCTAAAAAATTAAAAGGAAAATAAGGATCTATATGATCTAATTTGCATACATATGCATTTTTGTGGGATGTGGGTTATTACAACATTGGGTAGAATTGGAAGCATTTCCAATATTTTCAGAGGGTCTAAAATGTATGAGAAAGCCAAGATTGAATTCCTTTTCACCAAAATTAGAGATTGGAAGGCATAATAATAAATAATAGTAAAATAATAATATAGAAGCTTTTTAATATATATATTTTTATTTTTGCTTCATAAATTCAACTTCCACTCATTTGTAGGAAAAATAATTTATATATTTTTTTAATTATCAAAGTTGAAACACTTTATGAGTGTCTACCAAAGCTATTAGATTACCACAATCCATATAAATGTTAATGAAAGATTCTAGATTAGATTGTGTATAAAGTTCTATCATCAATGTCCACAATATCACACAACACTTGATCCTTATATTGCCCAATCTGAAAATCAACAAGACACTTCTCTCTCACTTCCAAAGCATGTTCATCTTGCAACCAACCAATCCTATGAGGACAAGGATGTCTCACTCTCTTCAAACCAAGTTTTTGAACCATCTCCTCAACAACAAGGTTATCAATACCACCATGCACAATCACATTACCAGAAAACTTACAACAAGTCATGAACAATTACTCCTTTGAAAAGGTTCCAATACACTTTTACCAAATAGTACTCATCAAGCCAATAAATTTTCCCCTTTTGGCTCGGGTTAATTGACCAAGTTCACATTCTCATTTACCACAACAATTTTGCTATCATTGACCTTTTGGGAACATTAAAGAGTTCTATGAAGTTCTTCTCCACAATGAAAAAAAGTACCCTTAAATTCACCTCTACATCTCCTTCTCTTTTGCTCAACAAAAAATTTGGTTCACCTCCTACACTTGATTTATCTTGTGTTGAGTGATCCTTCTTCTCCTTCTCCTATGAACTACCTTGATGTCTTCTTTTCAACTTATTTTTTGCCTTCAGAGCATACTAATAAGCATCCTCAACTAAATCAATTGTCAACGTACCAACCTCATCCTTAATATGCCATATCAAGCCACCTTCTCCTTAGAAAGTTCTCTATGTCTAGACAAAATTGTCAACTTATAGAATATCTTGGTGTAATCTTTTACAAACATACCCTTCTGTTTCAAATTCTACAATCTCTTAAACAATTTAAGTTCATAATCAATAGGAATAATTTTAGCCTTAAACTTAGTCACCATCAATCTCCAGTGAGTGAACTTCATGTCACCTTCCTCTTTTCTATCTCTTTGTAATTCTTTCCACCAAAGAGTAACATGTCCTTTCAACTTAGTTTGTTCCAACCTCACTCTAAGAGGATCACCAATATCCTCTAACTCAAAGTAGTCTTCCATCTCACCAATCCAATCAATCAGGTCTTTAGGATTCAAAGTACTTAAGAAATTAGAAACATCCATCTTATTCTTCAGCTTCAACTAAGCATCTGATCTACCCAACCAACGAGCCCTATCTTCCATAGGTCTCTCCATACAATCAGTTCCATCTTCACCACTAGATCTAGTGTTGGAGATGATGAAAGCCAACTCCGAAGACGCCCAAGATCACCTGCATGCAAAAACCTGTCAAAGAGAAGCCAAGGAGAGGAAGAGCATGGAGCAAGGGAAAAACCCTAAACAGACATGAGAGACCACAAGATATTGAAACACAATGAAATGTATTTACAATATACAATGAAAAAGTGATGATGTGATGTGAAATAAAATGAGGGAGCCCAAATATAAAGAGGTCCAAGAATCTTCTAGAACAAGCTGGAAGATGCTGGGAGATAAGTGTGACAACTAAGCATACATCCACATAAGGTGGAAAGTCCAAGAACAATGTGAGAGGATAAGTATGACTTAGGAGAGAACAAACTCCCATATTATCAACAACTTATAACTAACTCCTAGACTTCAACTAATAAATGAAATGCATTCACCTAAGTAAGCTTAAGTAAATAAAATAAATAATTAGTAATTAATTATTTACTCTAACATCCAGAAGCCTCAAAATCTTCAATAGATTCCTCATAACCATCTTCAATACCCAAATTCCTAGGTACACCAGCTATAGCTCTCATGATCTCATTTTTCATAAACTTCATCTCATATCTAAAACCTTCTTTAATCTTCTTTGAAATCTTAGTCTCTACAACATCACAGAGATCATCAATTGCCCTAGGGTCCACTCTTCTTAGAGGCATCTTCTAAAATATTCACAAACCCGAAGAAACAAATCCACAAGATCAACCAGATCCAACCTTCACTATGATAAGATCAACCACCCATATCAAATTGTCACTCTAATACCACTTGATGCAATGCAAAATTAGGTGAACCCTCAATGGACGTGATCTAGTTCCCAACAATAACCACATAGTAGAAACAAAACACAAGATACAAGATTTGATACCAAACTCAAGTCTTTATTCATAAAACAAATAATTACATGCAATGTGTTGGGCTATAAGGCCTTCTTGGTTACAACCAAATACAAATCAGGTAATAGTTCTGTAAGACCTGTCAAGATCCACCCCCAAACCCTAGCTGCTCCATATCTATACACAACAACAATTAAGTAAAAACATCAAGAAAGATCTAAATTTTAGCTTGTAAGCCACCGAGAAATATCCTTGTTTCACAAGCCATAACTACTAACTCTACCCACAAATTTACAACTCTAGATTTGATACTCGAATTTCTTCTCTTCAACTCCCTTTAAACTAAATTCCCTCTACAACTCTACCCAAGCCATCCTTAAATACTTGCATGGCCACAAGTCATCCTTTTGCAAATAGGATCATCTAGAACCCAAAGATATACAATATGCCAGAAGTCAGCTTACAATAATTATTAAATGCACCTAGGATAAATAACCAAGACCAAATAGGTCTACACACATCCCTACAATCAATCCACATCATGACCATGTGCTACACACATTAACTGCACCAAATTGACTGATCAAACTGTAAGAACACCGTTCGACAAACCACATGATCAAGTGCCATAAAAACTATTGAGCAATCCAGGCATCGTCGAGCTAGTACACCTATCGAGCACGCCAAGCATTGTTGCACAAGCCAAGATGTAATGCCTACCCCTAGTTTACTTTTCTTGTTATATTTCTGAATTCTTTTAGGCCATTTTATGGTTATGTTTTATGATTAGCAATACTTGGTTAACCAAATTTGATTGGATGTTATTTCAAAATTAGTTTATATGTTTCATGGGCTACTTGATACTCACTTATTTCATGTGTTCATGATTAGTCTTTCAATGATGATAGATGTATGTTCATATAGTGATTTCTGTTATTTCATGATGATAGTTAGATGAATGATTTACATGCAATTTCTATGGTTACTTACCCCATACTAGCATGTGTATGGTGTACTTGTATGTTTTACTTTGTTTTTGATATTTTTGATGTGGTTTAGGGAGGGGGTCGTAGTCGCTTGTTTAGTTTAGATTTATATGTATATGTACATGCTCGAATTTTATTCAGATTATAGGTACTAGGCATCAACTTCCTTGAATTGCCAGGATGAGTGTGCCCTATCGTAGTATTTCAATGGTAAAGAGGGGAGATAGTTCTTGAGTCCAAATCCTAACCCTAAGCCAATTTTCCTAGAAAATAGGACAAGCATTTGAGTTATTCACCCTTTCAAATTTGTCAAGTGATGAGAATTTAGGATTTTGACCCCTAAGTTTGATTTAGTACTTTGTCTTTCAGATGAGTTTTCTTATTTGGATTTGTGGGTCTGTTGTGATTTTCAGTTATAATTAAATCAAATTAAAAGATTATTAATGATTTAATTTAACAATTTTTTTATAAAGAAAAATCAAATTTTAATTATAATTAATTAAATAAAAGAATTAAATTTAAAAGATTTAATTAAAGTTGTAAATTTTGGCATAATTATATTTATTTAATTTAATAATAATTAGCTTAAAAGTTTCATTTTAAAATGAATTCTAAATATTATTATTAGTTAAGTTAATAACTAAACTTTTAAATACATCTTGTTATTTAATAAAAGTAAGAGAGAATAAATTAAAGAAAGTTTATTTAACTAAAACACAAAAATTTTGCACATGAAATTAAAAATAAAACTAAAATAATAAAAGAAAAGGCTTTCGTGTTTGTAAAATCGAAACCCTAAAGAAGAAAGCTCTTTATTAAGAAATTAGAGTTCATTTCCTCACACACAAGTTTGGAGGAGCAAATTTTGAGAAAGAGGGTTTTTGAGAAGTCAGGAATTCTTGTAGTTTCTAAGTATTCGTCTGGTTAGCATCAGATCGAGCTAGGGATATTGTTTGAGATTATCACATAGTTGTTTTGAATATTTCCTCTGTCTTCCTCGTGCTTGTGTAAGAATCCTGATTTAAATTAGCTTTGTTTATTGAAACCCTCATTTAAAAAATCTTGATTTTCATTATTGAATCGTTTGTAAGAGAAATTAATTGAATACTCTTACTGGAAAAATGAGATTGATTTAGAAAATTTTGAATCGAGTTAGGGTTTGATACAAAATACCATAACTTAATTTGACATTTTTTGACTAGTTCAATTATCTTGTCCTGTCAGATCTATATGGAAATAAACTTTAAAAAGTATATATATTAATCCCATACTAATAATATATTACTATGGTAATAATATTTTTAAAGAAAATTGAATTCTATTATGGGCATTTGGAGGACTGTTTAAAAAAAAAAAAAAATTAAATTTTTTTTTGGGTGGGCGGGGGCCACCATCCCCCCACCTCCCTTCTCCTTTTACTCATCACATTTGGTTGCGATGGTAGCCAAGGTTGTTGTGCAATCCTTGACTATTGCAGCAACCGAGGCTGCCAAAGCACCTAGGTCATGTGACAACTACCCCATAATTTGGGGTTTTTAAATTTAAGTTAAGATATTTATTTATTTATTATGTTTTATTATTAATTATAATAATAATAATTTAATGTGTTAATTATTATTTATAATAATTATTTACTATTAATATAATTATTAAATTAATAATTATTATTAGGTTATTGATTTAGTAATTATTGTTATTAATAAATTAATAAATATTATTTATTGAGAATTTAATAATTATTTGTATTAAGAATTTAATAATCATTATTAGATTTTAATAATATATAATTTTAAAGGTTTAGTTATATAGTTTTGTTTTAAAGAAAATATACATGTATTAAAGTTATAATTGTAATTTTCATTCTATAAATTTAGAAATTGTATTTCAACTATTTTTTCAGAGAATTTCCTAGACCTTTTATATGATTCAAATTTGGTTATATGGTTTAGTTTATGTGTAAATAATTTTATATCAAGGAAATTTTATTATTTTTGATAATTCAAAAACCTTAGTAATTTTAACACTTTGGAAATGGAAAAAAAAAAAACTGGAACCATGTTTCTAAACTAGACACATATGTTTTCAAACCAAATGATTTATGAAACCACTTTTACTTTGATGCATGGTTTATTTTACTGGGGTTCGAGTTTGACATAGTACATTGACCAGTCAGGATGTTTACCAGAGGCTTGGGGGATCTTGTTCTATGATGATGTTATATTATTTTGGTCACAATCTTTTATACCTGACCACTGTGATGTATTCACGTATTTCTATGATGAGTTTTGATCAATTGCTTGTTAGTGATTTCCAGTTTCTTATATAGAATTGACGTGAATGGTGTGATTTTCCTAGTGTAGCCTTTGAGTTTCGATCATTTATCTTTTGATGCTTTCCAGTTGCTTGTATAGAACCGAGGTGATTATTGTGACTTTCTTCTTGTAACCCTTGAGTTTTGATCAATTATCTTTTGGTGCTTTCCAGTTGCTTGTATAGGACTGAGGTGAATATTGTGATTTACTTTTAAGTGCTTTCCAGTTGCTTGCATAAGATTGAGGTAAAAATTGTGATTTATGAGTTGTACTTTTTACGAGCTTAGGGTAGGTAATCTATGTGTATATTAGGAAGTGGATTGCAATGGAGGCCGGAGCCCTAAAGAGGCTGCCTAGGTAACCCATTGTAAGTTGTTTTAATAAGTGATAACATTCCATTAAATGGATTTTAAATGAATTAATAAGAGTAAATGTTTTTCCTTGTCCATGCCTCAAGTGCTAGTATAGACTAGGATGGGAGTAGAGAGTATGCTTGGTTGCGACCTTGCCTTGTTAGTATGCCTTGTCTATATGAAAGGATACTAATGCCACATAGAGTCACTAGGGGGGTAGAGTCTAGAGAGGCTGGTAGGGTAACCTTAGAGTTGACTCATGTGATGACACTTGCTCACTTACATAGTAGATTTCCTACGTGTCTTTATTGCCTCTAGGTTTAGATGTTACTTGTGTCTTGGTACCCTTGAGATAGATTTCTATTAGGATTTCCTTGACCTAGATGATGGTTATGACTTTTGGGATTGATATCCATATGGGACTTGAGATTATCTCCTTAGCATGGTGGGAGTGGGCAATTTAGGTTCCACGAGGTTGGGTGGTAGTGTTTCTTATACCATTGAGATCTGACAACTAGATATCATTGTTGGATGTGCTTGTGCAGTTGTTCCTTTCTTTTTGATATTGTGTTTATGCTTGATGGTTACATTTTTTTGTACAATACTATGATTATCAAATATCTTATGAGATATTATATTTATTCATGATGTATATTCTTTGAGCTTTTCATATCTTGTGACTTGTACAATGGGTGATTATGCATTTTGGTTATGCCATGTGGCATCTTATGTAATTGTTTATTATTTCATTAGATTCATCCTTGTGGTTATTCTATGATGTGGATTTTTTTATGTATTAGATTTAGTTATAATAAAACTTATGTATGTGATTCAATGTCATGGAACCCTTAAGAGATGTAATTTGTTTATGAATTATTTGTATGTATGCGAGATATTGCTTCTGCTATGTTATCTCTTGTTGTTTTAATATTTCAAAAAAAAATGTTTGGCAAACTTAGTGATATATTAGGTTACTTTCTTTTGGGTTCCCTAGCGGGACATTACACAAGCATTGTCAAGCTCCTTCAGTTGTTGAGTTCCTCGGTCAACCCTACACCCCAAGAATGACCGAGTCTCACAAGCTTCACTGAGCTCCTTTAGTGACCAAGAAACATGCCTCATTTGACTAATTTCTCCAACTCCAAAGTTAAAATCACTGCAACATACAAGATTGCCAACTACCCCAGGATGCTCCCACATCAGTTTGCAAGTTGAACAAGACACTATATGGGCTAAAGAAAGCATTGAGAGCATGATATGAAAGGCTATATTCTTATTTGATTAAAATTGTATCTTCTTGAACAAGTGAGAAGAAGTCTATATTTGAAGAATGAATATGAAGATATGGTGTTGATTGCTGAATTTTTTTGCACGGATGACATTATATTTAGTGGAAATGATTTTCTATGTATGTCATTTTTTGATCAAACAAGTAAAGAGTTTGAGATGTCAATGTTTGGTGAGATCAAAATTTTCATTGTCTTACAAGTTCATCAAACAAAGGATGGCATGTATGTGACTCAGTCTAAGTATGAAAAAGAAATCTTGAAAACATTTGGAATGGACGAGTCAAGACTAGTTGGTACACCTATGGTGACTAGAGTGAAATTGTCAAAAGAAGATACTACTGCTAATGTAAATGAAACTCAATATGGATTAATGATTGGTAAAATTCAATATGTTGTGAATAGTAGACTGGATATTGCACATGTTATTGGAATTATTGCTAGACTTTCCTCTAATCCTAAGGTACCAAACATGGAAATTGCAAGAGGATATTCAGATATCTTAAAGAGACTGAAGATTATGGATTATGGTATTAACAAGATGGTGAATTTACTCTTAAAGTTTATACTTCAATGTTGATTGGGTTGGTAATGTTGATGATAGAAAAATCATAAGTGGTGGAGCTTTATTTTAAGGAGAAAGATTGATAACATGGTTAAGCAAGAAACACAACTACATTTCACAATCTACTGCTGAAGCTGAATATGTTGGTGCAACAATTAATTGTTATAATATTGTTTGGATTAAGCAATTGTTGGAAGAAATGCAAGAAGATATAATTGATCCTATTACTATTGATTATGATTACACTAGTGCAATAAATATATCAAAGAATCTAGTGATGCATGCAAAGACAAAGCATATATCAAACAAGTATGGCTACTTAAGGGAGCAAGTACAAGATAACCAAGTTAGGCTTGAATACGTGAAGTCTAAGGAGAAAATTGCAGACATATTTACCAATCCATTACCTAGAGATGCCTTTGAGTATCCAAGAGGTAAACTAGGGGTCCTTCCCCTATCAAAAATTCACTAAGTGAAGATGCATGTTGCTTCAATTCATGGATGGATAGAAATATCTTTGTGGAGTTGATGCAAGATTTCACACTTTAGGAGTAGTTATGAAGTTGTGAAAATGATTGTAATGAAACATATGTACAAGGTATAACTACATGCAAGGTAAAGGTATAACTACAAGGTTTTATAAGTTTCACATTGGACTTTATTGTTACCTTTGGCATTTCCCTCAAAGGGGAAGATGAAGAATAGTTAGCAAAGGGGAAAATGAAGAATAAGAATAGGAAATGAAGAATAAACAAAGGTGGAGAGAATCAAAATCGAGGAATGAAGTTACTACTGAATAGAAAGAGATCATATCCTAAGGGAGAGAAATGTTGAAGATTGTTGATACTAAAGATACTTACCCAGTATACTTGATGATGAAATTTACCGCATGGAATCTGAATGAAGTCCCAAAACTACAAAGTTATATTGATTGTCAATTTGCATACACTTGATTATCTTATGTAATGTTTTTGTAATGTAAAATCATTTGTTTATGTGTTGCGATCAATGCTAAAGGGGGAGATTGTTAGTTCCAACCAATGATATGATTGAGAATCCTATGAATGTATGTGAAAGAGTCATATCTGATGCAGGAGCATCTTGCATGGGAAAATTATTGGGAAAAAAAAAAAGTTGAAAAAAAAAATTTGAAAAAAAAAAAATTTGTGGAGGAGAGAGAAAGTGACGAAAATTAAAGGAGAAATAATAAAAAAATAAAAAAAGGGAAAAAGGAGAAAAGAAAGGAAAAGAGGATTTCTATTTTCGAGGTGCATAGGTGGCATAATAGAAAATAAAAATAAAAAATGGTTGTCATTCCATTTATCAAGGTGTGTGGGAAGAATTCTAGAAAGTTATGAATATTGTAGAAAGTTTTGGAAGTTGTAGAAAGTTGTGGAAGATGTAGAAGGTTGTGGAGGAATTCTAGAAGGTTGTGGATAAGTCATGCATGAGGTGGTAAGTGCCTATTTAAGCAAGGCATATGAGCATTTCTAAATCAAGCTCAAGGAGAAGCTTGAGAATAAGGTAAAAGCTCAAGGGGAAGCTCAAGGAGAAGCTTGAGAAGTGGAAGCTCGAGGAATAGAAGCTCAAGGAGAAGCTTGAGAAGGAGCAGCTTGGAAAGATTGGAAGGCTTCAAGGTGTGAAAGAGGAGGAAGTGAAGAGTGAGTTTTCTTGAGTCTGTGGACAGAGCGCCGAATGTGAGGCAGTTTACAACAGGATTGTGATAGAGTTGTGAGTGTGTAGACAGAGCGCCGAACGTGAGGCAGTTTACACTTGGATCTTGCATAAGGTTGGAGAAGAGCTAGTGGCTGCGGTTTAGAAACAAGGAGGTTGTTTGGTGGCTTGCGAGCACAAAGTTGAGATCTCAGAGGTTTCTAGCAGAGTGTGGATCTGGACTAGTTTAGGCTTGGATTGGATCTTGAGAGATCTTGGAGAAATGTTATTGTAATTACTATTGGATTTTCAAGTATAATAAAATTGTCTTCATATTGTTGCATTCTTGGTTGTGAGTTGGTAAGGGTGGTGTGGCCCTTCGTCAGTGATATCAGAGCCGTACTTCGTCAGTGGTATTAGAGCGTACCTTCATCAATATCAGTTATTATATTGTAATTGATGTCAAAGTCTTAGTTGGCTAGACATTATGCTAATTCAATAGTGTGCCATATCATTTGATTGATGAAGAGAATTTGAAGAAAGTGTGTTGATGTCAAAGTTGATGAGTATGGTATTCAATGGGAACTTGAATGAGTTGGACATTGATAATGTAATGATGGGTTGATTATTTTACAATCATGTAATTTTGTTATGTAATGATGAAGTGTATGTGTTCACTGAGCTATACAAGTTGCACCGAGTAACAAGGTGAAAGGAGTAAAATATTGCTTGAGGTACTACAATATTAACTAAGTAATTCATATGTTAACAGAGTGTTGTATTGCTTGAGTGAAATGTAATGTTCATTGAGTACGATCTGAAAGAACGAGTTAAGGAAGATAGAATTTGAGGTTCACTTATGGCTAAAATAAAGAATGTTCAAGAAGTTCAAAGGAGAAGTCAAAGTTTGTTACAAGATCTATGACTGGAAAAATATAATGAAGATCTGGTGATTGAGATTGAGACAAGATAAAGATGAGCACAAAGTTCAATGAAATTTCTATTTTCTTAGTGACTAAGTACATTGTATTTGAGATCTACAGATGTGGTTAAGTGATAAAACCTAGAAGATTCTGGAAGCTGAGAGTTCACTGCTTAAGGAGAAATTGGAACAAGGTTTTGGTTACTGATTTTTACTGATCATTATTATTAAGTTAGAGATTTGTGCGAAGTAAAGAGAAGGAAAGGAGCAAGGTGAACCGAGCAGGCAGAAGGAAGATCAGGAAGAGTTAGAGAAAAATAAAAGTGTGAAGAAGTGAATAAGCCGAACAAAGATCAAAGAAGAACATAGATCTGAACAAGCAAGGTAGTGCCAAGTCTTACATATTATTTAATTGTTACTTTCTTATTATTGTATTAGAAAATTATCTTAACCTAATGGAGCTAGCAAGTCTGTGAAATCCTATATGGTAACATCGATTAGTGTTGTTTTTAAGTCCTTTAGAGTAGACCACTCTTTAAAGAAGATCAAGGAATGATAAGGTCTAGATGACCTTAATGCATGTAACCAATAATAAGGTTTGCTCCTAGTACAACTCACTTCAAAAGAGAAAAAAATATTTGGGTTGCTGGTCCTAGGTGGTTTTTCCATTTATAAGGTTTCCACGTTAAATCATGGTGTCAATTGTGTGAATGTTTAATGTTGCAAGTTGTCTATCATGTTATTAAATTAATATTGCAACTCGATAAACACTAGATAATAGTAAGATAAAAGCCAAGTTATATTTTTGATGCTCGGTAATAACAAGAACAATGAGATAATAGGTTGAAGTAAATTGATTACAAGATTGAATTGTGAAGTTGGATGAGATCACTGAGTTATTGCTATTGATGTTTATGATATTGAATTGGTACTAAAGTGTTTGAAAGGCCTGTAGGGTAACTAGTCATAACTGATTCACCCACCTCTCAATTGTCTAACAATTCTATCCCAATTTATTGATTGAGAAAGAAGCGGTAAGTATTTTCCTCAACCACACTTAGGGGGGTGTGCTAGTGTAGGCTTTTTATTTTCCTTATATTAGGGGGTAATTATTTTTTCTATATATTTATTTAATTTTCATTTTTTCCTACACATATTTCGTTTAAGTTTTCTTATGTTATCAAGATTGGTTAATATGAGGATATGCAATAAAATGCTTAAGCTACACACATCACTCACTCCCATATGTGGGTAGTTGAGTTATGCACCCTCTTTTGGCTTGTTTTGCCACCTCTCACAACCACTATTTTGTCATTTCCTCACCCTCTCTTGGCTTTATTTGCCACCTTTCGTAACTCCTTTTCCCTTTTCATGGAAGGAGGTTACACCACTTATTTTGGCATTTACCAAGCAGGTAAAACCCCCCTTCTTTTATGGGGAATGTGAGTTAATGCACCTCTTGGAAGTACATGCTTTTATTTTTTTCTATATAATCAACACTCTACTTCCACCTTCACTAGGTAAGTGATAGTTTGGTGAGAGAATTGGGACTCTTCTCAAGATTCTTTTTCTTTTTCTTTCTTTTTCACTTATTTTAGATTTCTTTGTATTTTACTATTTTGCTTTTTGATAATCTAGCAAGTGGAGTTGCATGTGATCTATGAGCGACATCACATTTAAGGTGATAATAGTCGATCCTTAGTTGTGGTCTTAATTTTTAGCCTTCCTCTTTATTGCAAGCCTCAAATAGGCTTTTTCATCATGCTTCCAGATGAGGTTGATTCTTTGGCATAATTTGATTTTTTCTATCATTATGTTCTCCACATGATAATTCTGTACTTTTCTAACACCATTTTTATTTCAATGTTACTGTTGGAACGCTCATGCTAACTAATGTCCCACTTCATCTACTTGTTGTTTTGTTTCCTCCAACTCTACTTCCAATGGGTTAGCTTCTCGTTGACAATCATTTTGGGCCAGCGATGCATATCCATGCTTTCAAATTTTTTAATTGATTGAGCAAATGAATTATCATTGGCGCTTCCATAAAAAACATATAATCAACTATAGCTAAAAGGATATTATATGGCACTGGTAACTTAACATTGAAATTGTTGTTAATTTAGTGTTTTTGAGTTCTTTCTAATCACCTCTACTTGTAGTTTGATATGCTGCTCCTCCAAGATTCACACAATAAAGGACAACCAACACAACCAACAAACCTAATTCCTTAAGGTGGGTATTGTCTCTATTCACAATAGTATATATTGAAAACTATTGTACTTTTACCACTCAAACAATAATGCTTATGTTTTAACTTGTACATAGATAAATAAATAACACATAATTCTATCCCACAAGAATTTTAATAATGAATCTTCATCTTTAAGATATTCTACCTACTCTTTTGTTTTATATGGAGGTGACTAAGCTCCCTTCAAAATGCAGCATTTACCAAATTTCAAAAATTGAAAAACAAACAGATTTTCGTCAAATTTTCAGTATCTTTCTTTATGATCCTATACATTTTGTAATGAAATATCACAATTTTTTTTTTTTGGCAACACAACACTATATTTTACAAATCTGAATTTTTTTTTCCATAATTTTCCTTTTATCTTTTATACATTTATGTAGGGAGCTTAGCCTGCCCTTTTCATATGCCAGATTACTATTTCATATCTTAATGAATCCTGAAACATGTTTACAGTCAAATACCATTTCTACTCTTATATTTGATATAAATTTAAAATACCAAATTTGAAACAAAGCGAACATTCCACAATAAAATTGTTTCAAACGTGCAAACACACCCTTCCCCATCCCAATATGTAATCTTTGATTGAGAATCATAATGCACTCTCCATGAGAGCAACTTAACGTGCACACAATAAGTAGCATATAAAAGAAACCCTGATTAAGTGCCCATCTCCCTTCGAAGACTGTACATAATGATTTCAGACCACTGTGGCAAATACAGAGTCATTAATTTACTAGTATTTGTTATGATCCGTGTCAGATGTTTACCGCCATTGTTGTTTCTGGAGTTTGATCACAACAAGAATGCTTGTCTTGTAAACGAAGGAATAGACATGGCTTACAACTTACACCAACTGCAACTAACACCACAATCACATTTACCCACTTTACTCACCTACTTATACACTCTCACCAATAATAAATTCTCTACGTACATCTCTTCATTTCTTCTGCCAATACTGTTTTGTACTCTTTTTAAACTCTCTCCCTCGCTTTGTCTTTTGTTTGTCATTGAGTTCGTACTTTGCTGAACTAATAAACTTGTATTTCCAGACTGTGATTGTCCCCCGAATCCTCAGTTTTCAATTCAGCAAACCCCATAATTGTTGGCATAATTGTTATCTCTACTTAGTTAGTGGAGGAGGAAATGCAATGACTGGTCTATTTGAGCAGGACCCACAAGAGGATCAACATTTAAAATCCCTGGTATGTGATCAGAACTGGGAGAAATTTATTGTCTGAGAAAAAAATGCATCCTCAAATTCATTATCCGTCAGAGAGAAGAAGAGACATCGGAAGAAACAGGGGATTTGTTTCTTCTGAATGAAAGACAAGTTTCTTGTAATGATAGGAAGATAATTGAGGGGAATATGGAGGAAAAATCATGTGGGTTTTGTTTGTTCTGAATGAGAGACAAGTATCTGTAATGGCAGGGTTATAATTTTGGAGGAATATGGAGGAAAAGACTAGTGGGTTTTCTCAATGGGGAGCTTTTCTGAGGCCGTCTAAAAGATCCAGTTACATTCAATCCAGGCAGATCAGTGTAGGAGGAGATGAAGCGGCAAAAACCCATCAGAATAATGCGAATTCAAGCACGGAGAAAGAAAAATCAAAAGCTCAGATTGAAATGCTGATTTCAAAGGCAGGGCGGCGCATTGTTTCTGCTGTGAAAGGGCTTGTGAAGCGTGTGGAAAACAGCAGGGGAGTGGAAAGCATTAAGGATTTTCTCTTGGGGGGCTACCAAAGGCTTTCTAAGCCCTCTTCCTTCCATTTTTTCCCTTGCATGGAGAACCCTAAGAAGGGTTTCAGACATTGTGACCCTAATTTCAGTGATGGGTATTATGCGTGGAGCACAGATCAGGAAGAAGACATTAAAATGTCCGCAAATTGTACGCCCAAAAAGGATGCCCAGAGTTTTGCAATGTCAGGCAATGCAAATTTTTACAAAGTGAGATCTGATTATGAGAAGAGAAGGAACAAGTTGAAAGAGGTTGCGGAAGAAAAAGAAAAGTATTCAGCTAGATTGAGGGAAGAGGCGTACAAGAAAATGGAGAAGAAGCTCAAAGAAATTGTGGTGTTGGATAAGAACAATGTGGAGGAAGATGTGTTGGATGTTGAGGAATTCCTGCATTGTTATTCCAGACTCACTTGCCCCTTCTACATCGACATGGTTAACCGGTTTTTCCTTGACATTGCCAGTGATTTCGATTGATTGTAATACTATCTATGAAATACATATCGCGTATTCTGAATCTGTTCTTATGGTTGATCGGATTTAGCTTCGGCGGACAATTGTACTTTCAAATTGTCTGATTTTTATCAAAGTTGGCTCTAATAAATGACGTTGTATGGACTCGAAAGGGCGCTGGTTTTCGTTACAATTTTCTGTTCAAATATGAATTCTGTATTGCATTTTCTCAGTAGGCACAGTTTAGACTTGTTAATTGGGTTTCTTTTTGAATTAAGCAACGGCATGAGTTTACATCCATTAATCTTAAACACAGGAATTTGTCTGAGAGACTTTTGAATTTACAGGAGAAATATCCATACTTTTATGTTTGTTACAGAGTGATGCACATCTTGCTTCATTTGTTCATCTCAATTGCATTTCAGGTTTCATTCCTTCAGTAGTGCATCATCAAACGGATCAGTTGCAAAGTTTATGTTAATGAGATTTGGGTTATATACGAGCTTTTGTGTGTTGGGGCGGTCTTATTTGATTCTTTTGTTGTTCTTTGTAGTTCTGAGATGTGGGTTAATTTTGAATTGTACAAGGGGGAGTCGAGATTGGAGAAGAGTGTCTATTATGGCTACAATAGTATGCGTTTTTCGAATTCTAACTTAAATGGTATGTCATTATAACTATAAATATTTAAGACCAGAGTTGAAGTAATAAAATAATAGTATAATATTTGTAAACAAAAATTTTAAATGAGAACAAGTTACATAAAAAGATAACAATTCAAAAGGCCAAGTTCAAATATAACATAATTAACTAAGCAATTAACGCAATTTAGGGAGGGAGTCTAGGCCATTAATTTCCCCCAATATCATTGTGGGTATGATTATCATCAATTGTGTTGAGACTGCTACTTAGTGCACTTTCTTTCTGTGGAGTATTATCAAAAGGTTGTTGAGCATGCATGGTAAAAAGCTTCCTCTGTGATAAGGTAAATTAAATAAATAACTTTCACTTTTGCCTAATGAACTCAAACTTGAAAAATTGGCTAGCTCCAACCAAGGAATCTTACTGGAGTTAGCTCTAGTTGGAAGGATTGTGCCTATGAGAAGAGGCAAAAGGTCAGTAGGGTTGTGCCCAATTGGGGGCAACATTATATCAATTTCCCAATGGCTGGAAGTAATAGGACTAGGAACCATGATCTTTTCGGGAAACATGATATGATTTTGTTGACATCCTTGAGGAGGAAAAATGCGGGGAGGCGAGACAATGACATCAGTCTAAAGAAAATCACCCTACTAATGCAAAAGCTCCTAGCGATTGACTGCATCAAGTGTATCTGTAGTAGCTTGTACTTCAATTTGCATTAACAAATTAGAGCAAGAAAATAATCATCAACATAACATCCTTAAAAATATATAACATTACTATCTTTCAAGATAATTGAGAGAATCTCGACCTTTAAATCAAGCCAAATTTGAGTGTACTTTAAGAGAAGATAAACAATACCCCCCTCAAAAAATCTCATTTGATGAAAATATAGGTATTATGAAAGACCCAAAAAAAACCATAAATCTAATTATAAACTTCTTGCGGTCTAGTGTAAAATAGAAAGAAGCTTGTGTCACAACCTATTTTCAATACCAAATTAAATGATGATATTTTTGTTGTGTGGAAATTTCATATTTTTAAATTGAAAACATTCCTTCATTTTCTGAATAAATTACAATTTGATATTCAAAGACAATTACAATTTTTTTAGCAAGTGGGAATTCAAAAACAACCAGTTACTAATTCTATTAAAAACATTGAGAAGTTTTTGGCTTTGTAATGCTCGCATGAAGGAAAGAATAGGCAAATGTACATGGTAGTGTTCTAAATAAAATTTGTTGTAAATGCATTCTAAAGGGAATGAATGTCATAGAGAAAGGGGCAACATTTGCACCTTCTCGATTCAGTGTAGCATGTATTTGATAAGGAGGAGTGCTCCAGTGATGGTCGACATGAGGGTTGATAAGGAAGGTTGAAGGAAAAAAAGGTAAGAAATTCTTAACCTCTTAATCTAGTATCGATTTGGGCCTTCTATACATTTGGTGAGAAATACACAATGAATCCTTTATTATAGAACAAAATAAGTCTAAATGCTTATGAATTGAAGGAAACATGTAAATATATTGATTTATTTTTGTCCTTAAGGCTATCTAATATGTTTTCCTCATCACTCCTTTCAACATTATCTTTTCATATGGTAGATTATTAATTATTTCTTTTGTTGGTCATCTAATGTCGTAGTCGGCTATAAAGAAGGATATTCTAATAGGCCTTCTAATTTTTTGATTCTTTGGAGGAATTAGTTTTCTTGTTGTTATGGCCACAAATCTTATCCTTGGCTAGTGTATTCCTCCTCACATCTCAACACCTTTTTTTTTCCCTTTACCATTGTTTCTACTCTATTTCTATTTGATTATATATCTCGTATAAGATAGTTTCAATCTTCATGGTAGTGAATGAGGAGTTTCAATTTATATATTACTAGCACTTGCACCATAGGAGGTGCAAGGGAAAAGCTAATAGGCAATTTTGTACATGTTTTAACTTAACTACCTATATGCCCAATTGTGTAAAATTGAATAGATTATACAGGTAATTCCTACTGTGCACATCATTTGCCTCAATCACAGAGCCCTCTTGGCTCTTGTAGTCATGCGATGAAAAAAAGAGTTGCCCAATAGATAGGTTACTCTGCCACAAATTCTTGTCATGCCAGATGGACCCAATAACTCAAGAAACAAGAAAAGGAAAGGTATCTCAACCTACTCGATTGGTGAAAATTCCAGGGAAAAACACCATGCACTATCTTGCTTCTCAAATTTATAAGGAGCATCAAGTCCACTCTCCTTCATTGTAACATTGGAGGATGCCTCTAAGACAAACTCTTCTTGTCTCCCTTGTTAGAATTCTTTAGAATAACTGAGAGAGGGGGGGGGGGGGGGGGGGGGTGAATCAGTTATTCAAGGTCCAAATGCCCTAATAATACTTTTTCACAACTTATAATGAATCCATACACTTTTCATCCATCCAAACTTAAATCAACCATCTTAGCAAGTTACAACAAATCAACATGCAACAATAAAACATGCAAGATTAACACATGACACAATGATTTACGTGGAAACCTAATTTGGGAAAAACCACCAGTAACATGCTACTTGATTTTCACTCTTCTAAAGTGATGCCCTGTTAAGAGCCTGCCCTGTTAAAGGCTTACAACACACTGTTAAATGTGACCTTGTTAGAGGATTTCACCAAACTGTTAGGAATGGGCCTGATCAAAGGACTTTAGAACATTCACTTGGAATGTCACCCTGTTAAAGGATTTACAACATGACTATTAAACCAACCTAAGTCCATATGATTTAAACTATCTATTACAATTGCTAGAGAGTAACGATAATGGATTGTTGATATGATACAACTTACAACATACTTTGCAGATTTCAGATCACTCTTCAGTTCAGTCCTTTTGCTTGGCTTTTAATCACTTCAGTTCTTATAGCTTGTCATCTCAAGCTTCGTCTCCTTAATTCTTCTTACTCATCATACCAATGCAATCATCCTTGTGGTCGTCTATCCAAACAAAGTTTCTGTGCTTTCTTCTCCTTAGCACCTTCTTCAGCACTTCATGCTTTTATGCTCAACCACCTTGTCCTCCTTGCTTCGTGACATTATGATTCCTTAAATAGAAATCTGATTTTCCTTTGCCGCTCGATTCTCCCTTTCCAACTTTAGGGTTTCAAATGGATTAGGTAGGATATAATGTATCTACCCTATATCTTGCTCTTATCTAGAAACTTCTTCTAGACTCTAGTTGTAATCTCCAAAAATGTTCTACATGGTGTTCTGTGCCACTAGCTCATCATTCTTATTTTCCATTTAATTCACAGATTTCTAGATAACAACCTTGTCAGCTTAGATCTGGCGAATCTTCAATTTTCAAAATAATGCAACAACTCGACATTATTGATTTATTGATGCTCGACATCTGTTTTTGCTCGGCACTTGTATCTGCTCGGCACTTGATTTTACTTGGCATCTGAAGTTCACTCGGCATCTGAAGTTGAACTTGCTCGGCTTCAACTAGGAATTTGTTCGGCACCTACTAGCTTGCTTGGCTCCCTCTCTCTAATGAACTTTAGTTAGGCTTTACAGATGTCTTAGCTAAAACCTTACATCTTTGATATGTTTCAATGTGCCCATTCTCTATGTTTTAGAGTATGTCATCAGTACACTTTTTCATCAATGGCTTAGCCGATCCTTCTACTTCATTCCAGCATCATAACTTCAACCTTTCTCTAGGTGTTCTAGTTACATCTTATTGATTGCCTCCTCCTTGTCAATCAACCACTTGATAGTATTTGGATCACTAAAGCAATTGTCATTCCTGCAAGTAGCAAGTTTGACATCAATGACAAAACAATGATTGAGAACATTCTTTACCAATTCCATATGATCATTCCAACAATTTTCCTCATGATCTTTTCAATCATTTCCAACAATCTCCCTCTTTGGCATTGATGGCAAAACCAAACTGATCAATTGATCAACTTAGTTACCATGAAGATTGTATATGTTGTCTGCTGCTTTTCTTGGCTGCTGCATCTTTACTACTGATCTCATATATCTCCCTCTTTTATATATATCTCCCTCTTGCTTTGTATTGATTAGGTTTATGCATATTTCTCCCTCTTTGACATAAATGCCAAAGATGTAGCATCTTTATCATGCAAAATATAAGCTTTGGCTTCTTGATGTCTTCTCCCTCTGTCACCATGCTTGTGACTGATTTGAAATTTCTGCTCCTACTGTCATCCTCTGCATCATTCTTTTGATAATTCAATGATTTGTTCCTGTTGATGCAGGGTAGCATCCTTGTTGCTTTAAACTACTTGAGTTAAGGGTATTACCCCCAACTTGCCTCTAAGATATTCATAAGTATCCTTGGGCAATGGTTTAGTGAAGATATCTGCAGTTTGTTCCTTTTTGTGAATGTATTCCAACTTCACTTGTTTTCTACCAATTCTTTGACATAGTGATACTTGATTGCAATGTGCTTGGTTTTTGCATGCATTACTAGATTTTTGGATATGTTTATAGCACTTGTATTATCAAAATACAATATCACAGGTTTTGTTACCTCTTCTTTCATTCCTCTCAATAGATGTGTGAGCCACACAATGTTTGTACAATTGACTGCTGCTGCCACATACTCTGATTCTGCAGTGGACTGGGATGTGCATGTTTGTTTCTTGCTAGTCCAAGTAACTAGCCTTTTACCTAAAAATAATGCACCTCCACTTGTGCTTTTTTTGTCATCAATGTTGCCTCCCCAATCTGCATCTGTATATGCATTGCGTTCAAACTTTCCATTCTTTTTGTAGTATAGACCAAAGTTATCAGTTCCTTTAAGATATCTCATTATTCTTTTTACTGCTATGAGATGATTTTCTTTGGGATTAGCAGAGAATCTGGCCACTATTCCAATTGTTAATGCTATGTCTGGTCTGCTATGTACAACATATTGTAGTTTTCCAATCATGGATCTGTACATTGTTTGATTGACTTCAACTGATTCATCATTTTTGGATAGCTTATTTCCTGTGGCCATTGTGTGCTGACTGGTTTGGACTCCTCCAATCCAAACGTTTTGAGTATTTCTTTGATATACTTTGATTGTGTCACAAATATACCATGTTTTAGTTGATGTACTTACAATCTAACAAAAAATTTGATCTCTCCAAACATAGACATTTCAAACTCATGTTTCATTTTGTCAGCAAAGCCTTTGCAAAGCACTTCCTTTCCTCCAAACACTATGTCATCCACAAAGATTTCAGATACAATAATATCCTTACTTTCTTCTTCTTTGATGTACATGTTGCTGTTATCATCTGTTCTTTCAAATCCTATTTGCACTAGATACTTGTGAAGTCTCTCATACCATGTACTGGGTGCTTGTTTCAGACCATAGAGTGCTTTATGTAATTTACAAACCATATCCCTGTTGTTCTCATCAACAAATCCCTCTAGTTGTTCAATGTAGACTTCTTCTTCTAGTATACCATTTACAAAAGCAGAATTTACATCCATCTGATAAACTTTGAAATCTTTATATGCAGCTTATGCAAGTAAAGTTCTTACTCCTTCCATTCTAGCAACATGGGCGAATGTTGCCCCATAGTCTAGTCCTTCTTCTTGAGCATAACCCTTGCATATTAGTCTAGCTTTATTTCTAGTAATCTCACCATTCTCATCTAGCTTGTTCCTGAATACCCACTTGGTGCCAATCACATTTTTGTCAATTGGTCTGGGAACTAAACTCCAAGTTTTGTTCTTCTTTATTTGATCAATCTCTTTTTCCATAGCTTTATACCAGTCATCATCTTGTAATGCACCATATACTATTTTAGGTTCATATTTGCTAATCAGACATGATTCATGTCTCAGTCTGTTCCTTGTCATTGGTCTTGCATCTTTGTCACTAATTATCTATTCAGCAGGGTGATGTCTTTTTACATATTTGGATAATCTTGGTTCTATCCTTGTTTCCATGTTTGATCTTTCTAATTTAGGGTCACTATGTACTGAGTTGTCAAGTTGTTCTTCATCTATTTCATGTGTACTGACTTCAGAATCAGATTGTGCATTTTCTTCATTCTGCAACTCGGCATTCACTGGTTGTGACTCGGCTGAAACTGAAATTTGTTGTTGAGTTTCAATTTGATTGACAACATCCTCGTCAATAGTCATTCCTTCATGAGAATACAAAAAGGTTATGTATTCATTCATTCTCTTTGGTTCTTCAGCTTGGACTTCTGTATGCTCATCAAAGTTTACATTTGCACTTTCCACAATTTTGTTAGTGTTAGTATTCAAACACTTATATGCTTTACTTCTAGTGGAGTAACCAAGGAATATGCCTTCATCACTTTTTGCATCAAAATTTTCATTTCTAGCATATTTAAGGATAAAGCACTTGCAACCAAACACTTTGAAATGTTTTACATTGGGTGAGTGACCATACGATAATTCAAAAGGTGTTGTATTTGTACCTTTCTTGACTTGTACTCGATTTAGTGTATGAACAACTACACTTACAACTTCTCTCCAGTATTTTAGAGCAACAGTCTTTTCCATCATTAATGTTCTAGCACAATCAATCACAGATCTATTTCTTCTTTTAGCAATTCCATTCTGTGGGGGAGTTCTGGGAGCTGACGCTTGTCTTTTGATTCCTTTGTCATTACAAAATATCTTGAATTCTTTTGATGTGAATTCACCACCTCTGTCTGATCTCAGGCATTTCAAGCTCTTTCCTGTTTCCTTTTCAACTCTAGCCACATACCACTTAAACATTTGAAAGGCATCATATTTTTGTCTTAAGAACATAACAGTCATCATCCTAGAATAGTCATCAACAAACAACATTATATACTTATCTCCTCTATAGCTTTGTACTTCCATTGGACCACATAAGTCAGTATGAACTAACTCAAGTACTTCTTTAGATGTATAGTTTTTGCTTTTGAAACTTGACTTTGTCATCTTTCCTAGCTGACATTGTTTGCACATGGTATTATCCGACTTCTTCAATTTTGGTAAACCTTTGACTTTCTTCATTTTACTAATATTGACCAGATTGTCAAAGTTGACATGATATAGCTTTTTGTGCCAAAACCATTTATCATCAAATTTTGCAACGAAACAAGAGACATCATCCATATCAAGGTAAAACAGATTACTCCTTGTTTGATCGCCTTTTCCTATCAATTTATCATCAGTATCATAGATTTTTGCAGTTTTGTTTCCAAATTTTACTTTGCATCCTATATTGCCTAATTGTGAGACACTTAGCAAATTGTAGTTTAATCCTTTAACATAGTATGTATTATCACATGAAATTTGTTTTGTAAGCTTAATGGAACCTTTTCCTTTTATTTGACATGGAGCATCATTACCAAATCTAACACTATTTCCATCATACTGAGTAAAGTTAACAAACTTACTTTTGTCTCCTGTCATGTGATGTGAGCATCCACTGTCTATGATCCATTTGTCATTTTTGTTCATACATGTTACCAGTGTTGTAGGCTCTTCTTCATTAGATTGGTCTTTCATGGCTACATAAACAACTTCATCATCATTATCATCAGAATTTTCTTCAACAATATAACACTTCTTGCCTTTGTCTTTGTAATCTCTCTTATTATCTTCTCTTCCATATTTGTATTTGTTGCCATCCTTGTAATCCTTTTTCTGTGTACACCTTGCAACAATATGTCCTACTTCATTACAATTGAAACAAATGATAGGCATCTTGCCTTTGAATTTTCCTTTGCCTCTGTGAAATCTTCTAGCTAGCAAAGCTTCCAATTGTTCCACATCTTCCTCATCAATGCTACTGTCACTGGATACATATTTCATCTTTCTTCTCTTTTTTGATTTTACCTATTCAACATCTTTCAATGATAGCTTGGCCTTGAAAGCAGATTCAACATTCTCAGGTCTGTAGTTGTCAAAGTTAGATAACTCAAATTTAGTGAGTCTACCCACTATACCTTCAAAACTTAGATTGTTTCCTGGTACACATCTTAGTTCTTGTATTGCAGATACTCTAATAGCATAGATAGGGAGCAAGGTTCTTAAGAACTTACTATTAACAGCATCTTCATCCAATTGACCACTCAAACATCTTATTGCACTTACCACTTCCTTTATTCTTGCGCCATATTGAGCAACATTCTCATTTTTCTCCATTTTCATATCATCAAACTATCCTATGAGGCTCTCTCTTTTTTCTCTTTGGACATTCTGATCTCCTCCATAGATGTCTGATAGGGCTTTCCACATTTTGAATGCAGTGTCACATCCTTTCATATCATCAAATTCAGCATAGTTGAGTGCAGAAGCAATCTCCAGCATTGTCTGATTGTGTTCCTGTTTGTTTTTCATATCTTCTGCAGTAAGAGTACCAAATGGATCAACATGTTTAGTAACAATTGAATTGTGGGCATAATCTCCTATGGATCCAAGATGTAGCTTCATCAAACTTTTCCATGCAACAAAGTTGTCTTTGTTGAGCTTGGGGACTTCTCTCTTAGGCATTTTGATCTTTCCTACTTATAGTCCCTTTAAACTGAATCAACACTTTGGCTCTGATACCAATTGTTAGAATTCTTTAGAATAATTGAGAGGGGGCGGGGGGCGGGGGCGGTGAATCAGTTATTCAAGGTCCAAATGCCCTAATAATACTTTTTCACAACTTATAATGAATCCATACACTTTTTATCCATCCAAACTTAAATCAACCATCTTAGCAAGTTACAGCAAATCAACATGCAATAATAAAACATGCAAGATTAACACATGACACAATGATTTACGTGGAAACCCAATTTGGGAAAAACCACCAGTAACATGCTACTTGATTTTCACTCTTCTAAAGTAATGCCCTGTTAAGAGCCTGTCCTGTTAAAGGCTTACAACACACTGTTAAATGTGACCTTGTTAGAGGATTTCACCAAACTATTAGGAATGGGCCTGATCAAAGGACTTTAGAACATTCACTTGGAATGTCACCCTGTTAAAGGATTTACAACATGGCTATCAAACCAACCTAAGTCCATAGGATTTAAACTATCTGTTACAATTGCTAGAGAGTAACAATAATGGATTGTTGATCTGATACAACTTACAACATACTTTGTAGATTTTGGATCACTCTTTAGTTCAGTCCTTTTGCTTGGCTTTTAATCACTTCAATTCTTACAGCTTGTCATCTCAAGCTTCGTCTCTTTGAGTCTTCTCACTCGTCATACCAATGTAATCATCTTTGTGGTCGTCTATCCAAATAGAGTTTCTGTGCTTTCTTCTCCTTAGCACCTTCTTCAGCACTTCATGCTTTTATGCTCGACCACCTTGTCCTCCTTGCTTCGTGACCTTATGATTCCTTAAATAGAAATATGATTTTCCTTTGCCGCTCGATTCTCCCTTTCCAACTTTAGAGTTTCAAATGGATTAGGTAGGATACAATGTATCTACCCTATATCTTGCTCTTATCTAGAAACTTCATCTAGACTCCAGTTGTAATCTCCAAAAATGTTCTACATGGTGTTCTGTGCCACCAGCTCATCATTCTTATCTTCCATTTAATTCACAGATTTCTAGATAACAACCTTGTCAACTTAGATTTGGCGAATCTTTAATTTTCAAAATAATGCAGCAACTCAGCATTATTGATTTACTGATGCTCGACATCTCTGTGTTACTTGGCACTATTGGTTTTCTGTTGCTTGACATCTATTTCTTCTCGACACTTGTATCTGCTCGGCACTTGATTTTACTTGGCATCTGAAGTTCACTTAGCATCTGAAGTTCACTCAGCATCTGAAGTTCACTCGGCATTTGAAGTTGAACTTGCTCGGCTTCAACTAGGAATCTGTTCGGCACCTACTAGCTTGCTCGACTCCCTCTCTCTAATGAACTTTAGTTAGGCTTTACAGATGTCTTAGCTAAAACCTTACATCTTTGATATGTTTCAGTGTTCCCATTCTCTATGTCTTAGAGTATGTCATCAATACACTTTTTCATCAATGGCTTAGCTGATCCTTCTACTTCATTCCAACATCAGAACTTCAACCTTTCTCTAGGTGTTCTAGTTACATCTTATTGATTGCCTCCTCCTTGTCAATCAACCACTTGATATTATTTGGATCACTAAAGCAATTGTCATTCCTGCAAGTAGCAAGTTTAACATCAATGACAAAACAATGATTGAGAACATTCTTTACCAGTTCCATATGATCATTCCAACAATTTTCCTCATGATCTTTTCAATCATTTCCAACACCCCTTTCCATTTGTCATCGTTTTATTGAGGCAAGAAATATTTTCCTTTTAAAGCTTCAACACTCTTTACTTTGTTCATAGGAAACTTGATGATTAGAAGTGACAAACTATCAAGTCCATTTTTTTTGATTTAGAGCGTGTGTCCTTTCATGTTTTGTAGTTGCCCAGTTGATGATTTAATATTTTGAGAACTGTCGAGTGAACCTTTCCCACACGTTACTATCTAATCTCAGACATAGAACTCCCCTTCATCCTAAAGGAGATATGCACAAATATTTTGATGACCAGTTGCCAGAATCTCTCCACATAATTGTAAACCTACAAATGTAATAACAAGAGAAAATATGAGTAACACTGCTTAAAGACTCATTTGCAGAAAAATAATTCTTATTGAAGTTAGCTCAAATAAACTAAGTGTCTACCACAATCTACTTTTGATGTCAATCATAGAAATGCTAATGAAATATTATGCATACAAAGCCATTAAATCCTCATCAAAAGGTTCTGAAAGAAATGAAAGTAATGGTTAGTACACCCAAAAAATATACCATCCATGTAATAATTACTTACTAAAACTGAATTAAAACAATTGCAAGATTCCTCAGAGGACTAATTTGAACCTAAAAT
Source organism: Cupressus sempervirens (assembly GCA_028749045.1). Classification (NCBI taxonomy): domain Eukaryota; kingdom Viridiplantae; phylum Streptophyta; class Pinopsida; order Cupressales; family Cupressaceae; genus Cupressus; species Cupressus sempervirens. The sequence continues at coordinate 54,018,361 of CM053788.1, read as the reverse complement.
CATAGCACACAGTAGACCAAAAAGTTATTACAATCCAAAACATAGGTAGATATTACTAGGTGACAAATTGTCTCTGACAAAATATCTTGGATCTATTCAAAGGGCCTTGAAACACAAACTCACAAATCCTGAATATCAGTGCTTGCAACATTTGTTCCATTTTAGTAGTAATCAACACATTTAATGGACAATTGATACTTAACACTATACAAAATAAACAACAACCAAAATACTGACAATTAAAAATCTAATTTGAACTTCATTCATATGAATATGTCAAATACCTTTCAGTGTGTGATTCTTCTGAAATTTGTAGTTATTTGAAATACTTTGACCCTATATTTATAGGCATAAGCTCAACACATGCCAAGATTTATGCATAGCTTTCAAGAAAATTAAAAATAATAATAAAAAGATAAATTTTTATTTTATTTATTATTTTAGAGATTTACAAGTCTTATATTATTTGTTCTAATTTTTGTATTTTTATTTAATAAAATAAATAATTTATATTGATTATTTTCATTATTTTATAAAAGCTTTATTTTTAAAGTTTTATTGCTAAAATTGAAATTGAAAATACGTTTTTTCAATTAATACAAATATGTTTTGTTTCATACAAATCTATTTTATTTAGTATTCTAGAGATTTAGATATCTTATTATTGTTTATTTTAATTTTTATATTTTTATTTAATAAAAAGGATATTTTATTTTGATTATTTTATGTATTAACAAATAGAAAAAAAAATTATTTATTGAGAAAATATTTTAACTTTTAATATAAAAAGAATCTTAAATCTAAGTTTGTTTAAATTAATTAAATATATGATAGTGGCTTTTTATGAAAATAAAATATTGAAAAACTATTTATTTAATTATTTATATAAAAAGTAATCCGAATTTTAGTATATAAAGTTTTCCAAATTTTATTATAATTTATTTTTCAAGTGTGAGATATTATCATGGCATTTAAATTTTTCCTATTTTTTCATTCAAGAATATTTTTTTAAATTAGATTTTTTTAAATTATAATATATTACAATTTTAATACTTTATTTGGTAATACATATCTTTTTTATCTTAAAAAAAATAAGTTTTAAATTTTATAAAATTAATTTAATCTATTATACTATTATTTTAAACAAGAATTTATAAAATTAATTTAATCTATTATGCTATTATTTTATACAAATACGTGTTTATTTTAATTTTTAAAATGATTAATAAAAAAGATAAACTTAAAAACAACAACATACCTTTTCTATTAATGAAAATTTTATGGGGGTTTTTAAATTAATTAAATACATGATATTTAATTTTTATGATAATAAAAGTATTGAAAAAATATTTATTTAATTTTTGATTAAAAAAATAATCTTAACTTTTTTTTAAATCGATAAACGACCGAAGCCTTGTATACTATATTAATAAAAATAAATTACAAACATATAAATATCTTCATTCAAGCATGCACTGGTAGGAGAGAACAGAGAAGAAAACCTCCAGTCTTGCTTTGAACCTTAGTCCTTTATAGATTACATATATAAAAGGGGCATTCCCTAGTTTTAGAGTTTGATTAACATATTACAAAAATTCTAATCTAAATTTCTTCTATTAATAATTAATTTCCGATACAATTGGAGTTTTGGAAGAGAATTCTTCCTATTATTCTTTTGTTGGTTTGTTTAAAAAATCCGCCGATGTATTTGATCACAACCAAGATCCTCCTCTTAAATTTCTTTTATACTTTGTGCTATATTGATGAAGTATTTCCTACTGATTCTTTGATATCATGAACCACTTCACGCTTATTTTTTAAATGTTAGTACTATTTGTCAATACATATTTTGATTATGATTAGGAAAAAATTGGTATCAATATTTAATACATGAAAAATTTTAAACTAATACTTAAGAGCTTTTCCCATTTTAAGTTAATTTAAATACTTTAAGCTCTACTCTGTCTTTTATCTTTCCTAAATATTAAAGGGTTGATTTGATTAGGATTAATAATTTTTCCTTCTATTAGTTCTAGACTACTTACTTAATTATGATTACAGATTTGGTTCTTTACCAATTATTTTTTGGATACCTTCTACTGAATATGAAAAATAAAGTATATATAGTTTTTACTTTAGGGTTGGTGACTAAATGTTCAAATCTTCTCTCTGATTTTAAAGTTTATATAGTGTTTCCTACACATTTCTGATTTTTAAAGTTTATTGTGATTCATAATTCTTTTACTTATAGTCTTCTTTGTTTAATAATTATTCTGTCATCACTCCCCTGTTTACCTATCAAATGCAGAGAAGACTGAGAAATGAGTAGTGATATTTCTAGAGTTGAAAGTTGTTAGAGTGAGCTATATAGTGATTAGGCTTCCTAATACGAAATGAAATGCAACTAATAGTCAGAATTATCGCCATATAGGAATTAAAACAACTAAATGATCAATCCTTAAATGAAACAACATTGATTAAATTGCCATAACTACTTGAATGATACATAAAGGATGACACAAATCATCATTTTGAAACCATTAGCTTTATATTAGTAATCTGTAATTATACAAGAGTATTAAAATGTACTAATACCTAACTGTCGAGGGACAAGGGACACAAACATAAACCATACATAGGAGAAAAAGACCAAACTAATTGTATCCGGCCATATGAGATGCCAAGACAAAAAGCAAACCCCAGAAGAAAAATGAAAACGACTAGCCAACCAGCCAACCAAGCGAACTAAAACCATCTTGCTGAGAACTAACTACTAGAAAACAAAGAGAACAAAAAGATAGTTAGAATATATGGGTGTATGCAGGATCATGGTCAACCAAACTATGACCTTGAGTGGCAGTGAAAAATAAACAAATTAGGGTTATGTTAACTTGATACATAATTTTAAAGTAGTTATGGGCTTTATATCAAAAAGTTGTAAGAAAATAATGTGTAGGAAATTGAATGTAGTTTCTAAACTACTAGGTGTTATCTGAAGAAAAAAAATTTTAATTTGTCAAAATTTTGGATTTTAATGCAGTATTACAAAAATTTCAAGGCAAAAATAAAAAGTAGGTTTAGTCTAACAACCTTAATCAAAATAAAATGATAATATTTTTTAATATAATTATAGATATGAAAAGTAGACTCATGCCTAAATGTGTCGCATATTTTTGGGTATTTTTATTCCAAATAAATAAATAAATATGAATTTTCTACTATAACTTTTTCAGAATAAAAAAATTTAGTGTCTGACCACCTTAACTAATTGAAAAATTTACAAAATTAATTTTTTCTTATACAAGGCAAAGCATAAAATGTGAAGCAACTTTTGGATTTCAAAAATCTTATACCGGTTGAAAGTTATAGCTAATTTCCAATTAGTATGTCAATCAACAGTTTACAAACATCTTCATTAAAAATTAAATAATAAATACTTATCGAACTCAAAATTTGACAGCAATTATATCGATGGAATCTTGAGAGTGTTATCAAAAAACCCTTTTTGTTTCATTGAATTTTGATGAAAAAAATATTGTCAGATGGTTACTCAAAGTCTGTATGTCAGTGAAACATGTCTCAAACACGTTTTTTGAGTTGATCAAAGAGGTTTCGTAAATACAAGGCCTAATTAGGTACCCAAAATTTGGTAGCAAAAACTAAATTTAAAAAATTGATTGGAAAATTTTTGGAGGAAAATCAATTTGGCAAGTATTCAACAATATTGTATATTATTATTTATTAGTATATTATTATATATTATTATATATTAGTATATTATAATAGTAATAATTATTAAATATAATATAGTAAAATATTATTATCATTAAATATAATATTGTAATATATATGATTACTATTATATAATCTAGTAGTATGTTATTATTATATTTAATATATATAGTCATATATTATTATATATTTATAGTGATATATTATTATTATAATATGGTAATGGGGTTGTAGGCTAGGGTAATCGATGCAATGGGTCGAATTGGGTTGTGGGCTAGCCTAAAACCCCACTGGACCCATTGCATCAATTACCCTATGTCCCTAGGGGCCCTAGGACCCCTAGGGACACATATTGTCATGAAATGAGTTGAAAGGGGTCATAGGTTATCCTATGATCACTTTTGACCCATTTGAACGAATGAAATAGGTCCCTAGGAGTCTTAGGACCCCTAAGATACATGTTGTCATGAAATGTGTCGAAAGGGGTCATAGGATAACCTATGACCCCTTTCAACCCATTCAAACAAATGAAATAGGTCCTTAGGGGTCCTCAGACCCCTAGGCACACATGTTGTCATGAAATGCATTCAAAGGGGTCATAGGATACCAGTGACCCCTTTCAACCCATTCAAATGAATGAAATAGGCTAGGACACCTAAGGACACATATTGTCATGAAATGCATTGAAAGGGGTCATAGGTTATCCTATGACTCCTTTCAACCCATTTAAATGAATGAAATAGGTCCCTAGGACCCTTAGGGATACATGTTGTCATGAAATGTGTAGATAGGGATCATAGGTTATCCTAAGACCCCTTTCGATCCATTCAAATGAATGAAATAGTTCCCTAAGGGTCCTACGACCCTATGGAGACATGTTTTCATGAAATGCATAGAAAGGGGTCCCTATGACCCCTTTCAACCCATTCAAACGAATGAAATAGGTCCCTAGGGGTCCTACGACCCCTAGGGATACATGTTGTCATGAAATGCGTCATAGGTTATCCTATGACCCCTTTTGACCCATTCAAACAAATGAAATAGACATGTTTTCGTGAAATGTGTCAACCCCTTTCGACTCATTCGAATGAATGAAATAGGTCTCTAGGGGTCCTAGGACCCCTAGGGACATGTTGTCATGAAATGCGTCAAAAGGGGTCATAGGTCATTTGAATGAATGAAATAGATCCCTAGGGGTTCTAGGACTCCTAGGGACACATGTTGTCATGAAATGCATCTAACCTATGACCCCTTTTGACCCATCCTAATGAATGAAATAGGTCCCTAGGGGTCCTAGGATCCCTAGGGACACATGTTATGAAATGCGTCGAAAGGGGTCATAGGATATCCTATGATCCCATTCAAATGAATGAAATAGGTCCCTAGGGGTCCTAGGACCCCTAAGGACATGTTGTCATGAAATGTGTTGAAAGGGGTCATAGGTCATTCAAATGAATGAAATAGGTCCCTAGGGGTTCTAGGATCCTTAGGGAAACATGTTGTCATGAAATGCATCAAAAGGGGTCATAGGTTATCCTATGACCCATTTCAACCCATTCTAACAAATGGAATAGGTCCCTAGGGGTCTTAGGATCCCTAGGGACACATGTTATGAAATGCATTGAAAGGGGTCATAGGTTATTCTATGACCCCATTCGAATGAATGAAATAGGTCCCTAAGGGTCCTAGGGACACATCTTATCATGAAATGTGTCAAAAGGGGTCATAGGTTTTCCTATGACCCCCTTTCGACCCATTCAAATGAATGAAATAGATCCATAGGGGTCCTAGGATCCCTAGGGATACATGTTGTCTTGAAATGAGTCGAAAGGGGTCATAGGTTTGACCAATTCAAACTAATGAAATAGGTCCTAGGACCCCTAAGGACACATGTTGTCAAGAAATGTGTCGAAAGGGGTCATAAGTTATCCTATGACCCCTTTAGACCCATTTGAATGAATGAAATAGGTCCTTAGGGGTCTCAAGAATCCTAGGGACACATGCTATCATGAAATGCATTGCAAGGGGTCATAAGATAGCCTATGACCCCTTTCAACCCATTCAAACAAATGCAATAGGTCTCTAGGGGTCCTAGGACCCCTAGGGACACATGTTGTCATGAAAGATGTTGAAAGAGATCATAGGTTATCCTATGACCTCTTTCAACCCATTATAATGAAGGAAATAGGTCCTTAGGGGTCCTAGGATCCCTAATGACACATGTTGCAATGAAATGCATTGAAAGGGGTCATAGGATAACCTATGACCCCTTTCGACCAATTCAAACGAATGAAATAGATGTTGTCATTAAATGTGTCAAAAGGGGTCATAGGTTATCCTATGACCCCTTTTGACCCATTTGAATGAATGAAATAGGTCCCTAAGAGTCTTAGGACCCCAGGGATACATGTTGTCATGAAATACGAGGTTATCCTATGACCCCTTTTGACCTATTCAAATGAATGAATGACATATGTTGTCATGAAATGCATCGAAAGGAGTAATAGGACCTATGACCCCTTTTGACCCATTCGAATGAATATAATAGGTCCCTAGGGGTCCCTAGGGACACATGTCATGAAATGCGTCAAACCTATGACCCCTTTTGACCCATTCGAACAAATAAAATTGGTCCCCGAGGGTCCTAGGACCCCTAGGGACACATATTGTCATGAAATGCATCGAAAGGGGTCATAGGTTTCGACCCATTCAAATGAATAAAATAGGTTGGACACATGTTTTCATGAAATGTATCAAAAGGGGTCATAGATTATCTTATGATCTCTTTCGATCCATTCAAATGAATGAAATAGGTCCCTAAGGTTCCTAAGACCCCTACAGACACATGTTGTCATGAAATGTGTTGAAAGGGGTCATAGCTCCCCTTTCAATCCATTCAAACAAATGAATATGTCCCTCACTATCCCAGGATGCCTACAAACACAAGTTGTCATAAAATTCTTTGAAAGGGATCATAAGTTATTTTATGACCCCTTTCGACCCATTCAAATGAATGAATAGGACCCCTAGGGACACATGTCATGAAATACGTCGAAAGGGGTCACAGGATAACTTATGACCCCTTTCAACCCATATAAACGAATGAAATAGGACATGTTGTCATGAAATGCATCAAAAGGGGTCATATGATAACCTATGATCCCTTTTGACCTATTTGAATGAATGAAATAGGTCCCTAGGGGTCCTAGGACCCCTATTTACACATGTTGTCATGAAATGCATCAAAAGGGGTCATAGGTTATCATACGACCCCTTTCAACCCATTTGAATGAATCAAATAGGTTCCTAGGGGTACTACTCCTAGAGACACATGTTATCATGAAATGTGTCGAAAGGGGTCATATGATAACCTATGACCCCTTTCAACCCATTTGAATGAATGAAACAGGTCCTTAGGGATCCTAGGACCCCTAGGGACACATGTTGTCATGAAATGCGAGGTTATCCTATGACCACTTTCGACCCATTCAAACAAATGAAATAGGTCCCTAGGGGTCCTAGGAGCCCTAGGGACACATGTTGTTGTGAAATGCATCACCTATGACCCCTTTCAACCCACTCGAATAAATGAAATAGTTCCCTTGCGGTCCTGGGATCCCTAGAGACACATGTTGTCATGAAATGCATCGAAAGCTTTTGACTCATTCAAACAAATTAAATAGTTTCCTAAGGGTCACAGGACCCCTAGGGACACATGTTGTCATGAAATGCACCAAAAGGGGTCATAGGTCCCCTATCGACCCATTTGAACAAATGAAATAGGTCCCTAGGTGTCCTAGTACCCCTAGGGACACATGTTATCATGAAATATATTGAAAGGGGTCATAGGTTATCTTATGATCCCTTTTGACACATTCGAACAAATGAAATAGGTCTCAAGGGCTCTTAGGATGCCTAGGGACACATGTTGTCATGAAATGTGCCGAAAGGTATCATAGGTTATCCTATGACCCCTTGCGACCCATTCAAACAAATGAGAGAGGTCTCTAGGGGTCCTAGGACCCCTAGTGACACATGTTGTCATGAAATGCACCGAAAGGGCTCATAGGATAACGATTGACCCCTTTCAAACCATTAGAATGAATGAAATAGGTCCCTAGGGGTCTTAGGACCCTACGAACACATGTTGTCATGAAATATGTCGAAAGGGATCATAGGTTATCCTATGACCCCTTTCGACCCATTTGATAGTAATTTAGATTGAATAATCAATACAAGATTACTATTTAACAAATATTGAAGATAAATCACTAAGATTCAATAAATGAGGTTGTCAATCAAAGTAAATTCAAGATTTAATCTAAGGAACAAAGTAAACAAGATAGGGATGATATAACCAAAAAGTTAAATGAGCACATAAGTCTTTGTATTGAGTTTGATGTTGTTCGCCACAAATACATGTGTTGCTAGTTTATACATATAACACAGTTAAGTTTAAGCAAGAGGATCCAAGTTTTATTGATGCAAGCAATGTCTCATGATATATAATCTCCAAATTCAGCCTTTATATAGACAACAAATTCATTAAAAATTGAAAGGGTATGACCCTTTGTTTACAAAATTCCAAACCAATCAACTCATTAACATTTTATGCATATTAGACAAATTTGAAAAATAAAGATTCATTTTTGTTAAATATGATGATGAATCCTTATACTTCAAGAATTTATTCTCCTCGATCAATCGTATAGTAATAGTTAAGTCTCGACCATATATTCGATATGCTTGCTCATCTTTGTCACTCCTAAGTCATTATCCATTGCTACAGCTAGGGCCTGCTCCTTCAAAAATTTTCTCATCCAGTTCTTCCTGTTAGAAATCTACTCTATAGCTCTCTATGATAAAAATATGTTTTCCTTCGATCGTTGTATCTTAATCTTGCAAATAATGAAATGTTTTTGATTTTGTTCCTATCACTATAGTAATGATGATACCACTATCACTCATCGCTAAACTAAAAAGCCTTCATTTGTGATCTTTGATACACCTCCTTGTTATTAGGTATGGTGATATCAAACTTCAGTCTTTGATGTTGGCACTGAATTTTTGCTATAACATATAGCGATATCCCACAGCTCATCACTAATTGATATATCTCCATTGCAAAAAATGAGATCAATGATCACATTCAACTTATCATCTCAACTTATAATGATGCCCACTTAATAATATAACGATCCATCACTATATCCTATAGTGATCACAGAGCCTTATCACTCATCGTTATATTAGTTTTGTGCTCTCACCACTCAACGATAGATCATGATTGTTGTAACATACATCGATATATGAAGACCTATTGCTTATTGCTATGCTTAAATTGTATCTCCTCCACACACCGATGACATGTATTACTATATAGTATAGCGATCATTCAACTCTATCACTCATCACCATATCAACGATGGGCATCCTTCGCATAGCAATCAACCTGATCACTATATGTTATGGTGATGTCATACCCATCTTCATGCTGCCCAAACTGCAATCACTATAAGGTACTCTGATATTTGATCCCTCATCGCTATAGCTATAGCGATATTCTAAAAAATGAGGATATCTTTCAGATTTCAAATAGGATCAATGTCAAGATAAATCAATAGATATTGCCATATGATGAGTAAGTCCTAGAAGTGCATTTTGAGACATGTGCTCTTGATGTATATGGAAATGAACCAATAAGATCAACTAAAATTGAATAAATATTAATTGGAAAAATATTTGCAAAATATTGAGTTACACCAGGTCCCTAGAGGTCCTAAGACCCCCAGGGACATATATTGTCATGAAATGCATCAATAGGGGTCATAGGTTATGCTATGATCCCTTTCGACCCATTCAAACGAATGAAATAGGACATGTTGTCATGAAATGTTTCGAAAGGGGTCAAAGGTTATCTTATAACCCCTTTTGACCCATTCCAACTAATGAAATAGGTCCCTAGGGGTCCTAGCACCCCTAGGGACACATGTTGTCATGAGATGCGTCGAAAGGGGTCATAGGATAACCTATGACCCCTTTTGACCCATTTGATTATATTATATATAATAATAATACATTACTATATCATATAATAATAATAGTATATATTACTAGATTATATAATAATAATAATCATATATATTACTAAATTATATTTAACAATAATAATCATATATATTATTCTGTTATATTTAATAATAATAATCATATATTGCTACATTATATTTCATAATAATAATAATCATATATATTGCTATATTATATTTAATATTAATAATAGTAATTATTAATAATATAAAAATAAATACTAATAGATGATAATATACAATTTAGTTGTTGATTGAAACACTTTCCAAATTTTGATTTCCCTCCAAAATTTGGCTGATTATTTTGGGTACTCAATATCTAATAGGGTATCCGATCTAATACTTGATATGGAATCGGGTACCTGATGTACTAGCATAATTTTTCCAAAATATTCTGTGTCACTACAGACCCAACAATCACATTGTTTTGGGCCATTTTCATGGGTTTGGAGAAAAAATATTGTTTGGGACCCATATGATCGGAAAGGTTGCTATAAGATTTGATTAGGTGTCCAGTATTGTTGTATGAATGGGGAGCAGTAGTCGTCAAAAGGTTAAACACAAAAGAAAGGTATCAAATGAAGACATTGCAACATATAGGGAAAGGGACAAGGTAAATCACTGAAGGAAGAGACAAGGTATGTTAAATGTGAATCAAGTGGACGATGTATTGATCAAATGTGAAATCATAGAGTAAGAAAATGAATATGTTCAATTGGGGAATGAAAATGTATCAATTGATAATGATAATGATGGGATTTAAAATTTGGAGAATGAAAATTTACCAGTTCATAATGTAAATGCCATGATTGACCATGTCAGAAATGAAAATGAACAGGAACATTACATTGACATGAAAGTTCTAGAACACCAAAACAAATAATTGAAATTGATGAAACAATTATTACCAATTTGGAAGGAAAAAAATCACAAAGAATGATTTAGTTATGGGCTTTGAGACTATATAAGATGTTTTTTGGAAACAAGATAGTGGTGGAGAAATACCAACTTTTTATGCACTTATTAAAGATGCAAAAGATGAGACCTATGCTTTCCAAATTGAAGATTCGTATCCATAAAAAAATGGAAAGAAATTTCATAAATGTGAAGAATCTTTTCAGTGCTCTCAATAATATTGGGAACAATAGGAGGGAGAAGGATAAGAGAGCTGCTCGAAGAGTTATTATAACCTCTTTGGTAAGTCATCGTTTGATAAAGAGTAGATATATGAGACAAACTTGTATTGACTTGAACCTAAATTGTACTACTTTGAGAAGAGCACTTAGCAGGTGAGAGAGAATTGAAAAACCTCTTCAAAATGAAATATGGACTTTTGGTGGGAGACTTCCACTTTTTGATAAGAGGCTATCCAATGATGTGAAGCAAGAAATTAGACAGTTTTGGCACTCTAGCTCAAGAGTATCACCCAATGCTAAAGATGTGTTGAAGTTGAGAATTGGCATTAGAGACCACATGCCACATCCTAAACATTAATTGGAGGTAAGTCAAACAATGTTGTTCAAATAATTTAGAGAGAGTCATCTAAGATCACATATATCACAAAGGGCTTTTGAATCCTTGAAGCCATTTTATTGTGTGCCACTTAAAATTTGAAATACATGTTGTTGCAAATATCATGTGGATTTTTCTATGCACCATGAACTATTACGCTCCATCCATTCTACTTTGCATAGTAAAGAAATGTTGGAGAATTGTGGTGCTAGTGGGCTTCCAAAATCATCAAGAGACTTGCTAGATCAATTTTTATGTCCTAGATTTGATGGTTGTATCATTATAGAAATGCTTGCTTAAATGAGAAGTGTTCAAAATGTGGTGGCTTATTTAAGTTTGACACATGTTTCTATGAGGGGTGCAACCAAGATCTTGGGAGGAAAATAGTAAAAAAATGGTATATGAAATGGTGAAATACACATTGAAGGGTGGAGGTGAGGGCTCGAGATGTGAATTGGTTGCAAAAGAAATTAGTGTGGCTAGTTTTATTTCAGATTTCAAAACAAATATTTTCGACAAGTATGCACGGCATAGTCATAGGTCTTGGTGGTTGGATAAATAATTTAGAATGTGTAAGGAGACTTTTCCCATTGACACTATTATATCAGCTGTTGACTTTATAGAGAACTACACATTGCAAACCCAAAATGAGACACAATCTTAGTAATACAACTCGATTCAGATTGCTATTTTTTTCCACATAACATATAGACATGCCCCTAATAGTATGAAAGATAATCAAAAGATTATTAGAGAGTACCATTTTTACCTGAGTGTTGATGGATCTTACTCTCACGAGTTTGTGCAACATTGTTTCGAGAATTATTTTGATTTCTTTCAGGAGCATGATAGTGCTATGGATAAACATATCATTTGGTTAGATAATTGCATAGGTCAATTCAAGAATGCTCACATGTTTTATTGGTTGTGTAGGATGCACCTAGAGAGGGGGGTACCTCATAGTTGGAGTTTTTTTGAGTTCGACCATGGGAAAGGGGAACATGATGGAGCAGGGGCATGTGTGAAGAGAGCTCTAGTTAAGGAGAAATTGAAGATTTCAGGAGCAAAGCTTCTTGATGCTCATAGCATTGTTGATTGGTATAGTTTAGCATTATCATAGGGGGGACTCTTGATTTAGTAGTACACCGGTTCTTTTAGTTAGTTGAGGAAGGGTCCATAGGTGATAGATTAGATTGTGCAATGTTAGAGACTCATAAAAAATGCATTCATTATGGAGATCTAATTATAGTACATGGACCATTTGGACATGACAACTAGCTTGCTTTTTTCCTATTTTTTTTCAGTGTGATTGGGATCACTGTGAGTCGAGTGAGTGGGTGGACACATGGGCTCCACATTATCTTACTCAATTTTCTATCATACCCTTTATCAAAAATGATGACATGAAAAGTTCACTTTAGCATAACCATCTATCAAATCTTCTTCAGCTAGGACATTTTTTTGCATTGGTTGCACCACATGGGAATGACAAAAAATTAGATTATTGGTTAGCACATTGTGTAAGAGGTAAACAAAATCTTGCACAATCGATCATAGATGATGATGGATTCACATATCCTATTGGTTTAGTTGTTGTTGCTGAACATGGTTGTGAACATACATGCTTAGAAGGAAAGGAATTCGTGCATTTGAAGACTATCAGAATCACAAAACAATTCTCATATATTCACATTTTATTATAGCAACAAATGTGAAGTTGTTGAATCATCAAGGAAGACCAAAAGTAAAAGAACATTTTACTATTACTAATGTTGATCATGAAGCCCTATTGGAGACCCAAAAATAGAGAAAATATCCTATATGAACACTTGACTAGGTATATTTACTTCTTATGTTATTTTGTTTATAATGATTTGATGAATCGATGATTATCTTGTTTAATATGATTATTTACTAATATTTTTTATGATTTTGGAATGTAGGTACATCATGAAGAGTAGCCATGCATAAAGATAAAAACTAAATAAGGAGCATAATGAAGAAAAATCTATTTTATTTTTGACACTACAATTTTTGGTAGTTGTGTATTGATGTAATAATGATGAAACACTTTGGATATTATAAATATAAACTTTTTGATTTAATGTAAGAAACAAAGATGTTTTCACTTAATGTAATTTATGTGGAGGGACCTAAAAATGATGATTTTAATTAATACTAACACCAAACATGCACTGTTCCCAATGCCAAAAACTTGAGGGAGCTAAAAAAGAAGTTTTTACTTAATAATAAAAACCCTAGTGACACCCTGTCTTGGCTATGGAGAGCCTCCAACTTTCATGATCACCTCGTACTGAAGAGCCTGCAAGGTGTCTTAGTTCATTGGTGCATAACTGTACAACTTTGAAACTGTTGAAGTTGGCATCAAATTATCAGCCCATTTGCTCTATATGGGTGGTTGAACCCTATTGACACCCTTTTCCTATTTGCAAAGAGCCTCCATTGTTCACAACCACCCTATATTGAAGGGTCTCCAAGGTGATCTAAGTGTATTTGGAGGATGATGTTTCGAGGGTTGTTACTCAAAGCTTGTGGGGGCTGTTGATGAAATGTTGAATACTATAGGAAAATCATTCTAAGGCCTAAAATAACCTATCTCATTTCTAAGAGATCATATTTTGTTTGGATTCAACACATTGATCTCACTCAATGCCAAAACTTGTAGTGTGCCTCAGTTCATTGGTGCATCACTATGTAACTTTGAAACCACTAAGCTTGGCATCAAATCATCAACACCATTAGCATTAGATGGGTGGGTGAACCCTAGTGATACCCTTGTTCTTACTATGGAGAGCCTCCATCATTCACGACCACCTTGTACCGAAGAGTCTGCAAGGTTCTTTAAGTGCATTTGGAGGTCAATCTTTCGAGGGTCGTAACTCAAAGCTCATGGTGGCTACCAATGAAATGTCAAACGATATAGGACAGTCATGCTGAGGCCTATAATAAATTATCTCATTTTTGAGAGATCACATTCCATTTGGATTCGACACACTGATCTCGCTCGATGCCAAAACTTGTAGTGTACCTTAGTTCATAGGTGCATCACTTCATAATTTTGAAACTGCTAATCTTGGCATTGAATTGTTAGTGTTATTGGCTCTGGATGGGCGGGTGAACCCTAGTGACACCCTTGTTCCATCCTCAGAGAGCCTCCATTATTCTCAGCCACCCCATACCAAAGAGTCTCCAAGGTGCTCTAAGTACATTTGGAGGTCGATCTTTCGAGGGCCATAACTCGTAGCTCATTGGGGCTATCAGTGAAATGTTGAATGCTATAGGTTATTCATGCTGGGCCTATGATAACCTATCTCATTTATGAGACATCACATTCTATTTGGATTTGGCACAATGATCTCACTCGATGCTAAAACTTGCAATGTGCCTTAGTTCATTGGTGCATGACTGCATAAATTTGAAACCAATGATCTTGGCATTGAATCGTGAGCACCCTTAGCCTCATATCCATAGGTGAACCATAGTGACACCATTGTTCCATCTATGAAGAGCCTCCAACATTCATGACCACCCTGTACTGAAGAGTCTCAAAGGTGCTCTAAGTGCATTTGGGCGACTGAATCATAGTGACATCTTAAGGGATTGCAAAGATAATTTCAAATTAAACATATATGATATAATTTTATAAGAATTTGGGATAGCAATGATGCTAGATAAGAATTTTCCTTAGGGAAAAATCACCCAAGATCAAGGAACTCAAGCACAATCACAACAGTAGACTAGAAAGAGTATGATCAAAATATTGATATGTATTCAATTCAATGTTGAAGTACACTAGGAGTGCCTGCATATAAAGGCCTTTGGAATGCTTCTAGAATGCATAAGAATCCGCAACATGATAAGTCATACAACCAGACACATGTCCACCAGATGTGATTTATCCTCCATTAAGCACAAGAGTAAGTG
The DNA here is from genome assembly GCA_028749045.1 of Cupressus sempervirens. Lineage (NCBI taxonomy): Eukaryota > Viridiplantae > Streptophyta > Pinopsida > Cupressales > Cupressaceae > Cupressus > Cupressus sempervirens. The sequence continues at coordinate 54,003,083 of CM053788.1, read as the reverse complement.
CGATGATGAGAGGATAAGCTGACAAAGGTGTAGCACACAAAATAATATTGTAGACACCATGTGCTAAATTAGGAGTGCGAATAACTATGTTGTCTACATGACAAATCAGTTAATTATGCAAACTCTAGTGTTGTAGGCACCATGTGCTGAATTAGAGTTGCTTACTTCTGTGTTGTCAACATGACAACTCATAAAAGTATGCAAACTCCTAAGTGTCACATAAAATAAATTAAAAAATAATGTATTAACCTAAGTAAACTTAAGTAAGTGTAAATAGTTAATGCGTATTTACACCAACACCCCCCCTTAAGTGCAACTTAGGGGAATGTCCTTAAACTTATGAAAATTAGGATGAAATGCATAATGGGTCTTGGCTACTAGGCCATGTTAGGTACCCATGTAAAAAGCAATGCAATCTCTCATAAAGTGAAGAAAGAGGGAAAACCTCATGGGAAAAAACCTCCCCCAAAAAGAGAGATGAAAAGACAAGATGCATGGATGGAGTAATCAAGACCCCCCCACTATGACATACACCAAGTATATACAAAAGAGAAGTGGAAGGACAAAACCCTTTAAGAGGAAAAATTGTGCCCCATAAAAGAGAAGAAGAAGGAGACAAGGTAGTTCCCACCCACTTAAATGTAGTGTGCTGATCAGTGAGAGCTACTCCAATGTAGAAGCTGATCCATGAGCACTGAATGATGTTCCTCCCCTTTGGAAGAAACAATGGTAGAGGTACAGGTGAGATGATTCTCCTACGTGTAGAAAGAATCTCTATGATGAATGGTGTCTTTGAAACCTACTCAATTGTCCTTGTGTCGATGCTGATGGTCACTCAATCTAGTACTACTAAGAAGAAGTGTAGATCTAGCAAGGATGGATGTAAAACATGCCTCAAAGAAAAAATTTTCTTCTCAAATATAAAGAGACCTCCTGCAACTGCTGTACATAAGAATCCACAATCATATCAACTTGTGAAGATCAATCATTGGTGCATCACTACACAACTTTGAAATTGTTGAACTTGGCATCAAATCATCAGCACCATTAGCTCTAGATGGGTGGTTTAACCATAGTGACACCCTTTTTTTGGCTGCGGAGAACCTCCATTGTTCACAACCACCCTGTATTGAAGGGTCTCCAAGGTGATCTAAGTGTATTTGGAGGTCGATCTTCCGAGGGTTATAACTCAAAGCTTGTGGGGGATATTGATGAAATGTTGAATACCATAGGATGGTTATTCTGAGGCCTACAATAACCTATCTCATTTCTAAGAGATCACATATTGTTTGGATTCGACACATCGATCTCGCTTGATGCCAAAACTTGTAGTGTACCTCAATTCATTGGTACATCACTGTATAACTTTGAAACCACTAAGCTTGGCATGAATCATCAACACCATTAACTTTAGATGGGTCGGTGAACCCTAGTGATACCCTTGTTCTGGCTATGGAGAGCCTCCATCATTCACAACCACCTCATTTTTACAAAAATGGGCCAACAACACAAATAACAGATCAAACATTAAGCTGCCAATCCAAAGTGAAGCTTAACAACTATATACAAGGTCTAAAAAGAAAACAAGACAACATCAAAATTAGTAGTGATCAGGGAACTTCAATCGAAGACCATACAATTGAATGCATATTGACTATCAGCCATACTGCAAACATTAATTAACTAACACCCTCTGTTATACATAGGAACCAAATACAAAGGAGATATAGAATTGTGACCATACATCCTTGATTATCATAAAAAACTCAACTAACTAGGAAGAACAAGTGCTTTCCCTTAATCAAAAGCAAGCAAACCTCCATATAACTAATAAAGGGTTATGAGAATCTGCTAAATCATATTGAACTATCTATCTTGAAAATGACTATCTACAATATGTTATACACTCATAAGTGGAAATAGTTTACTGTATTCTTAAACAAGATTTAAAAAAATCATCTCATAGTAATACTAGCAGAAATCAATAAATGATCTACCTTATTCTTTCATGCTCTGGAATCCTAAAAATTGATACTCGAATCCGTGAGTCACATAAAAGGACAAAACAGAGCCACCCAACAATACTAATAATTGTTTATTTTGATGATAATATATCTATTTACATATACATGTTATAAGAGGTATCAATGACTACCTACTTTTGAAATCCAAATTTTAATGCAAAAAGCTTTAAAACAACTAAATACACCGATACTATATCATTATAATTTGTTACAAAATTTTAACAAGGCTATTATGCAATTACTCGAGACACTTGTCCTAAAAAACTACCACCATCCAAAAGCCCTATTTTGGGAAAACCATAATGACCTCAGAGATGTCATTAGGGTTTTTCATATGAAAGTTGGGGGGAAATTCAAAGGCGGATTTTACCCTACTAGTCTTTTTCGCATTGGGAGTGCAAAAAATTAGGGCATCTAGATTATCAAATGTTACTCCAGGATGGATCTAGGCATGGAAAACATTGAGATATTTGGTAAGCTAGGCCCTATTTTCCTCCACCACAATGCACCTCCAATGTAGAAGAAACTGGACACTTACCACCATCTTAGGCCATTCTTTGTAAAATGCTAGGTTCTCCCGAATGATCAAAGATGGATGCTGAAATGAAACCTCCAAGTCTAGGTCCCTTGGTGGAAGAGCCACATACTTCTCTGGGAGAAAAATTCAAAACTTATCATTAATGCTCCTTACTACTTGTTCGAGCCCCTTCCTCTAGGTTGGGTGAAAAATGTTGCAGTAGAGATGGATTATGCCCCGTGCTCCACCCTAGCTCTTGCTAGGCAACCAATGAAGGATCCAATAATGTCACTATTTTTCCTCCAGGTAAAATTTTAATCAAATACACCTTCCCTGATTTCCCTACTCAGTGCCATCCTTGTCATATCGTCCACTAGGTTCAGTATTCTATTCTAGCACTCTGGTTTCATGTTACCACGGAAGGCCATTGTGCGAGATTCCTTAGTATGGAAAACATGAATGTTGGATTCCATTGCAGGTAAGACCAAATTAGAATGCGCAAGGAAAATGACAATAATAGAACCCAACACTCCAAAACCAATGAGCAAGTCGCAATAGACAACATACGACTCTAATAGTCTAGAAGATCTTTCTATAATGACCTAGAGTCATGATGACGCAAACAACTCACTTCATAGGAAAGACATGAAAAATGAAATAACCCAAACCAAATCATGACTGTGTGGCAATCAATGAAACTATCACAAGCGAATTTAAAATCATTGCCTAAGAAAACCATATCAAGGAAAGAAAAATAAAAAAGAAAGAAAGAAATCATGGGACTAATGGAACAAAAACCAAATAAAATAAAAATAAAATGAAATAAAATTAGAAAAGAGCCTAGGGTTAAGATATAGATTAAAAAGAAACCACTATATTACATTGATGATTTGGAAATTGATACCATCTCCTCCTTTATTGGCTAAAAGGTCTGCATTTTGATTTCCTTCTCAGAATATATGATCTATTCGCTAGTCAACAAGCCAATCAAGAAGATTGAGGACCTCGCCTAGCTTTGAATTAAGAATCCAATTGGGAGTAGCGCACTTTCTTAACACATTTAGGATGATCTGAGCATCACCCTCTATGATGACCCTTTCCAGACCTAACTTATGACAAAGAAGAAGACCATTTTCCAAAGCGTCTAATTCAACCAAATTGTTGGTTGTAGGTTGAATCAATGCGACTTTCTTAGCTATCCATTTTCCACTATTGTCATTGATGATGCAACCTATTCTTGCCGTACCTGGGTTTCCTCTACTTGCACCATCAAAATTGAGTTTATACCATCCATGCAGAGGGGGAGTCTATTTACAGCTTTCTCTAGCTTCCTTATTTCTCTTAAAATAAACTAGAGGAGGATTGATCAGGTTTTCTAATTCTTCTTCATGAGACCAGCCCAAAGAGAGAAAGATCCTTCTTCTTTCATAGAATTTCTAAGATGGGAATTAATAACTTCCACAATACTAGCCTCAATTTTTAATACTAACTCTTCCAATTTCATTTTAGAATCTCTAAAGATGCGTCTATTTCTCTCTTTCCAAATCTCCCAAGACATAATAGATGGAAAAATGTTCCAGAGTTTATTATATATGCCTCTCACTATATTTATAGGCCATCCTTTGAGAAGATCACAAAAGGTTTTTGGCAAGGGAGTGAACCATTCTAATATGGATCAGATCCATTCCCAACATGTTTATGAAAATGGGCAATTATATAATAAATGATCCAGATCCTCACTAGAATGTTTACACAACACACATCTAGAAGAACCTTGAAAAAAAAATTTATGAAGCCTTTCTACCATCAAAAATTTGTTTTGAGAAGCCAACCATAGAAAGAAACCTACTTTGGGTAGACAAGCAACATCCCAACAAAGCTTGAGAGGTATATCTACTTTATCCCAAATTTTAGAATGCAACAAAGCATTGTAACCATTCCTTACACTATATTTCCCATCATTCAAAGAAACCCACATAAGTTCATCTTTCCTATCAGTTTGCTTAATGTTCCTATCTGCCAAAATCTTTTTGTAAGCCTCTCTAGCTAGAGAATCTACATCCTCCCCATCCAAAGATTTCCAGACCCATCTAGAAGATCCTTCTAAAGGGATTTTGATCTTATAGTTACTCACTTTGGTACCCCATATAGAGACTAATTTCTCTTTGAGATCTTGTGGGAAGGGTTTAGAAACAATTGGGGGATGTCCATCCCAAGAATCCTCCCAAAATAAGGCCTCATCACCTATACCAACATCCTAGGTAAGAAACTTACAAATTAAATGTCGACACTTTATCATAAAATTCCAACTTTTAGATCCTTTGGGAAGGTTCTTCATTCTAAAGATGGACAGAGGATCATCCGTGTTAAGATATTTATTGTAAAATATCTTGGCCCATTTGTGGTTCTTTTCTTTATACATGCGCCGAATTAGTTTTGCACCTAAGGCTTTGTTTTGCCATTGCAAATTCTTAATTCCCATACCCCCCATGTCTTTAGGTTTACAGATATTCTCCCATTTAATGAGCGCTAGTTTTTTATCTTCCTCAAAATCCTTCTAGAGAAATTTCCTAAGCTTAGCTTCAAATTTTAGAAGATTACTCTTGGAGAGAGGGAGACATGAAAGAGGGAAGGTAGGAGTGGCAGATAAAATAGATCTAATTTTTGTACCTTTAGATGCCTTGGAGAGCCATTTATCTTTCTAGCTCCCAATCTTAGCATCCACTTTGTCCAAGATATTGCACCAAACCTTGCTAGACTTCGATCCCTTTTTAGGGGAAATGCCCAAGTATTTATAGGGAAATTGCCCTTTTTTTATAACCCATGATTCTATAGATTTTATTTTCAACTTCTTTTTTGGTATTCAAGAAATAGATCTCAAATTTGAGCACATTTACTTTTTGTCTGAAAGCGCCCATATATGAGTTAATGATGGTTTTTAGCTTGTATTCTTCTGTCATTGTATGTTTGCCCCACAATATCGTGTCATCTACATATTGCTGATGCGTAATATTAGGCATGTTCCTAGCAACTGTAATACCTGAGATTTGCTGAGTATTGTAAGCATGTGACACAACTCTCCCAAAGGCATCTGCCATAATAATATATAAGGAAGGAGATAATGGGTCTCCTTGTCTAATCTCCCTAGAAATTTCAAAAAAACCTTTCGGCGTCCTGTTGATTATAACTAAAATTTTGGGGGTGGAAATGAATTTAAAAATGAGATTAATTCATTGCCGCAAAAATCCAAAGTACTCAAGGACATTGCAAAGGAACCACCAATCAACCATTTCATAGGCCTTTTGAATATCTAATTTCATGAACATGCAAGGATCCTTTCTCTTACATGCCAAATGAATAGTTTCTTGGATGGTGACGATACCATCAAGGATTGACCTACCTAGGATGAAACCTAATTGTTCCTCGGAGATCAATCTTGGGAGGAACTCCTTAAGCCTATTTTCCAGAATCTTTGAGAAAATCTTATACACCATATTACAAAGGGTGATAGGTCAAAAATCCCTAGGTGTCTCAAGTTGAAGCTTTTTGGGTATCAGCATGAGAAAGGAGTAATTGATTTCTACTAACAAAGCACCACCATTCCTCAAAGCTTCAATAGCTTTCTAGAGATCTTCTCTAATAATTTCCCAACATTTTTGACAAAAGAAAGCCTAGAAACTGTCAGGGCCTAGAGATTTATTGGGGTTCATATTAAAGATGACCCTTCTAACCTCTTCTAAAGAAATAGGTTTATTCAAAACCTTATTATCCTTAGAAGTAATTAATTTTGGGATAAATTTGAGTAGTTTGACTTGCTCCTCTGTGTTCAACCCTCCATAATTATTTAAAATTCCTTGAAAGTGCATAAAGAAGGTATTTGTAATTTCGCAAGGATTTTCAATCCAAACACCTAACTGATTTTTAATACTGACTATTCTGCTCTTTGCCCTATTATATAAGGTGGAGTTATGGAAAAATTTGGTATTTTGATCCCCTTCATCTAACCACTTCTCTCTCGATTTTTTTCTCCAAAAAGTTTCCTCTTTGGATAATATTTCCTCTTGTTTAACTAGTCGTTCTTTTTCTAAAAAGTAATACTCATTATTCATACCTGATTTGATAACTTCTAGATTGAAGTTGCTTAGTTTCTCTTCTATGTCACTTTTTTCTTTGAAGATATTGTTGAAATGTTCTCTATTCCATCTAAGTATTCGTTCTTTAAGCATTTTCAACTTAGTAAAAAAAAAAAACATTTTGGAGCCTTCGACTTTATCTTGTTCCCACCATTCTTTTCTAGTTTGGATGAAGTTAGGATCTTGGAACCACATTTTCTCGCATTTAAATGGGTTCCTAGTAGGTTTACTAAGTTATACAAATTTAAATCGAATTGGGTAATGATTTGACCCAACAATAGGCAATTTAGAAGAATGAATGTTAGAGTTATTAGCAATCAAATCTCCTTTAAAGAAAAACCTATCTAATTTTTCTACAATGTACACAAAATCTTTCCTACTATCATTCCACATACAATTCCCATTATTGATAGGAATATTAATTAGATTATGATATTTACACCATGCTTTAAAATCCAAAGATGATTGCGAGAGATGTCTAATGCCTCCTATTTTTTTAGAAAGATCTAAAACAATATTAAAATCACCACCTATTATAAGAGAACTATCTTCCAAATTATGCATGAATATACTGAGTTCTTCCAAAATAACTTTCTTCCCTACATGACTCATAGGACCACATAAGTTAATTAAAATAAACTAAAGATTGAATTTTAGAATTTGGACCCTAACACTAATCCAATTATTACTACATTTCAAATAGTTTATGCAAACTTTCCTAGAGTTCTAGAAAATACCTAAACCCCCTGAAGCAGCTGCTGATTCCTGAAATATGGAACCCCATAAACCAAGCATCTTGTCTAATTTCACTCCTTTAGCCTTATCCAGCTTTATTTCTTGAACCAAAATAATATCTAACTCAAACAATTTAAGGTTATGTTTTAAAAACCTTTTCTTGCTAAGGGCATTTAAGCCCCTAGCGTTCCGAGTAGTAATCTTCATGGCTCTTCAGGAAGGTGCTTCCCCTTCCCAATGTTAAATAAATGATCTATCTTTTGTTGTTCCCTTCTAAAACCATCAACTTCCTTGAGTTCCCTCAAAGATCTTCTAGCTCTTTTGCCTTTGGCTTTGTCGTATCTGGGTGAGGATAGACCCTCTTGGTTCATCTAAATCCCTAGATGCTCTAAGTCAGTTTGAGAACCTACAATCTTATTGCAGACCTTTCCTTCTAATTCATCCTTTTCAAGTTCTCTTAAGATTTGATTCATTATGTTTGATTGATCTCCTATTTCTGCAACTATGCCATCTAAATTATCTTTATTTTCTCCTTTATCTTTTTGTTCTATAGACATTGCATATCTACTATACTAATTCTGACCCCTATTATTGTCCTTAGCCTCAATGTTCTATAGATCTTGTCTCAAATCCTCACATGTATAGTTATTACCACCCAGTTTAAGAATCCTTTGGATCAAATACTTGTTCTAGGTTTCTTTACTATTGTTAATGTCCTCAAAACAAAAGACCCAAATTAAACCATTCGTTAACTGATCAAGACACTCATCTTTTGATTCTTGCATTGCCAGATTTGGATCTCAAGCACTATCCTTATTTAGAAAGTTCTGTAACTCTTTTGGCATAGAGATTTCTACACTCATTATTTCTGACTGCACCTATTTGATTACCCACTGGGGTAAATGATGAACTAACATTAGCTGTTGGAATTTTCCAAAACTTGGATGATTTGTAAGAACCCTCTTTGTTAGGTGAAGTAATTCTGTCCCTTAGTTGACTAGCTTCCCTTTTAGTGACTTACTCCAAGGTAGAATGATTTCTTTCATCAACTGGACTTGATTCAAATAACAAGGAGTTTTCTAGATCCTCTACATTCTCTTTCCCAGGATCCCATGATGCTTTTTGCTGAGAAGATGATAGCCTTTTATTTGAATTATCCTTAGTTGTACAATTTAAATTTTTTCCTGGAGTAATTTTGTAGATAGGTGTATGCAATTCCTGCTAAATATTATCACTAGTGCTTAATAAATTTACTCCCCTTTCATTGGAAGCTGACTGATCTTGAGAACAACTTGGCTTAATCATGCTTTTAACCCTACCACCATCTTCTTTTGAAAACCTTCTTTGCCCTGTAACTTTCTTTGAACCTTCTTGCCTTTTCTTGGATCTCTATTTTGCTATTGAATTATTCCCATAAGTCATTACATGACTCTTCTTCTGATCAACCACAATAATTGATTTGAGCCTTACCTTAGCTTCTATCATATTCTTATTTTTATCCATGTCTTTTCTATCAGTCTGCAAAGAATTAGATGATCTCTCATTGTTATGATCTAGTGGTGTGGAAGTTTCTATATTTGAGTACCTTTGTCTAAATTTCTCCTTCTAAATTCTTATCCAAGGAAACTTGCTATTAAATTATGAAGTAATCAGCAAAGGTTTAAATAAAATTTTCTTGTTATCATCTAGCTTGATGATTTTGGATATTTTCCCTTCAAATGTTTGAAAATTTAGATCATAATATGCTCTATTTGTTTTCATCTTCCTATGCATTTGAAATGGTTGATTGAACTTGGTTCTGATGAGCAATTTCACATTATTACAACACTTAAAAGAAGAGTCAACACCTCTGAGCTCACCTAATATAGACCCTAATGACCTAAGGATCTCTATTTGATTCAATTTTGGCGGTAAGGATTGGACACTAGACCATGTTGAACACCAAAATTCTAACCCTTCTATATTGAAATTTGGCCTCCATTACATGAAATTAACAACATAACCATTGAAAAAGCATTTAGACACATCAATAAACTCTTTTTAAATAGATTCATCCATACATCATAGATAAAAAATTCTATCCGAAAAGTGAGAAATACTTACCTATTCTTCGCAGTTGTCTTCTAACCAATCTGAGAGAAGACATAGATCTTCCTTCAAGCCATTCCATATTACAAAAATTCCCATTTCTTGATAGTCAAACCATAAACCTTCAATTTCTTCATTGGTGATGAAGATGGGGTTAACTTCAACTTTTGAGGGTGCTTGGGAGCCTAGCTAAACCCTAGGGTTTGGAGGAACTACAAAGACCTCAATCACTGGTTGACGGTGTGGAGGAATGTATAAACTTGGATATGGAAAACCAAAGGCTTCATTAGACCTAAAACTAGTGGAGTGCAATGGATTGGCAGTCTCAAACAAATAAGATCCTACTAGATAAGATAGCAACTTCCTTAGACAAGGATGAGCATACTTTGTTAGGTTAAAAACCCTAATTTGTTTGTCCAAACTATCAATGGTAAAAAAAGGGTAAGGTCGAAAGTTACCTAATATTCCTAAAATATTATGATTGGGATTGCTTTGGGGAGTCTTAGAGATGGCTATCCATTTGTTTGATTCCTTTTTTTGGGTAATCATCTCATGATGGGTGTGCCAATTCTGACATTCTATATCTTCCAGTCTATCCAAAACTGAGAATCTGTTCACAATTTTGATTAGAAAGTTACAGTTTTTCCAATGGATGGACAAAGATTGAGGTCTAAATTGATCCTTTAGAGAAAACGATGATTGTCTGCCTACAACTTGTATTTTCTTAGGGTTTTTGTTTCTCTACTAGTGAGTCTGTCCGCGGGTCTGCTCTACTTTTTTTGCATTAGACCGAAGTTTGCCATTTTTTGATATGCATTTTTATTTGTATTTAAAGCTTAAAATTAATACATTGACATTGTGTCTGACCACCTTAACTAATTGAAAACTTTACAAAATTAACTTTTTCTTATTCTAGACGAAGCGTAAAAAGTGACACAACTTTTGAATTTCAAAAATGTTATGTTGGTTGAAAGTTATAGCTAATTTCCAATTAGTATGTCAATCAACAATTTACAAACATCTTCATTAGAAATTAACTAATAAATACTTATCAAAATCAGAATTTGATGGCAAGTATATTGATGGAATCTTGAGAGTGTTATCAAAAAACCCTTTTTGTTTCATTGAATTTTGACGAAAAAAATATTGTTAGATGGCTACTCAAAGTCTGTATGCTAGTAAAATATGTCTCAAACACATTTTTTGAGTTGACTAAAAAGGTTTGATAAATACCAAGCCTAATCGAGTACCCAAAATTTGGTAGCAAAAAATAAATTTCAAAAATTGATTGCTAAAATTTTGGAGGAAAATCAATTTGGCAAGTATTCAACAATATTGTATATTATTATTTATTAGTATATTATTATATATTAATATGTAATAATAATAATAAAAAAAAAAAAATATAATATAGTAAAATATTATTATTATTAAATATAATATTGTAATATATATAATTATTATTACTATTATTATTATATAATCTAGTAGTATATTATTATTATATTTAATATATATATATATATTCATATATTATTATATATTTATAGTGATATATTATTATTATAATGTAGTAAAATTTGATTATTATTATTATAATATAGTAATGGGGTAGTAGGCTAGGGTAATCAATGCAATGGGTCGAATGGGGTCATTGGCTAGCGTACAACCCCACTGGACCCATTGCATCAATTGCCCTATGTCCCTAGGGGTCCTAGGACCCCTAGGGACACATGTTGTCATGAAATGTGTCGAAAGGGGTCATAGGTTATCTTATGATCCCTTTTGACGCATTCGAACAAATGAAATAGGTCCCTAGGAGTCCTAGGACCCCTAAGATACATGTTTTTATAAAATGTGTCAAAAGGGGTCATAGGATAACCTATGACCCTTTTCGACCCATTCAAACGAATGCAATAGGTCCTTAGGGGTCCTTGGACCCCTAGGGACACATGTTATCATGAAATGCATCCACATGAGTCATAAGATAACTAGTGACCACTTTCAACCCATTTGAATGAATGAAATAGGTCCCTAGGGGTCCTAGGATACCTAAGGATACATGTTGTCATGAAATTCATTGAAAGGGGTCATAGATTATCTTATGACCCCTTTTAACCCATTTGAATGAATGAAATAGGTCCCTAGGATCCTTAGGGACACATGTTGTCATGAAATATGTAGACAGGGATCATAGGTTATCTTATGACCCCTTTTGACCCATTCAAATGAATAAAATAGTTCCCTAGGGGTCCTATGACCTTATGGAGACATGTCATGAAATGCATAGAAAGGGGTCCATATGACCCCTTTCAATCTATTCAAATGAATGAAATAGGTCTCTAGGGGTCCTACGGCCCCTAGGGATACATGTTGTCATGAAATGCATCATAGGTTATCCTATGACCCTTTTTGACCTATTCAAAAAAATGAAATAGACATGTTGTCATGAAATCCGTCGACCCCTTTCGACCCATTCGAATGAATGAAATAGACCCCTAGGGACATGTTGTCATGAAATGTTTCGAAAGGGGTCATAGTTCATTTGAATGAATGAAATAGGTCCCAAGGGGTTCTAGGACCCCTAGGGACACATGTTGTCATGAAATGCATCTAAAGGGGTCATAGGTTATCCTATGACCCCTTTTGACCCATTCTAACAAATGAAATAAGTCCGTAGAGGTCCTAGGATCCTTAGGGACACATGTTATAAAATGTGCCGAAAGGGGTCATAAGCCTCATTCAAATGAATGAAATAAGTCCCTAGGGGTCCTAGGACCCCTAGGGACACGTTGTCATGAAATGCATTGAAAGGGGTCATAGGTCATTCAAATGAATGAAATAGGTCCCTAGGTGTTCTAGGACTATTAGGGACACATGTTGTCATGAAATGCATCCTTTCAACCCATTCTAACAAAAAAAATAGGTCCCTAGGGGTCCTAGGATCCCTAGGGACACATGTTATGAAATGCATCGAAAGGGTCATAGGTTATTCTATGACCCCATTCGAACGAATGAAATAGGTCCCTAAGGGTCCTAGGGACACATCTTGTCATGAAATGCATCAAAAGGGGTCATAATGAAATAGATCCATAGGGGTCCTAGGATCCTTAGGGATACATGTTGTCATGAAATGAGTCAAAAGGGGTCATAGGTTATCTTATGACCCCTTTCAACCCATACAAATGAATGAAATAGGTCCTAGGACCCCTAGGGACACACGTTGTCATGAAATGTGTCGAAAGGGGTCATAAGTTATCCTATGACCCCTTTCGACCAATTTGAATGAATGAAATAGGTCCTTAGGGTTCCTAGGAACCCTAGGGACACATACTATCATAAAATGCATTGCAAGGGGTCATAAGATAACCTATGACCCTTTTCAACCCATTTGAACAAATGAAATAGGTCTCTAGGGCTCCTAGGACCCGTAGGGACGCATGTTGTCATGAAATGTGTCGAAAGGGGTCATAGGTTATCTTGTGACCCCTTTTGACCCATTATAATGAATGAAATAGGTCCCTATGGGTCCTAGGATTCCTAATGACACATGTTGCCATGAAATGCATCGAAAGGGGTCATAGGTTATCTTATGACCCCTTTCAACCCATTCAAACGAATGAAATAGATGTTGTCATGAAATGTGTTGACCCATTCGAATGAATGAAATAGGTCCCTAGGAGTCTTAGGACCCCAGGGATACATGTTGTCATGAAATACAAGGTTATCCTATGACCCCTTTTGACCCATTCAAATGAATGAAATAGGTCCCTAGGGGTCCTAGGACCCCTAGGGACATATGTTGTCATGAAATGTGTCGAAAGGAGTAATAGGTTACCCTATGACCCCTTTCGACCCATTTGAATGAATGAAATAAGTCCCTAGGCACACATGTTGTCATGAAATACATCAAAAGGAGTCATAAAATAAAGGGTCATAGGTTATCCTATGATCCCTTTTGACCCATTTGAACGAATATAATAGGTCCCTAGGGACACATGTCATGAAATGCATCGAAAGGGGCCATAGGATAAGCTATGACCCCTTTCGACCCATTCAAATGAATGAAATTGGTCCCTGAGGGTCCTAGGACCCCTAGGGACACAAATTGTCATGAAATGCATTGAAAGGGGTCATAGGATAACCTATGACCCTTTTGACCTATTCAAATGAATGAAATAGGTCGGACACATGTTATCATGAAATGTATCGAAAGGGGTCATAGGTTATCTTATGACCCCTTTCGATCCATTCGAATGAATGAAATAGGTCCTTGGGGTTCCTAGGACCCCTAGGGACACATGTTGTCATGAAATGCATTGAAAGGGGTCATAGAGCCCCTTTCGACCCATTCAAACAAATGAAATAGGTCCCTCGCTGTCCTAGGACCCCTATGAACACATGTCATCAAATGCTTTGAAAGGTATCATAAGTTATCCTATGACCCCTTTTGACCCATTCAAATGAATAGGATCCCAAGGGACACATGTTGTCATGAAATGCATTGAAAGGGGTCATAGGATAACTTATGATCCCTTTTGACCCATTTAAACAAATGAAATAGGACATGTTGTCATGAAATGCATCAAAGGGGGTCATATGATAACCTATGACCTCTTTTGACCCATTTGAATGAATGAAATAGGTTCCTAGGGGCCCTAGGACCACTATTTACACATGTTGTCATGAAATGCATCAAAAAGGGTCACAAGTTATCATATGACCCCTTTCGACCCATTTGAATGAATGAAATAGGTCCTTAGGGGTCCTACCCCTAGGGACACATGTTGTCATGAAATGTGTCGAAAGGGGTAATAAGATAACCTATGACCCCTTTCAACCATTCGAACGAATGAAATAGGTCCCTAGGGATCCTAGGACCCTTAGGGACACATGTTGTCATGAAATGTGAGGTTATCCTATAACCCCTTTCGACCCATTCAAACAAATGAAATAAGTCCCTAGGGATTGTAAGACGCCTAGGGACACATGTTGTCATGAAATGTGTCAAAAAGGGTCATAGGTTATCCTATGACCCCTTTCAACCCACTCGAATGAATGAAATAGTTCCCTTGGGGTCTTGGGACCCCTAGAGACACATGTTGTTATGAAATGCATTGAAAGGGGTCATAGGTTATCCTATGACCCATTTTGACTCATTCAAACAAATGAAATAGGTTCCTAAGGGATATAGGAACCCTAGGGACACATGTTATCATGAAATGCATTGAAAGGGGTCATAGGTCCTTTTTTGACCCATTCGAACAAATGGAATAGGTCCCTAGGTGTCCTAGGACCCCTAGGGACACATGTTGTCATGAAATATATTGAAAGGGTTCATAGGTTATCTTATGACCCCTTTCAACCCATTTAAATGAATGAAATAGGTCTCTAGGGGTCCTAGGACCCCTAGGGACACATGTTGTCATGAAATGTGCTAAAAGGGGTCATAGGTTATCCTATGACCCCTTGCGACCCATTGAAACAAATGAAATAGGTCCCTAAGGGGGACCCTTAGTGACACATGTTGTCATGAAATGAATCAAAAGGGGTCATAGGATAACCTATGACCCCTTTGGGCCCATTTGAATGAATGAAATAGGTCCCTAGGGGTCCTAGGACCCTATGGACACATGTTGTCATGAAATGCATTGAAAGGGATCATAGGTTATCCTATGACCCCTTTCGACCCATTCAATAGTAATTCATATTGAACAATCAATATAGGATTACTATTTAACAAGTATTGAAGATAACTCACTAAGATTCAATAAATGGGACTATCAATCAAAGTAAATTCAAGATTTAATCTAAGAAACACAACAAACAAGATAGGGATGATAGCACCAAAAAGTCAAATGAGCACATAAGTCTTTGTGTTGAATTTGATGTTGTTCACCACAAATACATGTGTTCTTGGTTTATACATATAACACAATTAAGTTTAAGCAAGAGGATCCAAGTTTTATTGATGCAAGCAATGTCTCATGATATATAATCTCCAAATTCGGTGTTTATATAGACAACAAATTCATTACAAATTGAAAGGGTATGACCCTTTGTTTACAAAATTCTAAACTAATCAACTGATTAACATTTTATGCATATTAGACAAATTTGAAAAATAAAGATTCATTTTGTCAAATCTGATGATGAATCCTTGTACTTCAAGAATTTATCCTCCTCAATCAACCATATAGTAATAGTAAAGTCCCGACCATATGCTTTATATACTTTCTCATCTTTGTCACTCCATTATGCATTACTGTAGATAGGGCTTGCTCCTGTGAAAATTTTCTCATCTAGTTCTCCCTGTTAGAAATCTACTTTGTAGCTCTTAGCAATAAAAATATGTTTGCCTCCAACCATTGTATCTTAATCTTGCAAACAATGAAATGTTTTTGATTTCATGCCTATCACTATAGTAATGTCGATACCACTATCACTCATCGCTAAACTAAAAAACCTTCATCCAAAATCTTTGATACACCTCCTTGTTATTAGGTATGGTGATATCAAACTTCAGTCTTTGATGTTGGCACTGTATTTTTGAAATAACATATAGCGATATCCTGCAGCTCATCGCTAATTAATATATCTCCATTTCACAAAATGAGATCAATGATCACATTCAACTTATCGTCACAACTTACAATAATGCCCACTTAATAATATAACCATCCATCATTGTATCCTACAATGATCACCAAAGGGTGAAGGGCTTAAGTTGGTTTCAAAAAATGTATTGAGAACCTTGGAGTATGGGCTCCATTGTATGCCATAACATTTCATATCTGGCTGGGGGTGATAAGGAAAGTATGGTGTAGAAAGGAAGTTTGAGGAGTTACAGCTGATGGTAGTGGGTTTGGAGGAGGAAATGTGGAGGCCCCGAGAGGGCATTAAATGGTTCATTTATGATAGCCCCGAGAGGGCATGAAATTTGGTGAATTATGATAGCCCCGAGAGGGCATGAAAATTGTTTATTGCAAATATGGTTTGGTATGGCAAGTCTTCATTTTAGAAAACACCTTCATCCTATGTTTATGGTTCCATCAGTGAAGCCATTGTGAAATAGTCTTGGGGGGAAATTGTTCAAGTTTGACATGTAATGTTTATGCATTGAAAGATTGTATGTGTATCCCAGTTTGAGCCTTGTTCCCTAGCGCGGGGGTGGTCTCTTTGAGGCCTATGGTTGGGTGGAAAGCACCCATGGTTCTTGTTATTTTGTTGTGTTGCATATGCAGATTTGTGTCCAAGGGAGCAATGGAAATGGCTTGGAATGATCATCTTGCAGATTGATGTTGGATGAGAAAACTTGACATTGTGCCCTCATTTGTGAAGGAGGATTCACTAGCTTGTTCATGTTCTCAACGATCATGTTGGACAATGTTCATGCTACCATTGTCCATATCTTTCAATGTCCATGTTCCTTATGATTTTGAAAAGTCCCTTATGTTGCCCCATTGTGATGGAAGGAGATTGTATCATTGTTACCTAATGTATGTGTAGAAGAAATAATTGATAAGGTTGTATATGCATGTTTCATTTGGAGTTTATATTGTTATGAAAGCATTGGTATGAGTCACAGATTTGCTTTGACACCATTGTTATCATTTGAAAATGTGAAAGAAAGTTTTCTCCTTGTGGTATTGTAAATGACTAGTTGATAATAACAATCCATAGATGTTATGTGATACCATTGATTGTATAAATTTAAAACTTAGTAGATTGATTACAATCTTGTTGTGCACTCAATAATTTGGAAGGAAATTTTTATGTTCATATCACATGCATGGATAACATTGATTTTAATTACCAAGCTTAATGCAATTCTAAGCAAGAAAATCATCAAATTAATTTTATGATATAACAAAATGAAGTTTTTTGTAAGAGAAGACATAATAAAATCTATGAGATACATTTCTCTAGGCATGCATTTTCCTCTCTAGAAAATGTATGGTAAAGGCAAATAAATCCCTTCCTTAATACAGAGCAATAAAATATTAAAGAATATTCCCAGATTCTAGACTGCTATCCAATAATTAAAAAAAAAAAATAGCATATAGAGACTAATGAGTGTCCTAGACTAATATATTTTCTAAGTGACAGAATGGTACACATTACAATCTTGTGACCTCTAAGTCACATCCAACACTCAAATAATAAATTAGTAATTAAATAAATAAAGGCATATTAGTGTGCATGTTAGAGAATATGACTCAAATCTAGTTTTATCTAGTCAATAAAGCACATTGATACATTGATACATATATGTTAGACCGACAATGTATGTTATATACAAACCTTATTTATACGCTTGCACCTAATCCTTGCATAAACAATTCATCTAACAAATTTAAATTGACACACTCAATACGATGGTGTAGTAGGATGTGTTTAAATACAAATCATGAATTATTATTGAGTTAAGTACTTTGAATTGGCCCTTAGACTTACTAAGAGTTCCTCATTTTATGTGCTTACTAATTTGTACTATGAAACTACTTTGAATCTTAACATGATTTGATAATAATAATATTGATAGTGAGAAAGTGAGCTTATGGTGAATAGTTAGATGTAATTTAATGTAAAAAGTAAATGTAATAGTATAGTAATTATAGTAATTAAAATAGTAAATGTAAAAGCATGGCAATGTAGCTAGATTAGTTAGTAGTTGATGAGCTAGATAGTTAGTAATTGTCTTTTGTTAGAGTGAGTTTAATTTATGTATTGAAATAGTAATTTTTGTGTTTAGAAAACTGTAGTGAGTGCTAGTTTGGTGAGGAAGCAATGTTGATAGATAATGAGGATATAGTAATATAGTAATTGTCGCATTAATATATATTGTAATGATTAATGAATGTGTGTACATTGGTAATGAGGATAATAAGTAATTCTGATCCCGTTCCCTTACATGCTAGAATCACGGCCTAGTCCATATGATACAACCGACAGACCCTAATACAATATTAGTATCAGAGGCTTGTTAGGATATGAATTACCTCACTAATTTATGAGTGTTGTATCTTGAACTTGCTCATTTGACTCGTGACGCTAACTTGAACTAGACTGTCATCCAATCTATTTGAAAACCACCCGTGACTAAAATGTTAACAGCTTCACACTATTTACATGAGTCTTGAACTCCTATTCAATGATAACCTTGTTTTACAATATGTAATTTCTTATGTGACTTCATAAGCTACAAAAAAAATAAAAAATTGTTGTGTTTTTACTAGTAAAATTTAGGGCATGACACATGATCCACGATAAATTGAACAATACTAGATACCAAATTAATATGTATATCATTGTGCACATAAATGACAAAAATATATATCAAAATACATGTATCCATAGACAAAATTTTACAAAAATATATATCAAAGATCATGTATCCATAGACAAAGTACTCAAATATATATATATATATATATATATATATATATCAAAATACATAGATCCATATACAAAATGTGGCTGATCCTACCATTAGAATGTGTATAATATCAATGTTTCTATATACAATGTGGCATATGCCATCTCAAAATGTCTCATGATGCATCCTACAAAAACTATACTATCCTAGGGTGCTGGTGGATGATCAAAATGCAGTCTCTTCGCTGCATTAGGTGGATCAGATGCCTCCTACATAAACAAAAAAGGAAAACCCAAAGTTAGACTACTAAATGTATATGATTCTACGTATCTAACATTGAATTACTCAAATGCATAATGATCTTTTTCATATTGGAGATTAATACTATCAAAATTTCATAATAAATACCTCTCTCGTCGACCTCCTGCACTGGTCAGGAGTCCTCTCGTATGCCCTCGGCAATGCTGGTACCTCTGTGATTGTGGGCTGTATATGTTCAAATACCTTTGTCAGATGAATCTACAATTTAAACTATAACATTATAATTCATAGCATGCTAAATTTATAACATATTTAATCATGAATTCAAACTACAACTTACTATTGTAGGCTCCTCCTCAGAAGTGAGTGGCCGCGTCATCAAATCTACATAACTGTCCCATCGAACCTCATGTGCACTAGGAGTCTCCTATGAGATACAAAATAGTAGTTGTTAATATCACAGAAATTAGTTTTGAATTTATTTATGAAGATAAGTGATGCAAGAGCATCCCATGCTCATCAGGGGAACAGTGAAGATCCAAGGCATTACAGAGGTCATGGAACATCTCTTGAAGTCAATTGGGCAATCCTTGCACCAATTATGGCTCATGGAAGCATACAAAATTATAATGTTGTCCTCATATGTGGAAGAAAGTTGTAATTGGGCATGAGATAGGATTTTAGGATTTCATATGGTAGACGAGTCATTTGATAGGTTCATGTAGGTTGTCATGACCATATCTTGTCATTAGACAAGTCAAAACGTTCTAGAATTGAGTTTTGGGGTTTGAACAAGCAGGCCCTAGTTTTGAAGCCATTTTAAGGAGGGTTTTGAAGTTTGGGTGTTTAGGAGTGTGACCAAGAGCTATAATATTGAAAATCCTTAGTGTGCTGGTCCCTTTGTTGAAGCCTTGGTGTGTCTAATTCCTCCTTGTGTGTCCCAGAGTTGAAAGGTACATAAGTGGTGTCTAGAGATTTCTTGGTGAGGAAAGAAAGAGAATCAGTGAGTTGGACCTTGGGAAGGAAGAAAACTTGTTGTGAAAATGCCTCCTAAAAATCAAATGGCTAGAGAACTTGAAGAATTGAGAGAAGAGTTGGCAAAAGAGAAAAGAGAGAGGAGAGAACTTGAAGCATCTAGAGTGAGGGAAGAAAGACAGATGAGAAGAGAGAGGCTGAAGCTTATTGCAAGGATAGAATCCTTAGAAAAGGAAAGGTAAGAACCTAGAGGAGAAGAGGTTAGAGGAAGAAATCATGGAGAGAACCATGAAGAAGAAGAGGTTGGTAATGCAAGGCAAGAGCATGAGACAACAGATGATCTTGAAGAAAAGAGATTTATGAGAATCATTAAGGCAGTACAAGGTAATGGTGGGAAGAACCATATTGATTTTCCAATATACTAGGGTAAAATGGATAGTGAAGAAGTGCTAGGGTGGATAGAGGCCCTTGAGAACTACTTTGATCTTGAAGACATAGAGGCAGATAAGAAGGTAAAAGTAGCAACAACAAGATTGAGAGGAACAACACTCACTTGGTGGACTAGTGTTTAGAATGAGAGAAAGGAAAGGTGGTGCAGGGCACCTAACCTATGTGGTGGGGGGGAACAAGTATCTCTATTGCCGAATACCTTGCCACTCCATGAAATTGAGGATTCAAGTAGATTAGGAAGTTGGAATAAAGGTTTGGTCCATATTTAAGGCCCAAAAGCATTTTGGTGTGGTTATAAACCAAGTGACTCCATGAGACCAAAAGGCCTTAGAATAGGGTATTTAGAGTCTAAACAGTATTAGCAAAAAGTGGTTGTTTGTTTGTTTTATGGTTGGGAATACCTATATGGTTGTTCCAACGGTCATGTAGACCTTTATATATGTCATATGTGATCTCAGTTGAAAGGGGGAGATCAAAGTGTATGGTGGTTTGGAGAAAAAACAATAAAAACTTCAATTTTCTGGAAATTTACTTAGTTACATTTAATAAATCCATATGACCAATTTTGAGTCAATGGAATAGTTTAGAAAGTTAGGGAATGCATAAAAACTATAGTTTGAAATTTGAATTTCAAATTCAAATGGTCATATTAGTTTTGGAGGGAAAGTAGTAATTTGGTATTTGTTTGATTAAATAAACCTTTGTAACCAACTTGGTCAGTTGGACAGGTGCATATAAGCCTATTTAAGTTGTAATGAACATATGCAAGACATGAATCATTATTGGTATGGAAAAAATCACAGAAATTGTATCGAATAACAATCATACTTTCCTTTGCATCAATTAAAAAAAATAAAAATAAATGATACTTATACATACAATGGGGCTCTCTGTGCGAATGAAAATCCTTGATGATCTAGGATGCCGAATCTGTACAGGCTCATCGCCAGTAGCGACACCCTATATACAATAAATAATTTAATTAAATGAGATTACCACAAACATTTTACAAGAATGCATCAATATTTAATTAATTAGAAAACATCTAATTACCTTTCCTTTGTCAATGCATGTTGGCTCACCCCCCGCACTTTGTCCCCTCGGGGCAGGTGGTATCTGCAAGATAAAAGAAAGATTAGCAACCATATATGCTACAATATCAAATAGAAAAAAGAACTGCGAACACAACATAATGTACCGTAGATGTCTCAAGGCCAAATGAAATGGCCGAGAGTGTAGCATCATCTATCTGTCTGAGCTCCTCCTCGGTCATCAACTAAACATGAATGAAGATCACATACATGTAAAAGTCAGTATGGCTTAAAAATTAAAATTACTCTATTATAAAAATTAACTTTAAATCACATATATCATAACAAAAAAATGTATACACGTACCGACACCGAAGGAGTCCATGCCTCTGCATTCTCCTCCTCTCTTGCATCAGGGTCTGTAGCCTCTGCACGTGCATCTGGTGTATCCTCGTCTAATACAAAATGATACTCAGGAAGATCACCTATGGGACACAAGAAAATATTCTTGCATGTAATGCAAGTGTGAGGCACACAAACCTGTGATGAGCTAGCCGATGATGAACTGGCACCAACATCATCAACACAAGGAGGCAGGACTGACCTAGCCTGAGATATCATTAGGCTACTCAACCTATGAATGGCTCTGATGGTCTGAGAGCTAGCCTCTACCATAATATCTGGATGCTGCACTCGAGGAGGGGGGGAGATATCAGGGGGGGGGGGGGAGGAGGGGGGGACAAAAGTGCCAAGTTTCTTCCGCTGGGAAGAGGGTCTATCCTAAGGAGCTCCTAGTCCTAAGCCCATGTTGGGCTTCATGCTCCAATAGTTCACTTTAAGTTTCAACACAAATTTTGCATATAATTTTCTAAGGAAATAAAATGGTATGTCTAAATTGCCATGTGGAGGGATATCAAAGACCATCCACCAACGGTCCCAAAAATTTGCACGTATGGCGTCATTTGTGCACCATTTAATTGATAGTTTGGTTTTTTTTGGGTCAACTGGTATACCCGTTTTTGGGTTAGCAAAAAAGCTTGCCAAATCGTCTTTGGTTATGTTGAGGGCCGCGACCTCATCATAATCCAAACCATCATCAAACATCTAGTGCATTTCATCACGCCAACGAAGAGTGGCATTTTGTTGGTTTGTAAGGGTTTCAATGTTATCCACTCTGGTGTTTAACATGGATAACATAGAAGCCAGTGCAGGTACATTATTGTATGTTCTATGCAAACCTCTCAACTCAGTGAGATTTTCATTTATCAAATCCTTGATTTGAGGAGGGTTTTGAGGAGGTAGAGGATCATTTGGTGGACGATTTTGTGGGGATACTAGATCATTTAGTGGTGGGTTGCGAGGAATATTATTCCTTGCCTCAGTGTCATCATTTTGATCAGCCATTCCTATTGAATTGCAAAACGTAATATATATTAAAAAAAAATCTAAATTTTAACCATTTTTGTCAAAAAACCCTAGATTCAACTAAAACAAACAAAATCATGTTAAAATCTATTAAATTTAGGTTAAAAATGAGTCAGGGGGGGAAAAAACATACCTGATATTTGATATCCGATTTGGTATCTGATATCTAATCCACGATGGCAATACTGGCCCAAATTCACGTAAAATAAGGGCCACGGGTCTGTGATTTTGTATAATCCAATCCATAGGTATCGGATATCCGATATAACATCGGATATTCGATATGACATTACAATATATATAATATAACATATAATATATAATATATATTACATTTTATATATTTTTATATTATATTTTATATTTATTATATTAATTTACTATATATTATAGTATAAAATATTATTATTATATTATATTATTATAATTTATAATATATTATACTTTTTTATTATATATTATATTATAAGATATTACTTTTTATTATTATATTATATCATATATATATATATATATTATATTACATTACTATATATTATAATATATGAAATATTATATTATATTATTATAATATAATATGCTATTATAATATTATTATTATAGTATAATAATAATTATAATAATATTATTATATTATAGTATAATAATAATAATAATAATAATAATATTAAATAATAATAATATTATTATAATATAATAGTATGATATATTATTTAATAATAATAATAATATTAAATAATAATAATATTATTATAATATAATAGTATGATATATTATTTAATAATAATAATAATATTATTTTATATCAATAATAATAATATTAAATAATATATCATACTATTATATGATTTTAATTATTAGTCAGATATTTGATTTAAAATCGGATATCCGATATTATCGGATATCAATATCAAATCGGATATCCGATATGATATCGGATATCCGATAAGGCTCGGCTTAACCTTCTAGGTTTGGTTCCTGGATAGGTAAAAAAAAGTCAGAGAGGATTTTGAAGTGCTTTTAGGCGTCTTCAAACTCTTTTTTTTTCAAATCGTCACTTTTTGGCACACCATGGTCCTGCACATACCCTACACTAAATATTTATTTACTATCTTTGGAGATTAATTATTTATGTTTAAGGAGTTGTTAGGTTACTTTTACTAATCAAGCTCATGGTAACAATAAGTCAATGAAGTTTTTCAATCTTGGCATGCCCCTTGAGAAAATTAGCTAATTTGAGTTGTAAGAAAAAAATTAATATGTTGAAAGAGAATCTATGATTGTTATGAAACCTACCATAAGATTCTATGGCAATTGTCAACGGAAAATCATCTTATTTGGTCTTCAAGCACCCATGTGTGAATAGTAACTTATGAGAATTATAATACTAAGTTCTGATTACAAAGTGGAGGTATTAGAATTTAAATCTTGGGTGTTATTCTTTTGGTTGAGTAATGTATAGTATATAATAGGTGCTTGGAAGTGGATTGTATCAAGTTTTGCTCAAGTTTACTTTGTAGGGGTTATTGTATGATTAAAGATTGAAGAAGATAGAGTGGATGCATATACTTAATCATATTTTTCCAATAATACAACCAATTCATATCCTTTCTTTTGTAATTTTTTCCTTCAAATTGTTTCTCCACATTAAATATTTCACTATATGTGTGGTTCTTATTTTTTAGTTTTCATTGTTATTGTTAATTTAAAATATAAAGGTTCCATATTAGTCTTCTAATATTTGGTATCAAATCTTGGTAAAATCTTTTCCTTGGGTGGTAGAAGAGAGTTTTCTAAAGAAAATATGGTCCCTGATTAGAGAAACCTCAAAGTAATTAATCCAATTGTGTATCAAGGGTAAAGAAAATGGAAACAAAAAGAATTTAGAGAGAACCAAGTGAAATCAACATTCAATAATAGACAATCAAATGTACATAGGTTTAATAGTTGGCCTTCTTACATGCCAAGCATATACATAATTTCTTTCTCAAAATATTTGATCACAGACATTAGATCTCATTTCATTCTCTATGATTATGAGATGATAAATCCACTGCTACCTCTAGAGATACAAAACTTACATTGTATAGGAATCACTACATGCAAGTTGACCTTAAAATCAAGATTGTTCCCCAAGAACATTCACAACAAATGATATAACATATTTAATGGATTTTGGTTCCAAAATTAGGTCCTCACATGATCCAAGAATGACATTGAATGCAACATCAAAGATTCATGATTGTAGATTTCCATCACAATATCTAAATCAACCAATGGTCATACAATTGAAAAACCAAGAGAAGATGAATCATAAACACAGAAAAAAAAGAACCAAATAAGTTTTGAACCTAGGAATGGGAATTAGACTAATTCTAGATCATACTCTACATTATTATAATAATTTAGAATAACTAAGGACGGTGACTCAGTCATCCTCAAGTCCAGATGTACCAACTCTACTTTTACTAACTTCAAATAACTTAATCAATCTCAAATAACCACTCGATCAATTTAGCATATCATCAACAAAATAGCTTTTCATGTAATTAGGTAACTCTCTATCTCTTATAAGTGTTGACTAGCAGTAAATAAACTATTGTAAAATATAGCATACATAATGGAATAAAATCCACATATGAAAATAACACTTTGATGCCAAGATTTAACAAGGAAACCCAATTTGGGAAAAACCACTATGTAACATGCTACCAAATTTTTACTCTTCTGAAGTGAGCTAGGTCAAGAGCCAACCCTGTTAAAGATTATACAACACACTATTAATGTGACCATGTTAAAGGATTTAATTGTTAGAGTAAAGCATTAATTTCATTTCATTTATTAAATTCACTTTATTCCCTTCTTGAGATTTTACTTTATGCATCTCTATTTAATAATTAATTATTAATTTTTAAATAGTTTTTCCTTTTTACATTACCCTTTTGGGTTTCAATCTCCTTTTATAAGGATTGATCTTTTGTAAAAAAAATTATCTCTTTCACTTTTTGAGAATACATTTGCATAATTTTCAGAGCAAAACCCTTGCCTCCTCTCGTCTTTTTCTTCAATGCCATTTTTTTTTGTATGTAGGTATTCGTAGGCTTTGCGGATTTGTCTTGATCAAATCCTTCATAGTATCAGAGCCATATTTGTTGCAGCATGTTTGTTATTTGGAGAAAAAGGAGAATGAGGGTTTGACAGAAAAGATCTAGAGTTTTTTGGGTATTTCCTAAGAAAATAGGAAGGTCTCTAATTTATGGAGTAGTCTAAGCCCAAACAGACTTCATGGATAGGTCTAGAAGGCATCAAAACCCTTGTTTCCATATAAAGTTTGTCCATTTTGGAAAATGTTGATTTGGGAGGCAAAAAAAATTGCACAATAGGGCCATACAGCCTCTGCACATAGTTTCAGACACAAAAAATTTAAAAATCACAAAAAAACAAATTTTGGCCACCACAATTTAGAGAAACTAGTTGGCGTTCACTAAAATCGCTAGCAGTCTTAGTAACTGCTAGCGGTCCTACCATCCATCGCGGTCTTGGCACTGCCAGCCACCAATAGCCCACCTTTCCTCCACTATAGCCATAGCTCAGCCAACTGTGCACCACCTCTGCCGCCCTCTGCTCCAATCCACCACCTCCACTGGTGGCTTAGCCAGAGCTCAGCTTTGCCTAGCAATGGTGATTTTTATTTTTATTTTTATTTTTTTAAATAAAATTCTTTTTTATGGTCAATCGAGGGCCTTGTCAAGTTTTTTGAGATATCTTGAGAACATAGGGGTCTTTTTCCGATCTAATAGAAGCGTCAGAAAGCTGGTTCCAAGACAGAGACAATGGAGAAGGAATTTTTGGTATTTTTTTTTCCAGATTGATACCTATTTTAGTGCTTGAAGTCTATTGATGACTTCTATCTTCGGGGGGACATAACTTCTTCGTCATAGCTCCATTTTCCATTCTAAAAAAAGCACTAGAAAGCTCTTCTCAATAAATTTCTAGATTCTCATTCATTTCACTAGTATTTTGTACCAAGTATTTTTTATTCATATCTAAAGCTTTTTTGCTCTTCTCTCATTTATGCAATCTATTTGTGAGCTGGGGTTCAATTTATTGCATTATGGGGGGCATTTTAATCTTATTTTTCTATTATTATATCATTATATTAGAAAACATAATGAACCCTTTCTAAAACAATGGCCAAGACCACTTCTTCTCTAGAACTTTTGACCCCTCACAATTATCACACCTGGAAGACCTTGCTGACTCGGCTTCTCTAGCCAAAAGGGTTGTGGTCATGTTTAGATGACATGCAGCCTATTTTTTAGAGGCCTTTTGAGATCATGCAGCATCATAACATAATGGATAGAGATAGGTATCAAATAAGCATTGAAGCTTGGTCCACATATCTAGAAGAGTGTTGCACTCGTCCAAATGAAACTGTAAATGAGTTCAGGGAACTTTAGATAGAGATAGAGCTTACATCACTTGTGCCAGATTCCTTTCTAACTATTGATGAGTTCTTGATGAATTTTACTCAATAGAGATCCTTGTTGCAAGGTTGTGGAAAGATGAAGACTGATATTGAGTGCATCTATTTGATTGTCTCTAAGCTTCAAGGGAATTTTTAGATATTTTCTTCCACATTCTATTCCACCAAAGATGCTTTGGGGAATAGATTTTTTATGCCTTCTTTTGAGGTCCTTTATGATCACTTGACTAGAGATCAATCAAAGCTTACACAGTTGGATACTATGACTGGTTCTAAGATAAAGGCATTGGTAGCTCAAACATCTAGAGGAAAGCTGAAGCATAAACCAAAGCATAAGATAGATTTAGCAGGTAGTGAGAGTTCCTCCAAGCCTCCTCCCAAATTAGATGCTCAGAAGCCCTCTCAAAAGGGTAATACTTCTAAGTCTAGTGAGTCTTCCTCCAAGACTAAGAAGTATACAGGTGAACCTTGCAATTTTTATGGCAAGGAAGGGCATCCTATTTCCAGGTGTTGGAAACATCTTGAGGCACTAGAGGAGGCCATGCAACATTCTAGTATTACTTCTCTAAAGCCTCCACCTCCACCTACCAGGAAAGGACATGCTCTTTCTACACGAATATTGTCTTCTCTAGCTCCTTGTATTCTTAATTCTAGAGCTTCCCATAATATGACACACTCACCTGATTTGGTTACCTCACTTGCTCAGAGTGTTACTACACAAATTGCAATTGGTGATTCTTCTCATCTTTCAGTCATAGGCTTAGGAACTATCTCTTTAGAAGGTGGTTCACCACAAGATGTTCTCTTGGTTCTAGCCATTTCTACGATCCTCCTTTTGGTATTTTAGATTTTTCATTTAGGCTCTGGAAATATAGTTGAGTTCTCACCACATAATGTGGCTATTTGAGACCTCCATGATCTTGATTTGGTTATTGCTACAAGGAGTGTTGATCTTTAGTCTCACTTATATTAGTTTGATGGCTTTGAAAGCTCTAATTCTATAGTTGTTTCTCTCATTGCTCATGCAAATATAGTGAGCAAGCTTTGGCATGAGCATTTTGGCCATGTCAACTATCTATAGTTAATGAGTACACAGGAGCTAGTGATTGGGTTACCTTAGATCTCTTGGACTGACAGTATGTGTCAAGGTTGTGCACTTGGAAAACATCACAAAGATCCTTTTCCAACAAGTAGATCCACATGTGCTAAGGCACCATTAGAGTTAATAGACAGTGATCTTCTGTCATTTCCCACTCCATCTTTTTTAGGTGCTTGATATGTGCTTACCTTCATTTATGACTTCTCTAGATGCACATGGGTGTACTTTTTGAAGTACAAGTTTAATGTCTTTGATTCATTTCAAATCTTTAATACTTTTGTGGAGAAGTAGTTTGGTCTTTTAGTCAAGTGTACATGCACTAACAATGGGGGGAATATGTGAATCTATCTTTCAAAGATTTTTGCACTAAGCATGGTTTATAGCATCAGTTTTATGCTCCCCATACACCTCAGTAGAATGGGGTTGCAGAGAGAAAGAACAAGACATTACAAGAGATGGCCAATTGTATGATACAATCATGTGCTATGATTTCTTCATTTTGGGTTGAGGATATCAATTGTGCCAACTATATTCAAAAATAGATGCCTCACAAGGCATTGTGACACTTGACTCCTGAGGAGGCTTGGACTCATGTCAAGCTTGATATTTCTACTTTTTGCATTTTTGGTAGTGAGGCTTGGACATTTATTCCAGATGCTCAATGGAAAGTCATGGAAAAGAAGAGTTGGCCACTCATTTTTTTTGGTTACTATGAGGATGTGAAGGTATACAGGTTGTTTGATCCTGATTCCAAAGATGTCTTATTTTGGCAAGATGTTCAGTTTGATGAGCGTTATTCTCCAATGGATCCTCCATTTTCAGCTTCTTCTTCACTACCCAGTACTTCCTCTACTCCTCTGTAGGATTATGTATCCTTTGAGGAAGATCTTGATTTTGATCCCCCTTCACCACATCCACTAGATATTGCTACTATTGATGCAACTAGACATTTGGCAAGTGATCCTATAGATGCTCATTGTACTCATTCTTAGACTGCAGGTAGTGGCCTTTTGATTCATGCCATTTCAGATGATCCTCATAATTTTTCATAGGAAATAGGACACTTAGAGTGGGATAGGACTATGGATGAGGAGTATTCTTCTTTGATGAAGAACCACACATGGGATCTTTGTCATCTTTTGAAAGGAAGAAAGTTGGTTTAGTGTCATTGAGTGTATCATACCAAGTATTTTGCAAATGGTTGTATTGATAGGTGCAAGGCCCATCTAGTTACAAAGGGTTTTCATAGGTCGAGGGTATTGATTACTTTGAGACCTTTTCCTTTGTTGCCAAGATGAATTCTATTCACCTTGTACTCTCTCTAGCAGCTCCAAATGGACGTGAAGAGTTCTTTTCTACATGGAGACCTTCATGAGGAGATCGATATGGAGAAGCCTCATGGTTTTATGCAAGACTCTTCATTGGTATGTTAGCTTCAAAGGTCTTTATATGGTCTCAAACAGGCCTGTACGACCTTCTTGTTTGGTTTACAGTTCACTCGGTGTCATTCCAACCCTACAGTTTACATTTAACATCATGGAGGTGAATTATTAATACTTGTGCTTTATGTTGATGACCTCATCATCATAGGAAGCTCAATCTCCATGATACAAGGTGTTCAGCAAGCATTGAGAGAGTAGTTTGAGATGACAGATCTTGGACTTCTGCACTATTTTATGGGCCTATAGGTTGTTTGGTCTTCAGATGGGATAGCCATACTCTAGTAGAAGTATGCTCTTCATATGCTTCATAGATTCAACATGCTTGATTGCAAGCCTTCCCCCACAACTTTTCAGTCAGGTGTTGTTTTATCTACCACTAGCTCTACTCCTACAGTGGATTCCACTCTATACAAACAACTTGTGGGTAGTTTTTTGTACTTGACACACACAGGTCCTAATATTTCCTTTATGGTTGGACTTGTCTCTTGATTCTCCCATGATCCTTATGAGAGTCATTGGCAAGAATCCAAACACATCTTGAGGTATATTAGAGGGACAACATGTTATGGCATTCACTACACATCAAGAGATCCTCAAATTGCTGGTTTCACAGATTCAGATTGGGTTGGTGTTATTGATGATCGTAAGTCTACTTCTAGTTTTTTATTTTGTCTTGGTTATGATCTTGTCACATGGTTTTACAAGAAGCAACATGCTCATGCATTATCATCTATAGAGGCAGAATATAGGGTAGTTGCATTGGCTATTCAAGAGGTTTTATGGCTTCAACAATTGATGATAGAGTTTGGATTTCCTCTTGATAGTCCCACCTTTCTATGGTGTGATAATTAGAGTGTTATACACATTTCACACAACCCAGTTGAGCATCAATGGACCAAGCACATTGAGCTTTACATGCACTTCATCAGGCATCTCATTCAGGATGGCACCTTGACCTTGGAGTACATTCCTACTACTCAGCAGGTTGAAAACATCTTCACTAAACATTTTGCATCCCCATGGTATCTTCAGCTGCGTTCTATGCTTGGGGTGAAGGAAATTTTCCTTGGGGGGTCTTAGTGATGAGTCCTTCCTTCCTTTTTTTTACTACTATCTCTTTTTGGAGTAGATTTTTTCCCACTAGGTTTTCTCTATTTCTCTGTTTCATAGAGATTTAGTTGTGATTGGGTACCTCATCAGGCCTTGTTGTCAGGACCCAAGTTTGCTTTCAACATTGCATTGTAGTTTCCTTTCTTTTTCTACATTGTTTGTAGCTACATTGTTGCTCATCTTGGGGGGGGTGTTAGAGTAAAGCATTCATTTCATTTCATTTATTAAATTCACTTTATTCCCTTCTTAAGATTTTACTTTATGCATCTCTATTTAATAATTAATTAATAATTATTAAATAGCTTTTCCTTTTTAGCTTACCCTTTCAGGTTTCAATCTCCTTTTATAAGGATTGATCTTTTGTAATTGATTTTTATCTCTTTCATTTTCTAAGAATATATTTTCATAATTTTTAGAGAAAAAAACTTGCCTCCTCTTGTCTTTTTATTTTGTGATAGGTTTTTTGCATGCAGGTGTTCGAAGGCTTTATGGATTTGTATTGATAAATCCTTCATTAATCACCCTATTAAAGGACTTTGACTGATACAATGGTTAGAATGTAATAGTTTGTTTGATATGTAAAGTACAACTCACTTGGAAAATTTAGATCTCCATTTGCTCATATGTTGGTTCATTGACTAGCCTCCATTGACAATTTCATCATTGATCTACTTGGAATCTCATCAAGCAACCACTCTTCACCAAACTCTTCACACTTCACCTTTGTTGTTATGTTCTTCACATCTTCTCCTTCATATCACCAATCAACAATGGACCAACCTTAAAAAACATCTATTATGCCTCCTTAAATAGGTAATTTTGATCATTTGTCACTTAAATATCACCATTGATCTTAGTGCTAGGTCATATTCATTGAATGATTTCATCTTTTTATTCTCTTCTTCTTCTAGAAACTTCTGATCAAATCCTTACCTTTGATCACTTAAAAAACTCTCCTTGTGCATTAAATATTTCATCTCATTGATCATTATCTTCCATGTACTTTGACTAATTCAAAATTCTAACTATGTCTACCTCAAAATCAATTCTTTCTCAAATTGTAACTTTTGTTGTCACTTGGAAATCACTGTACTCTTTTTCTTTACCATCACTATGTAGCTCAACATACACTATACTTTCTCATTCTACAGCAATAGGCTCACTTGGCCATTACTATGCTCGATCACTACTAACACTTCTTCATACATTTTCTCATAAATAACTAACACTCGGCTTAAACTATTTTGTTCATCTTCTACATAAGTTCCTTAATATTCTTCTTCAGCTCCTTCATTGACTGATCAATGTTGATACTTGGTCAATCTTATCCTTTTGAATTTTTCCAACTTTAAGCTTCATCCAACTATCTTATTTGCTTCATGTATTTAATTAAAAACACATTATCTTTTCAAGTACTAACTTATCAAGTGCCCATTGTATTTCCATGATACTTAACTTCTCATCACTTAATAACACCACTAGCTCACCTTGATATCTCTTCCTTTCAAATTCTCTTCATCAATCAAATGATATGGCACTCAATACTATTAGTGAAATGTCTGTCTATTAGGTATGACATCAATGTTAACATAAAATTTACTCTAATTTTAGTTTCCAACATACACATTGTAAGGGTTGACTTGATCAAAAAAGCATCATTGAAATAATCAATAGAAATTGAACATAGAACTTTTTTTGGTTGACGCAAGATTGCCCAAAACCCAAGATTTTCTTACATTAGTCACCTGGTGTTGATAAGAATATAAGTATCTCACTTTGACATTAAAGAAGAGTCCACAAGATCCAACTCAGCCTAGAAATCAATAAAGATTCTTCTACTACTTTGTCCTTCCATTCAATTAGATACTCCATGTATTATGTTGGTTCCCAAAACCATGTTGAAAACATATTGATACAAGTATGAGAATGTGTTTCAATCATTGTTTTGTCACTAATGTCAAAACTACTACTTGTTGGTAAGACAACTTCTTAGATGATTTGAGTACTATCATTTTTTAATTGATGAGGAGGGTTTGATCACATTAGATAACAATAGAACCTAGAGGAAAGGTTGAGTTATGGTATGAAAAAGGAGTACAAGGATTAGTTAAGATAGTGATGTTATAGTGCATTTATTATCTACTTAAAGTTGCAAAGGATGGATACATTATTAAGTTTAGAAGAACAAGTAAAATGAATTGGGTCTACTAAGCTCAGCAATTACACAGTAGGTGCCAAGAAATGTTAGTGTAAGTTGAGTAGAAAATCAATTGGAGCTGAGAAAAGTTGAATTTTAGTGTATGTCAAGTGATACAGGGTAAGTCGAGTAAAGTTTAGTTGTTTTCAAGCACTAGTAAACTTTAGTTTTTTTCAAGTGATCTAGTTGATGTCAAGTGGAAGAATAGTATGGAAGCTGAGTGACAAGATATTGATATCAAGTGTTAGTATTCATGTTAAATCATGGATTTGACAAATCTTAGATGACTTCTTTGTTTTCATGAATTTTGTGAAGTTTATGGAAGATAAATATCATGAGTTGGTAGCACAAAATTTATGGTAAACCATTTTGAGGTGAATTCAAAGAGGATTAAATGATAAGTTTCTAGAAGGGAATAAAATGAAAAGATGGGCGGATTCATTGAATCTTACCTAACCCTAAAATGGATGATAGAGTTTGAATGACAAAAGATCTTAATTTTCTATTTATAGATATGGCTGGTTAGAAGAAAAGGTAGTCATGTGCGAGAACCTAAGGAAGACAAGGAGTCTAGGTTATTGCTTCATTCAATGATCAAATAGAAGAGACAACTATTGGAAAGCAAAGCAAGAAGGCTTAAGGGTATGGATTCTTGAAGGCTGAAAAAGATATCAAAGTTGAAGTGTGTGAAAGCCAAGAAGAATGGAGGACTAAAATAGAGAATTGTAATCTACAAAGTGAGTTGTAAGTTGTTGTCAAATCAAGCCTTATTGTTAATTTCTAATCATTGTATCAATCTAGGGTAAATCCTTTAGATTAAGGTTGACCTAATACTCATTTGTAAATCCTTTAACCAAGTGACATTCAAGTGAATGATCTAAATTCCTCTAACAAGGCTCACTCCTAATAGGATGGTTAAAATCCTCTAACTAGGTCACATTTAATAGTGTGTATTGTAAGCTTTAATAGGGTTTTCCTTTCACAAGACATCACTTCAGAAGAGTGAGAATGAGTAGCATGTTTCTAATGTAATGTTATGAATTCCTCTAACACGGCCATTCCTAACAATGTGATTAAATCCTTTAACAAGGTCACATTTAACATTATATTTTCTAACCTTTAATAAGGTTGGCTCCTAGTAGAGCTCACTTCAAAAGGGTGAAAAATTAGTGACATGGTGTTTTTTCCCAAATTGGGTTTCCATTTTAAATCCTAGTGTCATACTTTTGTGTATGTTGTCTGAGATGTTTTACTATTAATGTTTTACATTCTGCAAGTTAAGTACTATTAGGACAGTGGACTGTAAGTTTATGTTACTGATTATTTTCTCTAGAGACTGAGCAACTAAATATTTAGATCTAAAGTATTTTGAATTGATTAAACATACAATTAGTACATTTAGACCCAAGGATAATTGGTTCACCCCCTCTTAGTTATTCTAAATCATTATAACAATGTGCATTATGATAATTAAATTATTACACTAAACTCTTCCTAACGAGTAGCAAAGGTAGTAGTTTAATTTTCTGCTTAGACCATAAAAATTACTGCAACTCTTTACTATTCAACCTTCTACTCAAGTTTTCCAATAAAAAAAATCAATAACTACTCAAACCTTATTAAGGTCTTCTCCAACTCTGCTTACCCCCTCTAAGGCTTAGCCCTTATACCTCCTCAAATAGGTAAAACATCATCATAGATCTTAGGGCTAGGTCAAATTCATCAAATCCTTCCATCATTTTGTCTTCTCTTTTCTTTTCTAGAAAATTCTCCAAACTTCTCCTTGAGTTCATGCATAGAAATGTTCAAACATGGTTTCCCTTGAATTAAATGCTCAATGTCATCCATTCTTATCTTCAAAATGCTTTCCATATTCCAAGAATTCAATTGTGTCGGCTACAAATCAAGAATTCCTCATAATTTGTCAAATGTTGTCCCTCGGCCAACATTGAGTTTTGACACTTGATCCTCACTAAATTACTTGGTCGCTACTAGATATTGTGTCCAACATACTTTCTAATGCTCGGTCAATACTAATGCTCGATCGATACTATATTTTTCTTGTCTTATACTAGTGCTTGGTCAACTCTAGCATCACTCAACATAAAATTCAAGTTCCTTGATCTTCTTCTCTTTTTCTTAGCAAGCCTATACATTTGGTATTTCTTTGATCACTCCTTCTAGGCTTCAATATAGTTGTCTTCTCCACTTATGTTATGATTAAAAAATCATATTATCTTGTCAAAGTCTAACTAATCAAGTTCCCATTGTAGTTCCTCATAACTCAACCTTCCCTCTAGGCCATTTTGTTGTGTCCTTATTTGCAAATCCTCTTCATCAACCATCTTGTTACGACACTCTACTCATATAACAATTTTCTTATCAATAAGGTTAATAAGGTTTGACATCAATGACAACATAACAATTGTCTCAATTATAGTTTCCAACAATCTCCCTCTTTGGCCTTGATGAAAACACCTCTAGTTACCATGCAATCAAAAAAATGTAATTGCTTTGAGCATCTCCCTCTATTTTTGGTATTAGACTATCATTAATGTGCTTAGTTTCAATATGATTCTCATCTAAGTGTCCAACAAGCATCTCTTCTTTTAGTTTCATTCTAATTCTCATTCATGCAGCTATGATATGCAATACATAGACTCCCTCTATCATATCAGATCATGAAATTAATCTGTTTCCTCTTTGTTAATACATTCTCTTTTTTTGCAACATCCATTCATGAATAGCTCCCTCTTCATATGGTAACTGTATATTATCTCCCTCTTTGATAACAATGCCAAAGACACTTCATCTTTCTCATGCATCTTTACCATGTAGATATCTTCATGTTAGTACTTTTGAATCTTATTCACCATCTACCATCCTTTCTTATGACTGATACAAATTATGTTCTTCTCACTTCACTACATTAGGAAACTCCTAAAGTATTACTTTCTACATCAACTTGTAAGATATTGTAATAAACTCATTTGATATAGAGCTCCATCTTAGCTTAAGTAGCCTTAGCTAGGGTAATCACCCCTAATTTACCTCTTATATATTCATGTGCATACTTAGGTAAAACCTTAGTGAAAATATCAACTATATATATATTCCCCTTGGTGTTTACATATTCCAATATCACTTCTTTACCTTGAACCAACTCTCTCAAGTAATGATACTTGATAGAAATATGCTTTGTCTTTGTGTGCATTACAGGGTTCTTTGTTATATTTATAACACTTTTTTTTGTCTTAATAGATAACAAAAGGATCAGTGATCTCAACAATTTTTTGATCCACACAATGTTGGAACAATTCATTGTTGCTGCCACATATTCAACTTTAGCTCTTGATTGTGAAATGTATTTATGCTTCTTTCTTTTCCATGGAACTAATCTCTTTCCTAGAAAGAAAGCTCAACCACTTGTACTCTTTTTGTCATCAACATTGCATGCTCAATCCGCATCAATGTACACTTTCAATTCAAACTTGTCATTCTTCTTTTAATATAAGCCATAATTCTCTATTCCTTTCAGATATCTTAGTATCCTTTTAATTTCCATCATAGGAATATCCTTAGGATTTATAAAAAATATTACAATAATTCCAACTGCTAGTGCAATATTAGGTTTGTTATAAATAATATATTGTAGTTTCCCAATCATTGATCCATAGAATGTCTAGTTCACATTAGTAGAAGCATTATTCTTAGATAGCTTAATTCCTATAGTCATAAGTATGATGACTGGTCTTGAATCTTCCATTCCAGAAAAATTTAGTATCTCCTTGATGTATTTTGATTGAGTGAAATAGATACCTTGCTTCATCTGATATACCTGTAAACCAACAAAGACTTTGATTTCTCCAAACATAGAAATTTCAAATTTCTTCTGCAAATGATTTACATAATGTATCTTTTCCTCCAAATATGATATCATGAACAAATATTTCAGCCAACAATATCCTTTTACCATATTCAGTTTTCAAGAATAGATTATTGTTATCACTATTTCTTGCAAAACCAATATTTACCAAATAATTATGCAACCTTCATACCATTCTCTAGGAGCTTGTTTCAATCCATATAGTGCTTTGTGTAGTTTTCATACCATGTTCCTCTTGAGATCAAAAAATCCTTTTGGTTGTTCAATGTAAACCTCTTCTTCTAGTATTCCATTCATAAATATAGATTTGAAATCCATTTGATATGCTTTAAATCCTTTATAAGTAGAATATGCAAATAATATTCTAACTCCTTCCAATCTTTCAACTAGTACAAATGTTTCCCCGTATTCAATACCTTCTTCTTCTGTATATCCTTTGCATACCAATCTAGCTTTATTCCTTGGGACTTATCCCTTTTCATTCAGCTTTTACCTAAATACCCACTTGGTTCCAATAATATTCTTGTCCTTTGGTCTAGGAACTAGTGACCAGGTTTTGTTTTTCTCTATTTGTCCAATTTCTTATTTGCTTGAATCCAATCTTTATTTTCCAAATAATATTTTAATGATTATAGCTCAAATTCACAAAGAAAACATATATCGCTTCTAAGTATTTTCCTTGACATAACTCAGAAGTCTTTTTTTCCAATGATTTATTTAGGTGCATGATGTCTTCTCACATACTGTGCTAGTGTAGGTTCTTTTCTTCTTTCTTCTTGTACTGATCATTTTGAAAATTTATTTCAAGTTCATTTTGTATTTTTTTTTCTGGTTCTACTTGCTCAACATTTTTTCCTAGTGTTCAACAACTTCTTCTTGTATCTTGACATCATTTTTTTGATGTTCAACACTTACAGTTTATTTCTTGATAGCCTATTACTGTAGCTCGACATTCACATTTTTTTTTTCTTGGTAGCCTTGTTCTCTAGTTTAGGTAAGGTGGAGGGAACACCTT
Organism: Cupressus sempervirens; assembly: GCA_028749045.1. NCBI lineage: Eukaryota > Viridiplantae > Streptophyta > Pinopsida > Cupressales > Cupressaceae > Cupressus > Cupressus sempervirens. The sequence goes on along the minus strand of CM053788.1, from coordinate 53,964,830 downwards.
CATTGACATATATGAATGTTTTGTGGTCTTCAGGTTTTGTCTCACATTCAACTTCATTCCTTTATGCATATTCATCAACTTTCACATTTTCACTTTCCACAACTTTTTTAGTGTTAGAATTCAAACACTTATAATCTTTGCTCTTGGTGGAATATCCTAGGAATATACCTTCATCACTTCTAGCATCAAGTTTTCAATTTCAATTTTCCTTCAATATATACAATTTTCTTCCAAAGACTTTAAAATACTTCACATTAGGTGCATACCCATACCATAACTCAAAGGGTGTAATGTTTGTACCTTTCGTTACTTGTACTCAGTTCAAATTATAGATTTGTGTACTTACAATTTCTCTCCAGCATTTCTATGACACATTCTTCTCCATCTTCAGTGTTCTAGCATAGTCCATGATTGATCTGTTCCTCCTTTTAGTTATTCCATTTTGGTGAGGTTTCCTATGTGTTGGCATCTACCTTTTGACTCCTCTATTATTGTAGTATATGTTGAATTCATTGGAGATAAACTCTCCTCCTCTATCATATCTCAAGCATTTCTTACTTTTACTTGTTTCATTTTCAACTCTTGCCAAATATCACTTAAACAACTAAAAAACATCATAATTTTCTTTTAGAAACATTCCAGTCATCATTCTAGAATAGTCATCAACAAATAGAATTAAATATTTATCTCTATAGTAGCTTTGCACTCCAATAGGTCCACAAAGGTTAGTATGAACTAGTTCCAAAATATGATTGGATGTATATGTCTTGCTCTTGAAACTAGACTTTGTCATTTTTCCAATTAAAATTATTTACGGATAGCATTATTAGATTTCTTCAATATTGGTAATCATATTACTCTTTCCATCTTACTAATGCTTTAAAAATTATCAAAATTCACATGACATAACCTCTTATGCCATAACCATATATCCTCATATTGTGCAAACAAGCATGTCTTGTCAAATAAATCTAGATGGAACAAGTTACCTCTTGTATGTTCTCCACTTCCAATTAGTTCACCGATAGCATCAAATATATTGGCCTTCCTATGATGAAATTCAACTCTATACCCTAATTTTTTCAATTGTGAAACACTTACAAAATTATAATTAAGTCCTAGAACCAAATAAACATTGTCATGCTTGATCTTATCAATCAATCGTATTGATCCTTTACCTTTCACAAGACATGGTGCATCATTACCAAACTTAACACAATTGCCTTTATATTGTTCCATGGTTTCAAACTTACTTCTATCACCATTCATGTGATGTAAGAAGCCACATCTATCACCTTTACTCACATATGAAATTAATGCAATTTTCTCATCTTCATCATAATTTTCTTTAATAGAAACATAGACAACTTCTTCATCATTACTATAAGACTCTTTATCAGTATCTTCTTCAGCAAGGTAACAAGATTTTTTACCTTTGTCTTTATAATCTTTGTTTCTTTTATTGTATCAGTCATCTCTTCTACCTTCATACTTGCTTTCCCTTCACTCATCCTTGTCTTCATTGTCAGGACATCTTGCAGAAATGTGACCAATTTTTTTACAAGAAAAACATATTATAGGAAGTTTATCTTCATATTTTCCTCTACCTTTTGCAAGTATCCTAGCCATCAATGCTTTAAGCTCATCAAGATCATCATCACAGACATCATTTTCACTATTCACACACTTTCCTTTTTTGTTCTTATTAAGAACCAATTGATATTTGAAATCATATTCAATAGTATTAGAAGTAGAATTATCAAAATTTTTTAATTAAAAAGTAGTAAGCCTACCAACCAATCCTTTGAAAGTCATATTGTTACTAGGGGTAGATCTTAGTTCCTTTATTGTTGAGACTCTAATAGCATAAATAGGAAGTAGGGTTTTTAGTAACTTGTTGATCATAGTTTCATCATCAATCTTTCCATTTGATCCTCTTATAGCATTTACTACTTCTTTGACTCCTCCACATTATTGAGCAATGGTCTCATCTTCTATCATTCTCATCTCATCAAATTTGCCTCTCAAACTTTCTAATTTTTCTCTCAAAACATTTGTGTCTCCACCATAGATAGTTTACATATATCCCTCATTTTCTTAGTATTAGTGCACTCTTTTATGTCATCAAACTTGGTATAGCTTAGGGCTGATGCAATCTCCAACATCACTTGATTGTCTTCTTGCTTCTCTTTCATCTGCTAAGTTGTCAGAGGTCTTGGTATCTCTACATATGCATTTTCCACATAGTGTATTTCTCCTTCCCCAATTCTTACCATATGTGACTTCATCAAACTCTTCTATGCAAGGAAGTTCTCTTTGTTCATTCTTGGCACCTCATTTTTGTACATCTTGATCTTTAGCTTCAAGTACCTTCAAACTTTTCTCTACAAGCACCAATACTCTGATACCAATTGTTAGAATGATTTAAAATAACTAAGGGGGTGAATTAGTTATCCTTAGGTCCACATGTATCAATTGCACTTTTAATCACTTCAAAATACTTCAGATCTAGAAATTTAGTTGTTCAGTCTCTATAGAAAATAATTAGTAACATAAACTTGTTGTTCATTTTTCTAATAGTACTTAACTTGCAGAATGTAAAACATTAACAATTAAACATCTAAGATAACATCCACAAAATTATGACACTAAGATCTAACATGGAAACCCAATTTGGAAAAAAAACACTTGTAACATGTAACCAATTTTTCACACTACTGAAGTGAGCTTTGTTATGAGCCAACCCTATTAAAGGTTACAAAATACACTATTAAATGTGACCTTGTTAAATGATTTAATCACCCTATTAGGACTGACCTTTTAGAGGACTTGAGAAAATTCCATTAGAATGCCACCTTTATTAAAGGATGTACATATGACTATTAGGTCAACCTTGATTAAATGATTTCAATATTGATACAATGGTTAGAAAGTAACAGCAAGTTGATATGACAAATATAACTCACTTTGAAAATACAAATTATAGTTTGGTATAATAAATGACTCATTGATTGTCCTCCATTGTCATCTCCATCACCAATTCACTTGGAAATCCTTCAAGCAATCAATCTTCAACTTAACTCTTCATTTTTCAGCCTTCTTCTCAAGTTCACCAATCAACAAAATCAATAATTGCTCCAACCTTATTAAGCTATTCACCAAATCTGCTAACCTCCTCTAACGCTTATCCCTTCTACCTCCTCAAATAGGTAATTTTGATTGTTTTCTGCTTAAACATCACCGTACATCTTAAGGTTAGGTTAGATTCATCAAATAATTCCATCATTTCATCTTCTCTTTTCACTTCTAGAAACTTTTCCTTGAATTCATGCATAGAAATGCTCAAACATGGTTTCCCTTGAATCAAATGCTCTAGGGCATCCATCCTTATCTACAACATGCTTTCCATATTCCACTTATTCAATTGTGTTAGATGGAAATCAAGATTTCCTCCTAATCTATCAAATGATTTCCCTCGGCCAACACTGGGTTCTGACACTTGATCATCACTGAATTACTTGGTCACTACTAACTATTTTTTCCAACATACTTTATGATACTCAGTCAATACTAATGTTTGGTCAACACTATATTTCTCTTCACTTATACTAGTACTCGGTCAACTCTAGCATCACTCAACATAAACTTTAGGTTCCTTGATCTTCTTCTCTTTTGCTCGATCAAGACTATGCATTTGGTCTTTCTATATTAGTTCTTCTAAGCTTCATTACATATGTCTTCTCCACTTAAGTTATTATTAAAAAATCACATTATTCTATTAAAGTATAATTAATCAAGTTCCCATTGTAGTTCCTCATAACTCAAACTTTCCTATAGGTCCTTTTGTTATGTCCTTCTCAAATCTTCTTCATCAATCATCTGGCACTTTACTAACATAGAAACTATCTTACCAATAAGGTTTGATATCAATGACAACATAACAATTTTCTCAATTATACTTTCCAACACACACACATACACAAAAAAAAAAAAAAACTCCACCTAAGATAGAAAATGTTAGTAGTTCATTCAAATATGAAGTATAGTAAAGAAACATATTGCCACATTGATTTTAGGCCACATTTCCTTATACTAGGCTTTTAATTAGACTATTAATCTAGGAGGAAAATACTTAAAGTAATATCATAATAAACCTACCCTACTATTGGAAATAACAATGGGAAAGTAAACTCTGAGGGGGGGTGAATCAACACTTCAAAATTTTAACCATAAAACATTCACCACACATCCATCTCATCATTTAGTATGTAAATTGAAATAGCTAACTACATATTTTCATCCATAGCATGAAACAAATAACACATAACACAATAAATTAGTTACCTAGAAACCCTCCAATGAGAAGGTAAAACTGGGGTAGGGATGACACCCACAAATCTTCACTACTACAGTTGTAAAGTGTAGCCAATTATGTTTGCAATATGACCAATCAATCAGATAAGGTGAGTTATGTGGTTTTCATTTATGACAACATTTTTTTTATAGTTTAGTTATGTTTACTTGTGAAAGAAAATTGTCTAAGTATTAGACAGTGTTACAACAACATGACAAGATTTGATGATAGCAAAATATTCCCTTGGAATATTCTCTTGTGTATTTAACTAGAGATGCACGACATCATCCTGGTGATGCATACCAATGCACATGTCTGTATGATCAACCGAGTTTAATTTATGAAGGAATTAGTGATGTAGTGATGTTATAATGTAGAATAGAGCATGTCAGTAGAATGAGTTAAATGACATGAATAATTGTTTTAATTATTGATTCTTGATGAGTTGACTCTAATGATGGTATGTGAGCTAAATAAGGAAGAATTATTGATATGCTTGGTATAAATAAAGAACTTCATTTGTGAAGTTAAAGGGTGTGTAACTAGCAATTGTGAAGTAATGCAAATGTTGTGAAACATAAGTGACAAGTGAATGTGATGTTATGATTTGCGATTCAAAGAAATGTTATGCAAGATATGATGTAGATTGATATGTGTGCAATCACTCTTCATATGAAGAATTGACAATCAGAAGATTTGTGAATTACAGCAAGTGATCTAGTTTTGTATGTCTATTTGTTCTTTTAAAGAACTTATTTGTATAGTTGCATGTTAGGGCAGTGGGCTCTTCTTACACACATTTGTATATGATCTACCAATTGCTAATAGAGTTGAAGCAACTCCTAACAGGGTTGAGGCTTCTAACAAGGCCTAGCCTCCTAACATGGACTTGAGACACTATACATTCTTCATTGACTTCTAACAAGGTCAATATCCTTAACTGGATTCTTTATATAGTAAATCATCTTGTGGGTTCCATCCCACCAGGGTTTTCCCTTGGCCAGGATTTCCCTAGTTAACAAAATATGGTGTTATGAGTTCTCTCCATGTATGGTTGTTCTTATTGTTTAGAACTATTGGTTATCTTTCTTATGCTTATGGAAAGGTAATTAATAATATTCAATTGTGGGTAAAAAGATTGATAATATTGATTCACTACCCCCCCCCCCCTCACAATATTATCTATTTCTAACAATTCGTATCAGAGCCTACTTATTCAAAACAAGCTTAACAGCTTGAATAAGATCCCTATGGATATAGAACACTTGAAGAAGCTCTTAAATAGATTGATCTCCTTACTAATGAAAGAGATGGCCTTAAAGACAAATACAAAGATGCAAAAGCTTACATTGGTGAACTAAAGGAAAAGATGGATGATCTGAAGCAAAAAGGACCTAGTGAACAAACTAGTGATGATGATATTGAATATCTAAAGAAAGAAAATGAGATCCTAAAACATGAATTAAAGATAGTTGAACTCAAGTTAAGTCTTAAGAAAAATGGAGGAAAGAATGACTTTGAAATAAAAGCTAAAAATGCAAATCTAAGATCTCAGTTAATCAAGGTAACATCTGAATTGGAATCTATCATGTTAGAACATGCAGAATTAGAAAAATACAACACTATTGTGAAAGGTGAGTTGGTGCAAACCAAATAGCAACTTGAGAAATTATATACCAGCAGTGAAAAGATTGAAGAAAAAATATTTGTACAAAGACCCGGTTATGACAAGACTAGACTTCGATTCTTCCTTGGACAATCCACCAAGAAATCTATTGAGAGAAAAGAACCCGATACCCCTGAAGTCAAAAGGGATCTAAGCATAAGAAAAATAGATGATACATCTAAGGACAAGGAAAATGTTGGTCACTCTTGGAAATTTAAAGAATCTAATCAAGATGAGGATAACAAAACAAAGGAATCTCATGCCTGGTGTAATGAACTTGAACATATTGGAGATGATTGTAAAGGTAAGTCTTTTAAAACTATTTAAAAGTTTTATTATCATAATTGTCATGCATATGGACATTATGCAGTAGATTGTAAGAAACCTAAAATTGATAGTGATAATACAAATAGTAGAATGTCTACTAACACTAACTGTGTAGGCAATAGAAGAAGATCTCACAACAATGAGAGTGGAGAAAGAAGACAAATTTTTTGTTATAGATGCAAGAATCTTGGACACATTGGAAGGAATTACAAAGCACCTGACGACCAATAGAATGAACAAAGAAGAAATGTACCTATATGTCAATTATGTAATAATTTTGGACACACAAAAAACTTTTGCAGAATGGATAGAAGAAACCTAAATAGGAATTAGAATTACAGAAGAAATGATGACACTCTGAAGGAAGAAATGAGAGAGCTAACAAAATAATTTAAGGAAATATTTGTAAAAAGAAGAGAAGCTGGAAGCTCTCACATAGTTCAGGAAGAATCTCATCCTAATGTATCTGACAAGATAGTAAAATCACTTATTGTCTATGACTCATCCTACCAAAATTAAGCATTCTCAGTAAAAAAATACATCAGTTATTAGTAACTGATGTTGGAAGGAATATTACAAGTTGCATAGTTACCAGTATACACTACACATTGAGAGGAGTATATAGCTAAGTGTGAATTGCTTAATATGATTAGATTAAGGATATATAAGAAGAATAAGCTCTCTATTATACAAAGATAGTATATAGAACTAGTGGTAGTGAATCTATGCAAGTGCATAACACCAATGTGATAGTTGATAGAACTGAGGACCCATTTAAATATTTTGGTGCCAACATTGTTGGCAATATTATGGATTACAGCAGCTCATCTGATGAAGAAGAAGATCAGGAGCCAAAGGAAGAAGATGCACCTTCTGGAAAGAAAATTGAATCTAGCATTGAAGCAGCTACTTCAAATGTGTCCTTAGTAATAGAAGCCACAACACCCACTACACATTCACAAGCAATAGTGGTCTCAGCAATAGAAATATAGTCAATGAAGAAGATGAGGTGCAAAACCTCGTATCTTCTTTGAGTAAATTTCTTGAAAAGAAGAAATTAGTCAAATCCATTGAAAAGACTTTAACTTTAGTTTTGGATAGATCGGAAATGAAAGTAAACAATGTTGACACACCTGTAGATCTCCAACAGAGAGTAGCAATTTATGTAAAGCTTTTGATAATGAGTTTACAACACTCACCGATGTGGCTACAATTCAAGCCCAAATGAAGCATGCTGGTGAACTATGTGTACCAATTTAAGGAATGATATAGAAACTTTGAATGTATGCATTAAGGCATTGAGAGAGAGTATAGAAGAAGGGAAACAAACTTATGCTAAGTGAAATTTGGCATACATCCATCTTCAAAGTTTTGATGAGAAAATCAAGGAAAAGGTAACTGAGCTTTAGATGCTCACTGATAACTTTCTAAAATAGGATTAGAAGTTAGAAACCATTGAGCATACAATGCAAGCACTTCATAACAGCATCAGGGATACTTAAGGAGAAAAAGAGGAAGTTCTAAAAAGATTCACTCTTTTGAGAGATCACGTATTCCCACAGATTACATTGATAGAAAATCAGTTGGAGGAATGTTTGATAGAAAAATCCTCATATGAAAAGTTTGTGGCTATAGATTTGAATGTAGCAGATTTAGCCGCATATGCTCTATGTGCGCTAATCAATGTGTCTAATGCACTAAAAGATAGTTGGAAGAAACACATTGCATAGTTGAACAATGATTTCAGTGATTGTTTCTCCAAGTTTTGATGCAACTACCAAATTTTGACATTTCTTTCTCTTTTCCTTTAATTGGCACCTTTGTCATTGATGTCAAAGGGGGAGAAATATGGAAAATTGTAATTGTAAGGGGGAGAAATAAGGAAAAGTGTAATTGATAGTTATATTTTGAAGTATAGTAAGTTTTGCTTCAATAAAACTTTATAATTAGAGTTATAAGGGATGTAAACCTTTCAAAACATAAATAAAATGTTTTTTTTTTGTGTTATGGTTGTTTACTTTGATTGGTATGACAACATGTTTGGGACTTAGCCAATTTTTCCAAAATGTTGCCATCAATGCCAAAGGGGGAGATTGTTGGCAATATGACCAATCAATCAGATAAGGTGAGTTATGTGTTTGTCATTTATGGAAACATTTGTTTTATAGTTTAGTTATGTTTACTTTTAAAAGAAAATTCTTTAAGTATAAGACAATGTTACAGCAACATGAAAATATTTGATGATAGCAAAATATTCCCTTGGAATATTCTTTTGCACAGTTAACCAAAGATGCATGACATCATCTTGATGATGCATACTAGTGAACATTTATGTATGATCAACCGAGTTCAAGTTATGAAGGAATTAGTGATACAGTGATGTTACAATGTAGAACCGAGTATATCAATAGAATGAGTTGAACAACTTGAATAATTTTTTAAATTATTAATTCTTAATGAGCTGACTCTAAGGATGATATGTGAGCTGACTAAGGAAGAATTATTGATATGCTTGGTATAAATAAAGAAATTCATTTGTGAAGTTAAGGGGTGTGACACTAGCAATTGTGAAGTAATGCAAATGTTGTGAAACATAAGTGACAAGTGAATGCGATGTTATGATTTGTGATGTGAAGCAATGTTATGAAAGATATGATGCAAATTGATATGTGTACTGTCACTCTTTGTATGAAGAATTGACAATCAGAAGATTTGTGAAGTACAGCAAGTGATCTAGTTTTATATGTATATCTATTCTTTTGAAGAACTTATTTGTATAGTTTCATGTTAGGACAGTGGACTCTTCTTGTACATATTTATATATGAACTACCAACTCCTAACAGGGTTGAAGAAACTTCTAACAGGGTTGAGGCTTCTAACAAGGCCTAGTCTCCTAACAGGGACTTTAGACACTATACATTCTTCATAGACTCCTAACAGGGTCAATATCCTTAACCAGATTCTTTATAGAGTGAATCATCTTGTGGGTTCCATCCCCACTGAGGTTTTCCCTTGGATAGGGTTACCCTAGTTAACAAATTATGGTGTTATGAGTTCTCTTCATGTATGCTTGTTCTTGTTGTTTAGCACTATTGGTTATCTTTCTTATGCTTATGAAAAAGTAATTAATAATATTTAGTTGTGGGTAAAACGATTGCCTATTAGGGGTTTTTCCTGTTAAAGGCTTACAAAGATTGTTAGGTCTAACCCTATTAAATGATTTCAACACCCTACTAAAATTGTGCCTTGTTAGAGGACATAAAATTACAATAAAGAAAGCACTCTATTAAGAGATTTACACAATTCTATTAAGACTACTCTATTAGGATATTTAATCTGCATCACCTATTAAAATGATTCAACACCATGATCCTTTGGTTAGCACTTTGTTGCTAGATGTCAAATCTTCTCTTTCCTTATGTATCCTTGATCTTTCTAATCAGATATGTATCCTCTGTCCTCTCTTTGCTTTCCTCTATTCTCTCTAACTGATTCTATAATTCATAACATTATCACAACCTCCATAGTCACCATGAATGCTCTCTCTACACTTAGAGTTTGTCTCTTTCTGTGCATTCACTCACTACAAACTCCTTAGGGTTTGCCTCCTTGAGTAAACATAGGTGGGCTAGGATTAGGTAAGAATTAATGGATGAGGTTGATCTATATTGTGGCTTAGAACATCACTAAATTTCATTGGTTGCATGTACTACATAGGGATTCATAATATACTTCCATACATATATTCTAGAATCTTTAAGTTGGCCCAAAAATGGTTTACATAGAAGTTTGTATCATTACAAACAACTAGTCCAAAATTGTTCACTTGGCATCTGAAGACTCTGATGCTTGGCTACCACTATATTCAAAAGGATGTAACTCAACTTCCAAATGGCTCGGTATACACTATTTATGCAGCTCCTAAATCACTCAGCATGTATAGTTTTCTCAGCTCATGAGTGACTCAGTACATACTAGGTATATCACTTCACATGTATTATCTACCTGGCTCATGAGTGACTTGGCACATACTAGGTATATCACTCGGCATGTATTGTCTAACCACTAATGCTTGGCATGCTTTGATCACTTGGCTCACACTAATTTCTTGGCTTTCTCTGATTACTTGGTGTGCACTGTAATACTGATAGATAATGACTAAGTGTTTTTCACTGCCTTGTGAAAACCAATCTAAGATTAACAATCTCCCCCTTTGACGTGAGTGGTAAAAACACATTGTCATGCATATACAATCCTTATTATGAGCATAACTCAAACAATATATCTATGACTTAGCTCTCATACAAAATTTCAAAACTTCAAAATTTTGCAAAATGGATGACTAACTATCATATCTTATTTCTCCATTTCTCCCCCTGAGTAAATATTTCCTTTTTGTATCTAAATCTAATACTCCTGCTGAGTAGATTTGTCATTCCCTATTTCTACATTATTACTCCCCCTTACTCAAAAATTCACTATCAATTTATCAACAAAAATTGCATAATCCCTCTTTCTTGACACTTATTTCATGGGTGGTACACTGATAGTGTGTTTATCCAAAAATGATTCATAGATCTCCATTATAATATTCAGGACTACATCCCAATTATTGCTTGCTACCTCTAGAGATTGATACGAAATGTCTAGATGGGCAACAAGGTCAACTAAGCCATCATGAGTACAAATTTGGTTATCTTTCTTCATCAATGTCTTAGCATAGGGTAGTCCCTTATGCAACACTTTCATGTTTGGGGTCAACATAGATTGAAAACTAATCAAGGTAGCTCAAATGTTTGCATCTTGTTCTTTTAGCTTAACAAGCCTACCTTGAGTGGATAGTAATCTCTAAAAATGAGCTTGGCTTTGACCAGGAGACAACTAAAGAGTAGTACCTATAGTTTGTAAATCTCCTTGTAGTTGGTCAATAGCCCTCTGAACACCCTATGTGAAAAGATTCACATCACATAACTTCGTGTAGAGAGAGAAAATATTCTCTAACACCTTCTTCATACTCTCCATTTTGGTTGCTAGATCAACTTGTCTTAGTGCAATAGAACTACATATCTTCTCAAGTACCTTAGTTTGAAATTTCCTTTTAGAACATTCTACAAGTTTAACATTTGTGTCCAAGTCTTCATCCTTTATTTTGTCAACAATGGTGACAAGTTGTTTGATAATTGGCTTGTCTTCAGTCATCTTAGGGAGACTGAAGCGACATAAAATATGTCTTTTATCTCATGCAATACTTGTTTTTTCTTATACTTTCTTCTCATCATTTCTTATGTCTTCTTTCTTTATAGAGCTTCCTGTAGAATACTCATCTCTTTGATTGTGATTGTTTCTGAATCAAACTTGGGCAACTCAATCTCCTCACCTAAAGTTATATTCACAAAAGATGTGTCATTTTTGCTCCTTGATGTACTAGCACTTAGCCTTGGTATTTGTAAAGGTGTAGCATGTGTGCTCAGCCTTTGAAGAGCCTAACTACTGGGAGGAGTGACAAAATTTGTTGGGGTAACCAGGGTCTATAGGGAAATTTGTTCCTCGGGTGTAGTAATCACCTTCAACTCTTTAGTCATATCATTTTTACTCTATTCATGTTGTGCTTCACCTTGTTATTATGGAGTAGGTACAGGACTTGCTTCCTGACCTGTATGAACTTTAGTCCTATCTTTCTCAATTTTCAATATTGCTAGCATACCCAAACTATGTAGTCTAGGCACTGGTGTATCTAATTGTTGTGCCTCAGCCTCTTTGATCTGAAATGTAACTATAAGTATTACAGATTGTGTCTCTATTTTAACTATAGTCTATTCAACATGTGCACTTTGATCTATTTGAAGATCTTGTTCTTTCTTCTCCTTTTCTTCTGTAGATTTAGGGGGGACATTAGATGATTCTTTTGGTTGTTCCCTTGTAGATGAAAGTTCTACCTTCTCAATCTCATTTGTTCTCACCAATATAGGATTATTACACAATTGTGCTAGCATGGTGGAATCCTTCAATATCTTCTTCAAATCTTCCTTGGTTAGAGGATTGATGTTCTAAGTTGAATTATCAGCAACATCCTTGATTATAATCACTGAGTCTTGTTGACTCTCATGTGCTATATGTGGTGGATTGTTACTGGGCATTTGTGCATCTTGTTGTTCATCCTTAGCTATGACCTATTCTACAATTTCCTTAGTCACTTCCACACTAGCCTCTTTGACTAGAACTTCACTATCTTGAACATCTTTATTTGCATCACCTTCCTCAAGTTCCTTTGTTCCTTCATCTTCCTTCCTTTCAACTATCATGGTAGGTATTCCATATATAGTCTTCCAAAGCAACATGCTTTGTGTTACCACTTCTTCTACATTGTTCCTCAAAATCTTGAAAGCTCTATATTTGGGGAAAATCTCCCTTTATATTTGTTCATGGCTTTATCCATCATTGTCTTGTTCAAAGAAAGCATCGCTCAGGCTAGTTGAGTGTCTCTTATTTTTCTTTCTATGGTCAAACTAAATTGCCACTTTCTCTCAACTTGATCATATAGAATTTTAGGCAATGAGTTGGAAAATTCTAGTGGAATGGATTTGAATGTAGCCATCATATCATATATGGCTTCTTTAACCTTGTTTTTAGCTTCACTCCCTAGCTTATCAAAATTTACATGTGTGAACCCAAAAAAATTTGCATTTGTAACAATATTTTCACACAAATTATCCAAATTAGAGGGGGGATTGTGGCTTACCACTTTGAATTGGCTCATTTTATTTGACTATTTTTTCTTCTCATCTAAATTTGGTTTAAACTTTGACTTCTTCTTCAATATTTTGTATGTTTTCTTAACAGTCTCAATCAACTTTGTTGTATTAGATGTCCTCTTGCCTTTAGAATTTGCAACATCTTTTTCTTGAATAGTGGTTGCCCTTGTGCTAGAACTAATAGTAGGTATTGAAAGCTTTTTTTATGGCTTCTTTATAGGCTTCTCAGGTTGCTCCATTGTCTGTTCTTTTTCCTTTTTCTTCTTCTTAGCTAGTTGAGGTGCCCCCTTGGCTTCTTCTCCCTCGACACCTTCTACATCTTCTTCTTGATTGTCTCCTTCACCTTGAGTTAATGCCAATGGGGCTTGGTCTAGTTCTTCATCTTTATTTTCTTCCTCTTCTTCTTCCTCATCTCCTTCACCAAATCTTTCTTTCAACTTTTTCACAAGTTTGTTCTTCTTCCTAAGAACATTAGTTGTTTTCAAGTCTATTGTGATTTTTGATTTGGCTTCCTCATAGTTTCCAAATGAGGTGACACTCTTGTTTATATCTTCTTCTAATAGAGTTGCAATAACTATAGAGGCCTCATCTAGATTTATCTCATATGGTAAGGGCTTCATCCATCTGACCCTAGGTATAGTTGCTTGCACATATGTGTGATCAACATCCACTAAGAAACACACATCATCATAATGTTTCTCCACTAAGGATACAGGGATCCTTAACCTTTGTTTCATGGATTTCATAAAATCCTCAAAGTAACTTGTCATCATTGAATCAAAGTTATCACTTAGTTGCTCTATGAATTCTGAAATTTGCACTGCAATAGACATGTTGGTCTTCCAAGCAACTATGCCAAAGATAGGAAATTTGTTTTGTACATAGAAGAATCTACAGACCAGTAAAGAAAAAAATTTACATGATGCACTCTTTGCTTTCCTTATGGCCTCCAAGTTTTCTTATAGTTTTTTTAGTTGCAACTCTCCAAGGTCATAACTATGGTCCCTTTTAACTAACTTGTAACCCAAATCAACAAGCATACATGAAACACTATTCAGTTAGCTAGAATAAAAGAACTTGTGAGAAATCACTCTCACTACAAATGCAATTAAGGGATCTATGATTTTATCAATAGAAATTCCTCTCTTGTTCCATACTACACTTGTATTCTTCTCAATCACCTCATTTGCATCACTACACATGCTCTAAGGTCAATCAAGGATAGGGTACCCTGATACTCAGCTAATGATCCTCTTTGTGAGCTCAATTGGTCTACCTTCCAACCAAATATGGTTTTCATGTATGTGGCTCAGAACAATTTGTATCCACTCGATCTTAAATTCTTGGGGAAAATCTAGAGCACAGTTTAACCCTTTTCATTCAGTCATTTTATACTCTTCCCTCAAGACTTCATTATCATATAGTTTATTGTATATGTCTCTTATCTCCATGTCACCTAATTTTCCTATCTTTTTTGTGTAGCAATGCCTAACATCTTGAATCATGAGAACTTTTGGTGGTATCATCGATAATGCAATAGATGGATCTCCTTTATATGCTACCTTAGATATTACTTAGAAAGGTGGTTGTCTTACATCATTACTAATTAGTTGAACATTAAAAACATCCTTTCCCTCTTTCCTAACATTTTCAAAAGAGTTGGTTTCCATATTGACTACTTAGGGTTTACAAAAATCAAATAGTGTAACAAGGTAGTAATTAAATACCTTTCAATTTGATGAATTATATCAAATAGCAGTCAAATCCACTTTGTAAATGCTAGAATCTCCTTTTCCAGTTCACCTTCATTCTCTTCATGCTCACTTCAATCGTTGATGAATGCAAATGAGTCAACAATCAACTATATAACCCTTCATATTCAGCAATAAATGCTTAGTGCTTACATAGTTGTAAGTTTAGCTATCATAGGACTTCCCACTCACTTGGCTTATATATAATTTCTAGTATGCTTAGCTAACATAGTGATCTCAGCCAATACTAATCACAATTTTATCACTTGGCAATAATTGTGAAACTTTCCATACTCAGCAATAACATGGAACCTTAACTAAATTATAGATTTCTTCCAAGTTCTAACCAATACATTGCATCTTAATTCATGCATATATAATCTTTTTAGATCTTAGATTCTTTGAACTAATGTATAATATAACATTTAAAATACCAATCCCATACATACATCTTGATTGCCTAGTTGGGGGTGATGTGATCACTTGATCCATTGGATAAAGTGACCTCATCTAAACTTGATGTGTTGCAATCTTCCTTCTTCTTCCATATCTTGTTCATTTTCACTTTGACCTTCTCAACATTAACCTTTTATTTTCCTTCATTGTTTCCATTACTTGGCATCAGTGACCTAGTCAAACGGTTTCTGCTAACATGACAAGTCTTGGGACGACTAAAACATGTAGTCTCACTCAACCATTTATTGTAGTTGCCTCTAAAATGTGTTCTAATGCAATTATTAGGAACATTTCCATACTCTTGACAATAGTGACAATTTTACCTTGTATTGTAATCCCAATCAAAGGATTTTTCATTTTTTTGTACATTTATCTACTTGTTTCATGTCCACTTGGCATTAGATTTGTATTTGTATGCTTTAGGTCCATACTTCTAAAAATTGTGGCAATATTGTTCAAATCTCTTAGTACTCATGGTCTTGGTCCTTCATTCATGTGTCTAACACCCTTTCTTGTTGCTCTTATGACAGTAACCCTTGAATTTATGCTTGGGGCTTTGATTTGCACTGTTGCTCCTACAAACATCAGTTGGATGACCTAGCTTTCCACAATTATGACAAGTGGGTTTGTAGTTCTTACCTTTTTTGTTTCTACGTTCACCACTTTTAGATGATTCTCCTTCCTTAGTACTAGTGTACCCCAATCTAGTATTATCATTGTTAGATCTTAGAGATCTCATCATTTTCTCAAAGCATTTGATGGCTACACTAGGTTTGTTAAAACTTTCAAAAAAATAATTTTCTTCTCTCATTTTATTCCTCAGTTGATCATTCTATAACTTTAAGGTTGTGATCTCAATGTCCTTTCCATTTAATTCATGGTTTGCAATCATCAATTGATTCATTACATCCAGTTGCATGTTGGCAAGCTTTTGCATAACTGATGTCTTCTCTTCTAGTCTATTGGTCCATGTTCTTTTTTCATCTTCAATCATGACTTTGTATTCCTCAACTTTCTTTTTCTATTCGGTCACCTCACATAATAATACTAATTAGACTTCTTGTTCTATCTTAAGATTTCTGACCTCTTCAATTAGGGCATTATTCTTTTCCATCATACCTGCAATTGATGCATCAAACTCACTTGAGTTTCCATTCACAAAAAATTTAGTAGTGTCTTCTTCTTTGTAATGAGTGTCATTTAGCTCAATAACTAGTTCCTTTATTATCTTCAATGAACACTGCAATTCATTTCTTGCTTCATTGAGTTGGTGTAGGGCAAGTTGTACTTCAATCTTCTAGTTCTCAATAACCTTTCCCAACTTGTAGACTTCCATCTTCAAGATCTTTCCTTAAAGTTGTAAAGCTTTCCTTTCTAGAGAACAAGGCTCTGATACCAATTATTGGAAATAAAAATGGGCTAGTAAACTCTGAGAGGGGGAGGGGGGTGAATCATCACTTCACGACTTTAACCATATAACATTCACCATGAATTCATCTCATCATTTAGAATGTAAATTGAAATAGCTAAATACACATGTTCATCCATAGCATGAAACAAATAACAAATAACACAATAAATTCGTTACCCATAAACCCTCCAATGAGAAGGTAAAACTAGCATGGGGATGACACTCACAAATCTTCACTACTACAGTGGTAAAATGTAGCCAATTATGGTTACAATAAGTTTGACCATAAACTGTGTTCTACCCTATGAGGGGTTTGCCCTATTAAAGGCTTTCAAAGACTATTAGGTCTCACCCTATTAAAGGATTTCAACACCCTACTAAAAGTGTGTCTTGTTAGAGGACTTAAATTTACAATAAAGAAATCACTTGGTTAAGATATTTACACAAGTCTTTTAAGACTACTCTATTAGGATATTTACTCTGCATCACCCATTAAAATGATTCAACACCATGATCCTTCAATTAGCACTTTTTGGCTAGATGTCAAATCTTCTCTTTCTTGATGTATCCTTAACCAATCTGATCAGATATGTCTCCTCTGTCCTCTCTCTGCTTTCCTCTATTGTCTCTAACTGATTCTACAATTCATAACATTATCACAACCTCCATAGCCACCATGAATTCTCTCTCTTTACTTAGCATTTGTCTCCCTCTAAGCATTCACTCACTACAAACTCCTTAAGGTTTTCCTCCTTAAGTAAACATAGGTGGGATAGGGTTAGGTAAGAATCAATAGTTGATGTCGATCCATATTTTTTCTTAAAACATCCCTAAATTTGATTGGTTGCATGTATTACATAGGGATGCATAATATACCTCCATACATATCTTCTAGAATCGTAAAACAATCTTTAAGTTGGTCCAAAAATGGTTTACATGGAAGTTTCTACCATTATAAATAACTATGTCCAAAACTATTCACTCAGTATTTGAAGACTCTATATTCTCAATGTTGTAATTCAACTTCCAAATGGCTCAGCATATACTATTTACTTAGCTCCTAAATTACTCGACATGTATAGTCTTCTTAGCTCATGAGTCACTTGGCACATACTAGGTATATCACTTGGCATGTATTGTTTGCTCGGCTCATGAGTGACTCGGCACATACTAGGTATAGAACTCAGAATGTATTGTCTAACCACTGATGCTCAACATGCTTTGATCACTTGGCTCACACTGATTGTTGGGCTCGCTCTAATCACTCGGTGTGTACTGTAATACTAATAGATAATGACTAAGTGTTTTGTCACTACTTTGACAAAACCAATCTGAGATTAACACCTACTCAACTATCAAAAGGACATTCAAAGAAGTTCATTTTTAAAGAGCTATTATCTTAAAATTCCCTTTAATATTGAATTGTGCAGTCTTAAAAAAAAAATTATCTAGTAATTTAGTTGTATAAAAGAAATTTATTTATTTATTTTTATTAGTAAGAGGGTGAATCTAAGATTGATTATTGTGCTTTAATTAGTTATTATTATTTAATTATTTAACTCAAGTAGATTCAAACCCAATACCTCCTAGATAAGAGGTGCATAATTTACCATTGTGTTGTAGGCTCTAGCCTTGTATCAAAGAAGATAATTAACTTTATTATTCATTCTTATTTTTAGAAAAGAATTTATCAAACTGACTAACTAAAATTAACATCACTCTTGTTTAAAATAACCTTAAATCAACCTTGACTAAAAATCATTAACTAAAACCCCTCTATAAAATCCCAAGGCTATCCCAAGCTATGACCATCTTAACTAAAGCAATAGACACTCTCTTATAGATTATTGAGAAGAGGATGCCTCCATTGCTAAATGGTGGCAATGGAAAAGCCTTAGAAACTTTAACATCCCCACAGAAGAATTGTCAATCTTAGAGTCAACCCTAGCTACAAGATCCTTTACCCTATCATCCTCCAAAGACAAACTTTATGGACTAGATCTTAGACTAGAGAATATAACTCAAAATATGGTTACAATTACTTATCCAAACACAATATATGTCATGTCCCCTTTTCAAATAATTAAAAATAATAAACTTTGCTAAGGAAGGCAGGCTCCAAAAAGGTGAAGTTTCGGAAAAAGGGGCTAATCTTTTGAAACCAATGGACTAATAAATAAAAATTATTATTAAATTATATTTTATTAACCCCTCTTGGATGTGAGTTAGGGTTATGCCCTCTTTTAAGGGGTTTGGAGGCATTTTGGGCTCATTCCAGAACTTGATTTTTGCTTATTGCTTTGTTGTTCTTCAGAGGCTGCCAAACCTGTGGAGAAGGAGACCCAAGGATGGGAGTTTGCAGATTTCTAGGAAGGCTAAGGATAGGAATTTGAAGCCATTCTATGTGCAAGCTCATGCAGAGTTTTCCCTTGTGCTAAACAGTGCAAATTTGTGGATTTTCGGGTGTCTTTTTTTTGTAAGAGTTTGGTGTTTTCGGTTGAGTATTTCATATCAGTTTGGGTTTTTGCTGTATTTTAGAGTTTAAGATGTTAAAATAAAGCCAAATATATGTATTGGGACATGGTTAAACTTTTGAGATAGATTATTAGTGTTTTTGTGGTGTTTTCGGGCATTTTTGTGCTAATTTCGGGAGCCCGATGAGCATGGTTTTTGTCTTACATTTGGGAGTTGTTGTGTAAATACTATATAGGTCTGGAAATTTCATTTTTTAGGCTGTTATGCTGCTGAAATTTCTATAAAAATGTCCATTTTCAGATTTATTAATAATATGTGAAGTTGTGAAGTTTTTGGCACTATTTCGGACATACCCGATTTGGGGTTTATTGAGAAATTGGTGGATCTTTGTAATATTGGTTGTTTGATTTTGAAAATATGATTAGAGGCTTGAAATATCATAAATAATTAGAAAAGGGACATTTCAATCGTATCAAAGCAATGATCTTGCCAGCCTGAGGGTTTGTAGAAGTTTGCGTGCAACTAAGTGAAAGAGAAAAAAGATATTTGGAGCAAGAAAAGAATAAAGAAATTTTGATCAAATCTCCAGTTGAAAGTAAAATTAAAAAATCCAAGGAAAGGAAAAGTATGGCTGATCCAGATGAGATGGCAAAGAAATTCTTCGAAGACATCCAAAATACTCATAAGAAAATAGTGGATAGTTTGGCAGAAACTAGAGAGGCTTTGCGAATATTGACAGAAAAACTGCAAGGAGTTGCATCTATTAATGAGAAAGAGAGCACTTCAGAGGAGCCAAGAAATCTGAAATCCACACCATCTAAATCATCCAAAACTATTTTCTTGCCTGCAGATGAGCCACTAGTATCTAATCCAGCCCTTAATCCTGTGGAAGAGGTTACAGGTAACTTGATTGCATTAAGAGCTACTTACAATGGCTTAGATGATGACTTTCGAAGTTTGGTTCCTTTTAGAGAATATGTGGATATGATGAACACTTTGATGCCCAAGAAAGAGAAAAAGAGGGAGCATGGCATAAATGGAAGAGAGCTCAAAAATAAAATAAGCAAGTTTACAGCACCTACTTTTGATGAAAAAAATAAAATTTCAGCTAGAGCATGGCTACAAAAATTACAGACTTTCTTCACACTTAACCCCATGAAGGAGAGTGATTCTATTCAATTTGCAAGTCTACACTTGGAAATGCAGCCTATGATTGGTGGTATCATGGAATGACTACTCAAGGTCATGATCAGGTAACTACATTTGATGATTTCAGTCAAAGAGTGATAGATAGATTTGACCTCAAGGATGATGAAGAGTACTTTAAAGAATTGTCAAAGTTGAAGCAAACCAAATTAGTTAATGAGTATATAGAAGAGTTTCAAAAAAGTGGCTGTTATGGTACCTTATATGAGTGAAAAGAGGATTGTTTATCTTTTTCTTGATGGTTTAGAAGATTCTGTTAAGGGTTTGGTTAAGGCTTTCTCACCCTCAACCTTACAGGAAGCTATTAAAAGAAGCTTGCAACTTGAAACTTGCGTGCCTATCAAACCAGTCACTAATAAAAAACTCCCAAATCTTTGGCAACATAAGTGAAATTTTCAGAAAAAGACTTTCCCAACACTACCACCAAAAGATGTGATAAATGTGGCAAAAAAGAAGGTAGATGAAGAGACTAGGAGTGAATTATGAAGGAAATAGCTTTGTTTTACTTGTAGAGAACCATGGGTTCCAGGACATAGATGTTTGGGGAAAGGTCAAGTGCACTATATTGAAGTTGCTTCAGAATCTGATTCAGATGAGCATGAGGAATTTCATGACACTAAGGAGGAGGTAGAAAAAGAGAAAGAAAAAGAAATCAGCAAGGATGGCACTTTAGTAGCATTATTAGGAGTCCCAAGATACCATCCCTTTCAAATTCAAGGGGTACTAGTAGGGCAAAGGTTGACAGTTCTTCTTGATAGTGGGGCAACTCACAATTTTATTGATGAGGGATTTATCATGAAAAGAGGGCTTAAAGCAGAAGATTTTGAGGGATTCAATGTTACTATAGCTGATGGATTCACTATGCCTTGCACATGGGTGGTGAAACAACTCAAGATGACCTTAGGAGATTATGAGTTATGTGATGACTTCTATGTGGTTGGTATTGGGGAGACAGATCTTGTATTGGGTGTTCAATGGTTGCACTCTATTGGAGGCTATTACATGAACCATCAAACTATGGAGTTTAAATTTCATTCCAATGGGAAAGAAGTCATATTGAGAGGCTTATCGAATGGAGCACCTAAGGCTGTCTCTGCAAAGAAGATGGACAGGACTTTTCGAAGAGGACAAGTAGCATGGGCAGCAGTAGTCATAATCCATCCAACAAACTCTCCAAAGAATCAAGGTAATTTCCATTTTGAAATTCAAAATATTCTTGATAAGAATAGTATAGTTTTCAATGACTTGCCTCCAGGATTACCACCAGATAGAGGTTTTGAGCATGTTATAGAGTTAGAACAGGGTGCCAAACTAGTTATAACAACCTCATACCACCATCCAAGAGGTTATAAGGAAGAAATTAAAAAAACTATTAAAGAACTCCTGGACATGGGATTCATAAGGCCTAGCTCTAGTCCATTTGCATCATCTGTGGTACTTGTCAAGAAAAAGGATGGTACAATGAGAATGTGTATAGACTACAGGGCTCTAAACAAGAAGACCATAACAAATAGGTATCCCATACCACACATAGATGAAATCATTGATGAGTTACATGGTGTTGTATACTTCTCAAAAATTGACTTAAGATTAGGATACCATCAAATCCGAATGAGGAGTGAAGATGTGGAAAAGACTGCTTTCAGATGTCACTATGGGCACTTTGAATTTCTTGTTATGCCATTTGGCCTCACTAATGCACCTGCAACATTCCAATCTTGTATGAATAAGGTATTCAACCAGCATCTTCAAAAATTTGTTTTGGTATTTTTTGATGATATCTTGATTTACAGTAAAACATGGGAAGAGCATCTAAAGCACATAGACACTATTTTGGGAATCTTGGAGCAGCAATCCTTCTATGCTAAGCTATCTAAATGTGAGTTTGGTTTGACAAAGATCCTATATTTGGGACATATTATAAGTTCTAAAGAAGTATAGGTTGATCAACAAAAAATCCAAGCAATTTTGGATTGGCCTCCACCCACTAATCTTACACAGATGAGAGGTTTCTTCGGGTTGTGTAGCTACTATAAGAGATTTGCCAAGGGATTTTCTCAGCTTGCTGCCCCCTTGACTAATTTGACAAAGAAAGGAGCTTTTGTTTGGACAGAAGAGGCACAAAAAACATTTGATAAGCTTAAGGAGGTAATGAGTTCATGCCCTGTGCTTGCAATTCCAGATTTATCTATACCTTTTGTTGTTGAATGTGATGCTTTTGGAGAAGGTATAGGGGCTGTCCTAACTCAAAGGGGACATCCAATAGCATTTGAGAGTAGAAAATTAAATCAATCAGAGAAAGGTTACTCCATCTATGATAAGGAAATGTTGGCAATCATGCATGCACTTCATAAGTTTAGACAATATTTGGTGTGTGGGAGATTCATTGTAAAGACAAACCATAATAGCCTCAGGTTCTTTTTGAACCAAAGGGATTTGAATGATCGTCAACAAAAATGGGTAAGCAAATTGCAAGCTTATGATTTTGATATTGAATATATGAAAGGAAAGAATAATGTGGTTGCTGATGCTCTCTCAAGAAAGCCCACTTTGTGTTCCTTAACATCTGTCTTTGCTGATTGGAAAGTCTCCATAATTTCAGAGTATGCTAAAGATTCCTTTGCCACCAAGATTTTGGATAAGTTAGTGGATGATAACAGGTACAAGGTTTTTGATGAATTGATTTATTACTAGAATAGGATCTTCTTAGTGCTAGGATAAAAAACTAAGGAGAGGATATTGAGGGCCTTTCATGACACACCTTTGGCTGGTCATTAGGGATACTTCAAGACATACAAAAAAATTCGAGAGCGGTTTTCATGGAAGGGTATGAAGGAGGATGTCCTTAAACACATTAAGGAATGTATGATATGCCAACAAAGCAAGAGTGAGCAAACTTTTCCTGCAAGGTTGTTACAGCCACTTCCTATTCCTGATAAAAAATGGGAAAGTATTTCCATGGAATTAATCACTAGGTTGCCCAAGGTTCAAGTAAGGATTGCATATATGTGGTGGTAGATAGACTAACTAAGTATGCACATTTCTTTCCTATCACATCTGATTTCAAGGCATCACAAGTGGCTGAATTGTTCTTGAAGGAAATTTTTAGATTACACGGCTTACCTAGAAACATTGTTATTGATCGGAAAAATAGATTCCTCAGCTCTTTTTGGAAGGAGCTCTTTCATTTGGCAGGAACTAAACTCACTCCCAATACTAGCTATCACCCTCAAACAGATGGACAAACAGAGATAGTTAATAAATGGATAGAGGGATATTTGAGGAACTATGTTTCAAATCAACAACATGCTTGGGTGAAATGGTTACACATAGGAGAGTATTGTTACAATACATCTCATCACATGTATATTGGTATGCCTCCTTTTCATGCTCTTTATGGTTATGATGCCCTTTCCTTTGTTGATCTAATACTTTCTGATAGCAGAGTACCTGCAACAAGTGATTTCATCAAGCAAAGCCAAGACATAATAAGGTCCCTCAAGGATAATCTACAACATGCACAGAACCAAAAATAGTTATATGCTGATAGGAAAAGGATTGAAAGATCTTTTGAGGTGGGAGATTTGGTATTTGTTAGTTTTTAGCCATATAAGCAAAGCACCTTGAAGAGGAGTGGGGCAGAGAAACTCAAGCCAAGGTTCTATGGGCCTTATAAGATCATCAAGAAGGTAGGAGAGGTAGCTTATGAATTGGAGCTCCCACCAAATAGTAAAATACATAATATTTTTCATGTATCTTGTCTGAATAAGGTTCTAGGCCAGCAAACCATAGTATCTATAGAATTAACACCTCTTGATGATGAAGGGAAATTAGTTTTGATACCAAAAGAGATTTTGGATACAAGAGAGAAAAGATTGAGAAACAGGAGCGTCGTAGAGCATTTGGTCAAATGGAAAGGATTACCACTAGAGGATGCAACTTGGGAAGGAGCACATATTATTGAGAATTCCAACCTTCATTGCTTGAGGACAAGCAATATTTGGGAGGGGAGGACTTGTCATGTCCCCTTTTCAAATAATTAAAAATAATAAACTTTGCTAAGGCAGGCAGGCTCCAAAAAGGTGAAGTTTCGGCAAAAGGGGCTAATATTTGGAAAACAATGGACTAATAAATAAAAATTATTATTAAATTATATTTTATTAACCCCTCTTGGACGTGAGTTAGGGTTATGCCCTCTTTTAAGGGGTTTGGAGGCATTTTGGGCTTATTCCAGAACTTGATTTTCACTTATTGTTGTGTTGTTCTTCAGAGGCTGCCAAACTCATGGAGAAGGAGACCCAAGGATAGGAGTTTTTAGGTTTATAGGAAGGCTAAGGATAGGATTTTGAAGCCATTCCATGTGCAAGCTCATGCATAGTTTTCCCTTGTGCTGAACAGTGCAAATTTGTGGATTTTTGGGTGTGTTTTTTTTGTAAGAGTTTGGTGTTTTCGGTTGAGTATTTCATATCAGTTTGGGTTGCTGCTATATTTCAGACTTTAAGATGTTAAAATAAAGTTGAATATATGTATTGGGATGTGGTTAAACTTCTGAGATAGATTATTAGTATTTTTG
Organism: Cupressus sempervirens; assembly: GCA_028749045.1. Classification (NCBI taxonomy): domain Eukaryota; kingdom Viridiplantae; phylum Streptophyta; class Pinopsida; order Cupressales; family Cupressaceae; genus Cupressus; species Cupressus sempervirens. The sequence goes on along the minus strand of CM053788.1, from coordinate 53,939,858 downwards.
TGGTGTTTTTGGGCATTTTTGTGTTAATTTCGGTAGCCCGATGAGCATGGTTTTTGTCCTATGTTTGGGAACTGTTGTGTAAATGCTATATAGATCTTGAAATTTCATTTTTTAGGCCGTTATGATACTGAAATTTTTGTAAAAATGTCCATTTTCAGATTTATTAATAATATGTGAAGTTGTGAAGTTTTTGGCACTATTTCGGACATACCCGATTTGGGGTTTATTGAGAAATTGGTGGATCTTTGTAATATTGGTTGTTTGATTTTGAAAATCTAATTAGAGGCTCGAAGTATCATATAAAATCAGAAAAGGGAAATTTCAATATACATACTTTGAAACTGCTATCAACTTATCTTTGTTGGCACCTATTATGCTTACCAAAAGCAAGAACATTTTCATATCTAGCCTTATAGAATAAAATTCTAACTACAAAAAAATTCAAAAGAAATGGATATGAGGGCCCATAAAGATGCCCCTTATGCAAGGAAGTAGAAGAAGACCCAAAGCACATCCTTCTACACTAGAAATTTTCCCACACAATCTAGACATGGTTTTATAAAAGAATGGGCATATCCTTGGTTTCACAGGAATCAATGTTAAAACACCTCTTACAATGCCCTAGATTCCACTAAAATAAAATCTTCAAATTTTTATCGATTATCTTGCCCTCAATTATCATTGGGAGATATGGAAGGAGAGAAACAAATGGATCTTCAAGAATCAAGAAATGCGTACTGCTCAAGTTGTCCTTAAAATAGAAGCATTGATAATTGAAACCCTATATAGAAAATTAAATAATAGTGGTGTTAAAATGACATCATGGGATGGTTCTATGAGAAATAACTAGATTGGACTTAGAATTTTTCCCTTGATTGGTAAAGGAGAAAGCTCAAGTTAGTCCATTAGGAAAATTTGTGTCTAGAACCCCCCAGAAGATTGATAGGTTAAACTCAATTTTGATGGGGCTTCTAGAAGCAATCCAAGTGGGTATGTGTATGATCATAGTGTGCCAAAAAGTGGTGATGTGAAAAAAGTAGAATTTGAAAATGTCTAAAAGTGTTTCAAAATCCACTCTAAATTTTTTCCACCCATCCTGATTCAAGGTAAAAGGGTTGGGCCAACCTTTTTGGGTATTCAATCCATTATCGTGTACCTGATACCATATTAGGATATCTGATATCATATCAGGAGATCAGATACCCAAAACCTGTGACATGGAACTTTTAAAAAAAAATTGAGAGCAATTTTGACCATTTGTGTTTCAGGTTTGTTTGTGCTACTCCATTTTGGGTATCGGTTATAAGAATGGGTATCACATGTAGGTAAAAAAAATTGTATTTTTTATTATTTGAATGAATTTTAATATAAATTATTTATTTAGAATAGAAATTTTTGAAAATTATTATTATTTTAATTGAAATTTTTGAAATTTAGGTTTTTTTAAAAGAAATTATGTTTTGCAATTTAATATGTATGGCTAACCCAAATGATGACATTGAGATAGGAAACAATGTTCCCTGTAACCCTCCACCAAATGATCTAGTACCCCCTCAAAATTGTCCACAAAAAAATCCCCTATCCTCCCAAAACCCTCCTCAAATCAAAGATTTGATATATGAAAAACACCACTGAACTGAGGGTTTTGCAAACCACATATAACAATATACCTGTATTGGCTCCCATGTTATCCATGTTAAACACCATAGTGAATAATATTGAAACACTTGCCAATGAACAAAATGTTGCTCTTCACTGGTGTGAGAAAATGCATGCCATGTTTGATGATGGGTTGGACTAGGATGAGGTTGCAGCCCTAAATATAACTAAAGATGATATAGTTAACCTTTTTGCGGAACCAAAAATTTGTAAAATAGTAGAATGCACTAGGTCCAAGTTATCAATTAAATGGTGCACAAATGAGGCTATTCATGCGAATTTTTGGAATCATTGGTGGATGGTTTTTGACAAACCTCCACACAATAATTTAGAGGTGCCATTCTTTTTCATTACAAAATTGTTTGCCAAATTTGTGTTGCACCTCAAGGTGAGCTACTAGAGCATGAGGCCCAACATGGGTGTACAAGAAGGAGCTCCTCAAGATAGACCCTTTTCCAACCAGAAGAAAGCTAGCACTTTTGGTCCCTCTACTGATTTCTCCCTCCTCCTCCAGTGCAGCTTCCTGATATCATTGTAGAGGCTAGCTCTTAGACTATTAGATTCATCCATAGATTGAGTAGCATTTTGATATCCCAAGATAGGTCAGTGTTGCCTCCCCATGTTGATGATGTTGGCATGAGTTCATCATCGACAAGCTCATCACATGTTAATGTGCCCCATGCTTGTGTAACGTGCAAGAATATTTGTTTGGGTCCCATATGTGATCTTTCTAAGTATTAGTTTGTATTTGAGGAGGAGGATACACCATATGTGCATACAGAGACTACACACCCTTACATGAGGGAGGAGGGGCATGCAAAGGCATGGCATCCTACAATGTCAGTATGTGTACACATTTTTTTGTTACAATGTATGTGATTTAAAGTTAATCTTTATAATAGAGTAATTTTAACCCATACTAACTTATACATGTATGTGATCTTCATTCATGTTTAGTTGATGATTGAGGAGGAGCTCAGATAGGTTGATGTTGTCACACTCTTGGCTATTTCATTTGGCCTTGAGACATCTACGGTACATTATGTTTTGTTCTCATTGTTTTTCTATTTGATATTGGAGCATATATGGTTTCTAATCTTTCTTTTCTCTTGTAGGTATCACCAATCAGTGGGGGGCAGATTGTGGGGGGTGAGGTATAGTCCATTGGCAAGGGAAAGACAATTAGGTACTTTTAAAGTGATTATGTATTGATGCATTCTTCTGAAATATTTGTAGTAATGAAATTTCATTACATTCTTTATTGTATAGGGTGTGGCCACTAGTGATGAGTCTAGGTAGATTTGGCGTCCCAGACCCTCTAGCATTTCTATTTGTAGTGAGAGCCCCATAATATGTATAACTATCAATTATTTTTTATTTTCCTTATTTTTATAAACAAATTCAAAATTGATTTCCATGATATTACAAACTAGGCTTTTATATCTCATAGGAAACACCTAGTGCATAGGAGGTTGGACGTCAAAGTTGTGTATCTTTTCTCATGCAACCATTATATCTAGAGGAGGAGTCGACAGAGGTAAGTTTTAGTTTGAATTCTTGATTATATGTTATAAGTTTAGTATGCTATGAATTATAATTTTATAGCTTAAGTTTTATATCGATTTGAAAAATATACTTAAACATATACAGGCCACAACCAACTAGGTTCTAGGCACCTTGACATATGAGAGGACCCCTAACTGGCATAGGAGGTCAATGAGAGAGGTATTTATGATGAAAGTTTAATACTATAAATCTTCATTAAAAAGGGATCATTGTGGATTTGAGTGATTCAATGTTAGATGCATAGAATCATATAAATTTATTAGTCTAACTTTGGATTTTCCTTTTTTGTTTATGTAGGAGGCATCTAATCCATCTAATGCAGTGAAGAGGTTGCATTTTGATCATCCACCAATAGCATAGGATAGTAAAGTTTTCATAGGATGTGTCATGAAACATTTTGAGATAGCATATGTCACATTGTATACAGAAACATTGATATTATACACATTTTGATGGCATGATCAACCGCATTTTGTATATGGATCTATGCATTTTGATATATATTTGTGTAATTAGTCTATGGATACATTAACTTTGATATCTATTTGTGTAATTTGTCTACGGATACATGTATTTTGGTATATACTTTTCTCATTTATGTGCACAATGATATACATATTAACTTAGTATAGTATTGTTCAATTTATCATGGATTAGGTGTATTTTTCATGTTTATGGAATATCATTCATTTTGATCATGTTTGTTATATTCGACTTAAATGTAATAATTTTTGAAGAACATTTTAACAACCTTTATTATCAAATTTTGATGCAAAATTCATGTTTATAGAATATCATTCATTTTGATCATGTTTGTTATATTCGACTCAAATGCAATAATTTTTGAAGAACATTTTAACAACCTCTAATATCAAATTTTGATGCAACATTTAATTTTAAATTTTTTGGTGTAAATATGTATTTACTATTTACACTTACTTAAGTTTACTTAGGTTAATGCATTATTTTATTATTGTGCATTATTTTATTATTTATGTTGTGAGACACTTAGGAGTTTGCATACTTTTATGAGTTTTCATGTTGACAATATAGAAGTAAGCAACTCTAATTCAACACATGGTGCCTACAACATTGGATTTTGCATAATTAACTGAGTTGTCATGTAGACAACACAGTTATTCACACTACTAATTTAGTACATGGTGTCTACAACATTATTTTGCATGTTACACCTTTGTAAGCTTATCTTCTCATCATCGCACTTACTCATGTGCTTAATGGAGGATAATCTACATCTGGATGACATGTTCCTGGTTGTATGACTTATCATGTTGTTGATTCTTATGCATTCTAGAAGCTTTCTGGAGGGCTTTATATACAGGCACTCCTAGTGTACTTCAACATTGAATTGAATACATATTGATATTCTGATCATACTCTTTCTGGTCTACTATTGTGTTTGTGCTTGAGTTCGTTGATCTTGGGTGATTTTTCCCTAAGGCAAATTCTTATTTGGTATCATAGCTATATCAAATTCTTACATGGTATCAGAGCTTGGAGAATTTCTCTTCACATAGCCATTTGAGACCATTGTTGCTTCAGCACCTCAACCTAGATCCGATGTATCACAATCATTGGGAGTGTCTAGAGCCAAAACAAACCTCACCATTGCATCTAGAATGTTGATTCAGTGAAAATCAGCTATAAATTCACCTATATTGGGCCAAAGTAATTTTTGAGGCAAAAAAATTCCAAATCAGCATCTGAAGGCCCGATTTGCAAGTTAGGTATGTTTTTTTTTAGATATGCAATTTATCCTTTAGATCTGTATTTCATTTCTCTATAATTTTTGTTTACATTCTACTGCAAATTTTTGGAAATTTTTTTGCCCTTTGAGCCTACAAAGAAATTTTTTTTGTACAAGTAGTAGGCAATGACACCTTAGCCCTACACCTTGCAAGGAATATTTGGTTTAATCAGCAGCATATTCCTCCTTTATTTTGGTGGTGGCTCTACAATTTCTCACAAATTTTAGCTTCAAATTCCATAGTTGGACCTTCACATTCTGGCAACCGGCAAGCAGCGACCAAATTGTGGCACCCACCACTGGCTTTATTATTTACTCTCAGTAGCCGCATTTTTTTAAACATCCAAATGTTGCTACCCATAATCAATGTGGGATTTTAATCCCACCTTCTGGCATTAACAGGTCTTCCCATCACTAGTGCTTCAACATTCTGAGTACTCCACATCTGCATGGAGTGCCACGTCCTGCCTCACCAGCTAAATTGATCGCCGAGTCATAGCCATTGGAAATACAAACTTTTTAGGTGATCAACATGTAGCTCCCTACAATCACCCTCCATGTAGATAACTCCTCAACCATGTGGAGTGACAATGGATTCCCATGTTAGATCCTGTACAACAGTCAGCTGCCACGCACATAGATTCTCCTACCATGTGGCACCACATCTACGCATCCAGTCAGCTGGGTACAATTGCCACATCCACACATAGTTTAGCAGACACATCATAGGATCTATACCTTTTTGTACACTGAGTCATCTTGACTATACCTTTCCAAGTCACATCTATATTGTATGGCCCTAACACGTCACCCCAGGCGGCCTTTTTTTGTTGACGTCAGCCAAGTACAATCTTAAAATTGATAGTAATTTGACCATCATTCTCAGGCATTTTTAAACTATTGTGATGATCATTTGACCATCAAATTTAAGCTCACAGTTTTTTGCCTAGACCCCTCTCTAGATGCAGTTTTGATTTGATAGTCCAACTTTGGGAGACCATAACTTAGTCATCTAGAGTCCAAATCAGGTGCAATATTTTTTTATTTTGAGTAGAATTTCCTAAAAAAATTAGTGGTGGTGTTCTTTTCTAGTTTTGGTGCAAGGATTTGTCAAAAATTGCATTTTTTGGTAGTTATACCTATCTAATCCTACATTGTGCAACTTGAAACGCTCCGTACAGGCTCATCTATACAAATTTTTAGGTTTCATTTTTTTTGAAAGCACATTATTTTTTGTCTAATTTCTAGTTTTGCAATCAGATTATGGGTTGTGTTGACAAAAAAATCACTTTCAGACTTAGGGCCTTTTTCTACATTGTATTGTTTTGATTACTTTTCAAAATTGTTGTACATCTAAGCTATAGTGTTTAGTGCCAAATTTGGCCTCGAAAGGTAGTTTTAAATAGAAAAAATTAGAAGTCCACCTTATACATCTTGACAAGTGACCTCTTCTACATGCACTACCTATAAAGCACCGAATCATTCATCAAGAGGGTTAATTCATTTTTTTTGCATTTTGGAGGGTACATTGATTAGTTCATCATGGAAGAGGAAGATTTAATTATCTTGACACCAAAAAACTATCAAGAATGGAGTCAATTTATTATCACATATCTTAGTCAAAAAAAATGCATTTCCATATGCGAAAGGACTTTCCTATGATGGTGACATATTTTCCCTCATTTGTCATACTCTCTTTCTATTTATGGATATGGAGGTTATGGATTCACTTGATGACATTAAGTCAACTGATCCATATGATTTTTGGATTCATCTTTGGGCGTTGTATGGAGATCCACACATTCCTCTATTTCCAAAAGATCTTTTACCTCCAGTTTAGCTGCATCCTCTCCAGATGAGATCACACCTCGAGATGCTCCTATTGCTACTCCTGATCTAGTTCCAACTATAGATGCTTCAGATTCAGTATAGTAAGACACTCGATGTCTTCCTACTTCAGCTTCTTGGGACAACTTCCTTCCAACCATTGCAAGGTTATTCATGGAGTCTCACATTGAAGATGTGGGAGACATCATCAATGATATTTGTCTCCTCTTTGTTGAGGTGAATACTTCATCCATTGCCACAATGATTGATCCAACACACCAGGGTACACTTTGTCTTCCAGCTCTAGCATTAGTAGATGACTTCTTGGCAGACATTCCAAGTTTGTTCATGGAGTCACATATAGCAGATTTGGGAGACTTCATTGATGATATACACCTTTTCTTTGATGAGGTAGATCCTTCTTTATTTGTTGCGAGGGCTCACTCTAACCGTCTTGTCCATTCTCTACATGATCGATTTCACAAGTTGATATGATTGTGGATTCTTATGTACAGTAGTTGTAGGAGGTCTCTTTATCATTTGAGGAGAAATTTTTTTCTTTGAGGCATGTTCTACATCCATCCTTGCTAGATTTGCACTTCTTCTTAGCAGTATTGGAAGAAGTGACCATCAACATCGACACAAGGATAGTTGAGCAGGTTTCAGAGACATCATTCATCATAGAGATTATTTCTACACGTAGGGGAAGAATCTCACCTGTACCTCTACCATTATTTCTTCCAAAGGGGAGGAACATCATTCAATGCTCATGGATTAGCTTCTACATTGGAGTAGCTTTCACTGATCAACACACTACATTTAAGTTGAGGGGGGACTACCTTATCTCCTTCTTCTTCTCTTTTATGGGGGGGACTTTTTCCTCTTAAAGGGTTTTGTCCTTCCACTTCTCTTTTGTATATACTTAATGTATGTCATAATGGGGGGGGTTTTGATTACTCCATCCATGCATCTTGCATTAGTAAATTTAGGCCTAAATTTTGATGCAAAAAGGTCAAAATTGAGACCAGAATTGGTTGAATTGGCGACTAAACTTGTTGTCACTCTTTTTTAGTCAATTTTTTGACGTAGACATTTTGCATTGAAATTTTGACTTCATAAAGATGGAGTTAATGACGTAATTTTTTTTGATTTCCTAGGTCCAACCTGAACTATTATTTTCCCATTTGCGAGCATCGCTGGTCAAAATTTTGATGTAAAACCCTTCACCTATGATGGCCAAATGGCCAATTTTGCATCAAAATTGTGACCAACACCCTATAATTTTCTATGCTGGTGTGATACATGTGATATCAAAGGGAAGACACATGTGTCGCAATTTTGACCAATGCTAGGTAGAAATTTAGACGAGCGGTGCCAATTATTGTAAAAGCTTTGCTCTCATAGGATCCTTCTAAAATGCACTAAATTTGATTCCAAAGTGTAATTTCTCAGTGCATGAGAGTTAGGGTATCGTGCACATTTCTACCTCCACACCATTGTTTCATTCATCACATGATTTATTTCATACAAAACAATGGGAAATGTACATGATATCCTGAGTCTCCACTAAGAAATTATGCTTTACAACTAGAATTTTGTGCAGTTTAAAATCCTCCTACAAGAGCAAAGCCTTTGCAATAATTGGCACAACCCATCTAAATTTTGGTTCTTGAGACACCATTGCTTGTGAAGACTAGAGGGAAAAATAAAATTAGGAAAGAATTATTTATCAGGAATGAAAGCCAATAATTTCACTTCAAACAAATAAATGTGACAAAAATTTTTACAGTCCCAGTCACATCATCATAAGAGCACATATATAAATTGTTGGCACTCAAAATTGTGTTCTCATTTTGAGCATTTATTTGAAATTTTGAGTTAAATCAAGCCCCATAAATGTGTGTGTACCTGGATGTACCTTTGAGCCCAATGAGGTGTTTAATGCTTCTAACACCTTTCATTTAGCGTGTCTAAGTGTTCCATGAAGTTAAAGTGTCATTCTGATTCATTCGGCAAAGTCCTATTTTGAGCTAGTTCCAAATCTGCACTTTACCCTAAGTGTCAAATAACGACATGAGGCTGTGTTTGCACCTAAATATCTTGTGCCCAAAATTGTTTCATGACTCACCACTTTGGGAGTATTTAGTGTCCATACTTGAGAGCCTATATTTTAGATTTTGAGTCATTTTGAGTTCGTTTGACTAGGTTTCAAATCCCTCAAAGTTGGTCAGTTATTGTTTTCATGCTGATGCACATTGCACATAATTCTTGAAGGCCCTACTTGACGAGTTGTAACTCTGACCTAGCTGATTGAAATGCTAAAATTACTTTTGTGTTGCATTGTAGAGGTCAAAGAATTGTTATGATTCAAATTTCAGCTCATGACAAATTCGTTTGATCAATTTTCAAATGCCATTTCAAATGCAATTTCTATCTTTTTACTGGTGTCAGCATTTGTAGATTGATCGGTACCCCTATTCGGGATGTCATATCTTGAAACCCATGATTTTCTAGATTGAATGGATTGCACCACTGTGTTGTCCACTAAAAACACTTCAAGTGTGTCAGTTTTTAAGTCATGACGAATATGTTTGTACACTTTTCCAGGTCAATTCCATTTGAAAAAAATGCTTTCTAGTAGTGTTTCCAATCTGCGAAATTCGCGTAGCCCACTTTGATTGGTCACCAATTGCATCTTGTTATTCAATTGAATAAGTAGCTTTACCTTCTTATGTTGATTGGAAGAATATTAGAATATTTTGCTGATGTTGGACGTGGAAAGGAAGCATTTAATTTAGTTCTCCCAGATATTGCACCAGTATGGGAAGGAGTCATTTAGCATAAAGCATTAAAGAGATTTGAGGTTAGAGAAATAGAATTGATTGAGTTACTTGCATGGGAAATTCAAAAATTAAACTATCTAATCAACATTGATCTTTCAATTTGTTGAGTTGAAGCAGACATGTGCACACACTTGTGAAGGACATGGGTGTTGGATAAAGTGAAAAGGACCACAACATATCAGAGATAATCGTGTCTAAAGTAGTTTAAAGGAAGAGGGGAATCCACAGTTGAAGTGGAGAATGCCATGTAAGGGGGGAGCTCCACCAATGAGCCGTGTAATAAAAAGGCCAAAGAAACCTACAAAGATTGTAACATTAGCTGAAATTGGCATTTATAATGATGCTATATTGGTTCACATTCCATTTTATTATATGTAGGACATAGTTTAGTGAAAGTAAGTTTCATGGCTTATCTTATTAAGGCTTTGTTACAAGAAAGCCGAATCATCATCCAAAAAGATGAGATGAAACTGCACATTGATAAGAAGTAGTTTGAATAGAAGATCGAGAACCCCCACTTTAGACACCTCTCACTATTTTAGGTGCCATAGTGAGTGAGAACCTAGCACATTCCAAAGGAAAAGAAGCCCACTTAGCCTGTGTATGGAAAAAAACACAATCCTATCAAGCAATAAAAAAGGGAGTTTCCTAGTAGTAGCTACAGGACTGCCTAACAAAAGAATCAGGGGGAAGGATTTACCAATGAAGGGATCATGGTTCAGCTTTCTTTTTTGTTTTTTTCAAAAGAATGGTATTGAGAAATGGAAAGAGTAGCCCGCATCCAATAGAGAGAGAACTTGTGCGATGTTAAAGAAAAAGGTAGTCAGCATGAGTAAAGAATGTATGGGAGTAGCTCACACCTGCAGTGAAGACATACAGCATGCCAAAGGAAGATTCCCATGCTGCTAGTCTAAGAGGACCCTGTGCAAAAAGTGAAGGCATCCTGTGGCACAAAAGAAATGGAGCCCATGGCGTTGAAGGGAGAAGGGGAAATTCCCATATAAGGTAAGTCACCCCTGCATTTAAACATAAAAGCCACCCAATATAAACATGAGACTCAGCGCCAAAAAGGAGGAAAGTGCAGGTAAAGTTTCAAGGAGTAGCCGGCTAAGACATGCAAAGAGCTCTACCCATGCATAAAGAAGTCAAAGGAACCCTTATGCCATAGAAGAGGGTAGACATGTTTACAGAGCCCACATTAATATAAAGTTGCATCTTTGCCCAAATAAAAGTAGCAAAACACAATATGGAGAAGTCGCTAACATTGCAGAACAAGGGTAGTTGGAAGCAAGGTACACACGCATGGTTTCAAGATACAGTTAAGTTGGTAAAGCAAGATGCCAATTCAAATGGCATTATCAAACAATATCGGACTCCATATGCCATAGTAAAAAGGAGCATTCACGCATTTAGTAGTTCCCAAGAGCAAAACAGAGAAAAACACTATTAAAAACCTTTAGCCCACATGGAGTAGGTGATAGTGCCTTTGGGTTTTTTAATACAAAAGCACACCAATATGAAGCATCTTAAAGATAGTGCCTTTTGGAAGGCAGTTGCTTGCGTGTGGGCCCTGTGCACTAGTGGACGGCCAAGTTGGAGGTGCCAGTTAAATTTTGAGCAGACACGCAAGTTAAGGTTGTCAAGAAATTGAAGAATTTGGCAGTTGCTACCTCACTAGCTCGAAAGTCCAAGGTTTTCTGGCTAGCGACATATGGAGTCACTAGAAAACCTCAAAAAACTAGCGAAAGTAAACTCCAAGGTAAAGAGCAACATGGTTCCCGCCTGGGTATGAAGCAGGGAATCAAGTAGTGCCAAGTGGCACCTAGTAGCGTAACAAAGCAATGATGTGGAGTTCTAAACATATCACAAGGTGCCATGTGGCATGAGTTCTAAGGCAGATCGTGATGTGGCAAGCAAATATTTCAGATGTGCTAGATCATGCCACATGGCAGATTGGAGGTCATTTCTATGTCGCAAAGACGATGTTGCTCACTCGTTAGTATAGCGACATAGCAAGTATGACATGGAATCTAGGTGGCGTGATGACGTGGCAGAAAGTAGGATGAATAGTGTGGTGACATATGGTGCCTAGTTTTAAAGGCCCAAACCAATCACAAGGTGCCACCTAGCACAAAATTTGAGGTAGGTCATGATGTGGTGGGCAAGTTTCAAGAACACACCAAATCGCGCCACGTGGCAGATCCAACAGTTCTCGCTATATCACTAAAAGAAAGTTGCAGGGAAGATAACATGGCAGCATAGCGAATCGCAATAGGAAGATGACACATGTCACTAACACGATGTCGACGTGGAAAAATCACATGTTGACACATGGCGATGATGGTCAAACCAAGTTTGACCCAGAAGGAATCTCTGAGGAAAATTTCAAAGGGTTTTAAAAAGTTATTTTTAAAAGATTTTTTCTCAGAATCACATGCAATCATGAGATATTTTAAATAAATGTCTAAATTTTGTATAGTTTAAACTTTGGTGGAAGTTAAAATTTTTGAAAAATAATGTGCAAACTTGTGAATGGAGGCCTGAACTTCAAATGGCCATAACTAGAGAAAATTTTAACCAAAATGGGCACTCCAATACACCATCGAAACTAGGAAGATCTAAATTTTCCAGATATGAAGTCAATTTGTGCACAGGTATTCACCAATTTGTGTTATAAGCCATTTTTTGATTCCTAAAGCCTTGGTAGTATAACAACTAGATTTGATCATTGAGTATCAGAGTTTGTTAGAGGGTAGATTTGAAGACCTTTTGAAGCCTGAATATGGAGAAAACAATCTAGAGAAGGTTATATTGGCTTCTTGAAGCTATTTATAACAGGCTTTTCACTTTTACTAGGAGTTCACTTTAGCATCAAAAATTGGTTATGATGTTCAATCAAAATATCTTAGATTCTTGGTGCCTTATAGAGGTTAAATGATGGTTTTGATAAGAAATTACAGAGAGAAGGTAGAGAGAGGTTTTCTTAGCTTCCTAGGAAGGAATTCAAAGGGGACACTTGTCAGTTGCAGATTCAATTCGAGAATTGCTTCCTTCCTATATCTTTCTTCCTTCTTCTCTTTTGCAAGGTTGTTGGCAGTTTTCTCTAGGTAATACTAGCAGGGTTCCAGTGCTCTACTGTGAAACCATGGATGTGATTGGTTTTGCTTCTTTTTTATTGAGCTAAGCTCTAGTAGTGAAGGCCACACACCTACACCTGTGCAGATTTGCATTTCATTTTCTTGCATTGTTTCTAAGATATGATAATGGATGCTAGATTATGTGACATATCTTGAGCTTCATTTAGTTTTACTAGTCTAATGTATTTAGCCTTTCCATGGATGAATAATAAAGGGGATTTACATGAATTATCTAAGTTCTCTAATTTTGTCTCCTAATTATTCATGTGCTATTAACTTTTAGATTAAATGGATAAGGTTCATTTGATTTAAGGCAACTTGGATGAGTTGTATGTCAAGTCTGTTGTTGCTTTTGACTCAAGGAGTTAAGTAAATGCTTCAGTTTTTTGATAGGTTTTTTGGGTGTATGAAGGGGAAATTGTAGAAGAATGGGATTTGGGGATTTCTGTTGATAAACTTGATTCTAATGCAAACAAGTCAGGTCATCCTGCTGGTAATGACTCTATGTTTCAATGGATAAGGCACTGATAACTGAATCAGATGCAAGCTGATATGAATTTCATTTGCACAAAATCTTTTATTGAAAATAAATTCAGTATTTCATGTTTTGTAGTGGGCTGAAAAGAATTAACCCTCACTCAACTTATGAGATTCATAGATTTGCATTTAGCTGTTGTAGATCTGTGTCATTTCATGAGTTATTAGGAGATATAAGGGTTTCCATCTGCAGTAAATAGGTTCAAATTTATGTTTTAAATGCACTGGTACCATATCTCAGAACTTCAAGGTTAACCCGCCTAGGTCTCGTAGAGCCTGAAGTGAAGAAGGGTCAAGCCTTATAGTTGGCCCAAGACTGCAGTTAGGTACATTCATCATAGGAATTTTCTAGCCTTAGATGCATTTGTCTAGTTTCTTGGTTGTTTGTAAAATTGTTAAATCAGGAGCCAACAAAATGGCGACTCTACTAGGGATGTACATACAGAAAGAATCAAAATCTCTAGCATGAAACAGATTGGATATAACATATATATAGCGAGAGGTGTTTCTTATTTCCTTGCTGAAGTTTCATGTTCCCCAGTTTCCTTATTCATTGACAGTAGTATTTTGATTGAATTGAATAATTTTTAATATCAAAGTCATTTGCCATTTTGATAAGTTGCTATCAAAATTCAGAGTTAATGTTATATTCTTTCACTTTTCCAAGAGTGTGAAATTCCCATGTTGTTGTGTAAAATTTGCAAATTCTGGACCAGCTTGTTATGTTTTGCAAGTCTGGAAAATCTTTTCTCACTAAGTGAGTGGCGACTCAAAGTTATATCTCTACACTAGTGCTTCAAAATGTGAAGGTATTCTAAAGGATGCAACAGTCAGAAAGCAAATTCGAAGAGTTCATGTTGAGTTCTTGACAATGGGTGAAAGAATTAGGTGAGATGCAGTGCAAGTGTTACTTAATCTAGATAAGATTTGAATCTATTGTTATTTGTAGCATTGAAGTAGTTGTAGGCATTAGTATTGAAAGGTATTTACATTTTCATATGATTTTATTTCCATGAAAGTAAGCTTTACAAAGTTCCTCTGTCAAGTGGATTTTCTAGCACTAAACAGGAGATTAGTTCAGTACATTCCAACATACTTTGTGAGAGGTAGATTCATTAAAAGTGTTTTTATATTTTGAAGTATGTTTAAAGTTGAAATTGGTAGGAGGTTGTATAGATCTATTGCAAGTTGTTAATCTAAGATTTACAAGTGGTAAATTGTTTCAAATCTTTTCTCACCAACTGTGAGTGGCAACTCTAGTCTAAATCTTTGTGCCAATGCATGGTTTATTTTGAATATCAGAGGCTTTTAGTATTTGTGAGCAGATCTAGTTTGTTGGGAAAGATAAATTATAAGTTTCTTGACAAATGGTTTATGTGATTGCTTGTATCTATTGAAGTAGTTGATGTCAAAAGATTGAATCATGGTTGTGATTCCATTTTCCTCTTCAAGGAGTGGTGGATCTACAAAAGATTTTATCTACGGTGTGAAGGATTTCATGTTTGCACCTATGCCAATCAGAAAATATGAGTTTTCAAATGTCAACACATGAAGGTATTTCAGTTTTCATGTCTTTTTCATTCATGAAAGTTAAATGGTAGAAATGGTTGCCTCCATCTAGTGTTTCAACACTAAGAAAATAGAGGTAGAAGTTTTAAAAAAAAAATTATAAGATGGATTCAGAATTTAGGTCTAAAAATGATGTGTTGACTCTTGAAAGTGTTCATGCAAACATTACTAGATTGAAAAGAAAGATTCATGATGAGACTGTCCTAATGTTAAGAAGTACGATTGGTGATATTAAGGGTCTTAATGGATTTCAAACTTACATGAAGTTCAAATCAGTAGTTATGAATCTTGATGAGTTTTTCAAACTTGAGGAGTCTTCATGGCTAGTGGTACTCTTAGAAGTTTTTCTACCACATTTGGTTGATTGGCCAGCCAATATAAGATTATATAAGATTTATGAAATCCAAGATTTTATCATGGAGGTTGAAATTTTTTTGAAGGCTAATGAGTCTAATGTTAACGAATGTAATGAATCTATTGAAGGTGATACTAAATATGAAGAGTCTCAATTTTATGAATCAGAGGATAGTAATCAGCAGCTTGATGACGTGCATAATGTGGATTCATCTTTTTATGATGATGATTGTCAAGAAGAGGTAAAGTGTAGCAGTAGTAATAGTCTTTCTTCTAGTGATGAATGTGAATGTGTTATAATGCTGGTTGTTGAGGTATTGTCTAAAGAAGAAGATCTATGTGATGATCAGAATGTTGATTTTTCATATTATGTTACTAACAAGTCTAGTGTTACAAATGTGTCAAGCTATCTAGATAATAATCACAACCAAGGAGAAGAAATTAGTAATGAAGTCTTGTTAAGTGTTGGTGAGATTTTCGATTTGTTGGCTCATCATTTTGAAAGGTATGCTAATCTATCCAAGGATTCTTGTATTATGCCACATTTTGCATTTCCATATGGTGAAGTCATTTCCCCTAAATTTGATGTTGAAGAAGATGTAGTTTCAGAATATGCTCTGTCAAGTTTGGGAGGTGTATGTGATGGTAGTTTGTACATCAATACACATGACGACTTCTATGTTGAGAAGAGAGATGTAGAGATAAGGTCTATTGCTGATTCATTTTCTTCTTGTTTTCATGAAGCTGAGATACATTTAGATTGCTCATGTGATGAGGAAAGTAATACTAATGAAGTGATTTATTCTAATGAGTTATTTGAGGGAAACATTGATACGGATCAGCATATTGAGAATAGGAAATTTCATGATGATTCTTATGATTTTGTATCTAATCATTTGTTGGAATGTGAAGAAAATGTAGTGTATGTTCAATCTAATTTATGGAGTACTGATATTGCAAATAAGGAGAAATCAGACTTTATATTTTTTTCATATCCGGATGCACAAGGCGAGTTACCATCTGATTCATGTAACTCATTGAATGAAGTAGAATACCAAGCTTTTGTGTTTCTTGTTGAAGGTGTTCATGAGTTAGTTAGTGATGATCAGTTTCAGTTTGATATCAGTAGTTATGATCATGCTAATTCATATTTTCATAGTGACCAAGATGAAGAGTTTAATGATGATTTGTACATCCACTATGAGAATGAAGATGTGAATTCAGTTTTGCCAAGTGTTTTGTTTTAAGATGTTAATATGATTGGTGGAATTGATGAGAAATAAATTTGCAATTTACCTCATGAAAGTGCAAATGAGAATCATGTATTTGACAGAGGTAAGAAGTTTTGAAAACTTTTCGGTGGCTTGGGGCCATCGCTTGTACATAGTAGTGTAGTTTTTCCCTACTTTCAATAAAGTTGTTCGAGAGAGTTTTTGTAGTCAGGTGTGTGGTTTGCTTTACCCAAAGATCTAAAATATTTCCATGCTCACAAGGGGCACACATCCCTAGATAGAGCCACTGTTGGTGCTCAAAATTGCGTTCTCATTTTGAGCATTTATTTGAAATTTTGAGTTAAATCAAGCCCCATAAATGTGTATGTACCTAGATGTACCTTTGAGCCCAGTGAGGTTTTTAATGCTTCTAAAACCTTTCATTTAGCATGTATAAGTGTTTCATGAAGTTAAAGCATCATTCTGGATCATTTGGTGAAGTCCTATTTTGAGCTAGTTCTAAATCTACACTTTACCCTAAGTGTCAAACAACTATAGGAGGTTGTGTTTGCACCTAAATATCTTGCACCCAGAATTGTATCATGACTCACCACTTTGGGAGTATTTAGTGTCCATACTTGAGAGCCTATGTTTTAGATTTTGAGTTCATTTGAATCAGTTTCGAATCCCTCAAAGTTGGTTAGTTATTGTTTTCATTCTGATGCACATTGCACATAATTCTGGAAGGCCCTATTTTACGAGTTTTAACTCTGACCCGGTTGATTGAAATGCTAAAATTCATTTTGCATTGTGTTGTAGAGGTCAAAGAATTGTTATAATTCGAATTTCAGCTCGTGATGAATCTGTTTGATCAGTTTTCAAATGCAATTTCAAATGCAATTTCTATCTTTTTACTGGTGTCAGCATTTGTAGATTGATTGGTACCCCTTTTCAGGACGTCATATCTTGAAACCTATGATTGGCTAGATTGAATGGATTGTACCACTATGTTGTCCACTAAAAATACTTCAAGTGTGTCATTTTTAATTCATGAAAAATCCATTTGCACACTTTTCTAGGTCAATTCCATTTGCAAAAAATGCTTTCTGGCAGTGTTTCCAATCTGCAAAATTCAAGTAGCCCACTTTGACTGGTCGTCAATTGCATCTTGTTATTTGTCATAAGCCCAAATCGTAGATTCATAATGTCCTTATGACAGAGAACCAATGCCTCAATTTTCATCTCCCCAAGTGTTAGTTTGCCCAATTTTCGAAGCCAATTTCGAACCTAGTTTATTGTTTTTTGACGTGTTTACTTGAAGGTAATTCTAAGAGGTCAACTTTGATAGTGAATATCTTTTGACCCCAAAATTTTCATCAGAAAAGATTCTACGAGGTGCAAGAATATAGAACAATGGGTCAGTGTGCCAATTTTTAGAGCCTAGTTAGGTGTTCAGATAAGTTTTTAAGGCCAATTAATGGACCTCCTGGCCCAAATTTGACAGTTTGCAGAGAATGATAAAATGAGATTTTAATGATCAATTAACGCTTGAAATAAATTCCAATGAATATTAAAAGGTTAATGGGTCATTTTAAGTATTTAGTTGTTTGAGAACGAAATTTTTTTAGTCAAACCCACTTTGGGGCCCGACTAATTTTTACCAGATTGATAAGATGTTGGAATTTGGGGGTGTTCAAAAGATGTGACAATGTTTCAAACTTATCTTGATACATTACTATAGAATATCAAATAAGGGATGGAAATATTTGCTCAGTGATATATGGTTCTTCTCAATGTGAGTGGATGTTATGCAATTGAATAAGTAGTTTTACCTCCTTATGTTGATTGGAAGAATATTAGATTATGCTATCAATGTTGGATGTGGAAAGGAATCTTTTACTTTAGTTCTCCCAGATATTGCACCAGTATGGGAAGGAGTCATTCAGCATAAAGCATTAAAGAGATTTGAGGTTAGGGAAATAGATTTGACTGAGTTGCTTGCATGGGAAATTCAAAAATCAAACTCTCCAATCAACATTGATCTTTCAATTTGTTGAGTTGAAGTAGACATGTGCACACACTTGTGAAGGATAGGGGTGTTGGATAAAGTGAAAAGGACCACAACATATCAGAGATGATTGTGTCTAAAGTAGTTTAAAAGAAGAGAGGAATCTGCAGTTGAAGTGGAGGATGCCATGTAAGGGGGAGCTCCGCCAAAGAGCTGTGTAATAAAAAGGCCAAAGAAAACTACAAAGATTGTAACATTAGCTTAAATTGGCATTTATAATGATTCTATATTGGTTCACATTCCATTTTATTAGATGTGGGACACAATATATTGAAAATAAGTTTCATGGCTTATCTTATTAAGGCTTTGTTAAAAGGAAGCCAAATCATCATCCAAAAAGATGAGATGAAACCGTGCATTAATAAGAAGTAGTTTGAATAGAAGATAGAGCACCCCCACTTTAGACACCTCTCACTATTTTAGGCACCACAGTGAGTGAGAACCCAACACATTCCAAAGGAAAAGAAGCCTACTCAGCCTGCGTATGGAACAAAACACAATCCTATCAAACAATAAACAAAGGGAGTTTCCTAGTAGTAGCTACATGACTGCTTGACAAAAGAATCAGGGGGAAGGATTTGCCAATGAAGGGATCATGGTTCAGCTTTCTTTTTTATTTTTTTAAAAAGAGTGGTATTGAGCAATGGAAAGAGTAGCCTATAACCAACAGAGAGAGAACTTGCATGATGTTAAAGAAAAAGGCAATCAGCGTGAGTAAAGAATAACCAAGAGCAGCTCATGCCAGCAATGAAGACATAAAGCATGCCAAATGAAGATTCCCACACTGCCAGTCTAAGAGGACCCTGTGCAAAAAATGAAGGCATCTTGTGGCACAAAAGAAATGGAGCCCATGGCGTTGAAGGGAGAAGGGAAATTCCCATACAAGGTAAGCCACCCCTACATTTAAACATAAAAGCCACCCAATATAAACATGAGACTCAGGGCCAAAAAGGAGGAAAGTGTAGGTAAAGTTTCAAGGAGTAGTCGGCTGAGACATGCAAAGAGCTCTACCCATGCATAAAGAAGTCAAAGGAACCCTTACGCCATAGAATAGGATAGACATGTTTAAAGAGCCCACTTTTAATTTAAAGTTGCATCTCCATGTAAATAAAACCAACAAAACACAGTATGGAGAAGTTGCTAACATTGTAGAATAAGGGTAGTTGGAAGCAAGGTACACACGCATGGTTTCAAGATACAGTTAAGTTGGTAAAGCAAGATGCCAATTCAAATGGCATTATCAAACAATATCAAACTCCATACGCCATAGTAAAAAAGAGCATTCATGCATTAAGCAGGTCCAAGGCATAGAATAGAGCAAAACACTATTAAAAACATTTATCCCACATGGAGCAGGCGGTAGTGCCTTTGGGTTTTTAAATACAAAAGAACACCAACATGAAGCATCTTAAAGATAACAACTTTTGGAAGGCAACTGCTTGCATGTGGGCCCTGTGTGCTAGTGGACGACCAGGTTGGAGGTTCCAGTTAAATTTTGAGCAGACATGCAAGTTAAGGTCACCAAAAAATTGAAGAATCCAGTAGTCGCTACCTCACTAGCTAGAAAGTCCAAGGTTTTCTGTCTAGCGACATAGCGAGTCAATGAAAAACCTCTGAAAACTGGCAAAAGTAAAATCCAAGGTAAAGATCAACATGGTTCCCACTTGGGTATAAAGCAATGAATCAGGTAGTGCCAAGTGGCAGTCGATAGCGTGACTGAGCGATGATGTGGAGTTCTAAACCAATTACAATTTTCCATGTGGCACAAATTCCAAGGCAAACCGTGATGTGGTGAGCAGATATTTTAGATGCACTAGATCTTGCCACATGGAAGATCAGAGGGTTGTCGCTATGTCACTAAGAGGAAGTTGCTCACTCATTAGTATAGCAACATAATGAGTATGACATGGCATACAAGTGGCATGATGACATGGCAATGAGTAGGATGAATAATGTGGTGACATGTGGTGCCCAATTGTACAGGCCTGAACCAATCACAAGGTACCACATGGCACAAAATTTGAGGTAGGTCATGATGTGGTGGGCAAGTTTCAAGAACACACCAGATCGCGCCACATGGCAGATCCAACGGTTCTTGCTATATCATCGAAAGAAAGTTGCAAGGAAGATAACATGGCAACATAGCGAATCATAATAAGAAGATGACACATATCACTGACATAGTGTCGAGGTGGAAAAATCTCATGTTGACATGTGGTGATGATGGTCAAACCAAGTTTGACCCGAATGGAATCTCTAAGTAAAATTTCAAAGGGTTTTAAAAAGTTATTTTTAAAAGATTTTTTCTTAGAATCACATGCAGTCATGAGACATTTTAAATAAATGTATGAATTTTGTATAGTTTAAACTTTGATGAAAGTTAAAAATTTTGCAAAATAATGTGCAAACCTATGAATGGAGGCTTGAACTTCAAATGGCCATAACTGGAGAAATTTTTAACCAAAATAGGCACTCCAATATACCACCAGAACTGGGAACATCTAAATTTTTTAAATATAAAGTTAGTTTGTGTATAGTATTCACCAGTTTGTGTTATAAGACATTTTTTGATTCCCAAAGCCTTGGTAGTAGAACAACCAGATTTGATCATTGAGTATCAAAGTTTGTTAGAGGGCAGATTTGAAGACCTTTTGAAGCCTGAATATGGAGAAAACAATCTGGAGAAGGTTATATTGGCTTCCTGAGGCTATTTGTAACTAATTTTTCACTTTTACCAAGAGTTCACTTTAGCATCAAAAATCGGTTATGATGTTGAATCACAATATCTTAAATTCTTGGTGCCTTGTAGAGGTTAAATGATGGTTTTGATAAGCAGTTACAGAGAGAAGGTAGAGAGAGGTTTTTTTAGCTTCTTAGGAAGGAATTCAAAGGGGAAACTTTTCAGTTACAAATTCAATTTGAGAATTTCTTCCTTCCTATATCTTTCTTCCTTCTTCTCTTTTGCAAGGTTGTTGGTAGTTTTCTCTAGGTAATACCAGCAAGGTTCCAATGTTCTACTGTGAAACCATGGATGTGATTGATTTTGCTTCCTATTTATTAAGTTGATCTCTAGCAGTGAAGCCCACACACTTGCACCTGTGCAGATTTGCATTTCATTTTCTTACATTATTTCTGAGATATGATAATGGATGCCAGATTATGTGACATATCTTGAGCTTCATTTAGTTTTACCAATCTAATGTATTCAGTCTTTCCATGGATGAATATAAAAGGGGATTTACATGTATTATCTAAGTTCTCTAATTTTGTCTCCTAATTCTTCATGTGCTATTAACTTTGAGATTAAATGGATAAGGTTCATTTGATTTAACGCAACTTGGATGAGTTGTATGTCAGATCTATTCTTGCTTTTGACTCAAGGAGTTAATTAAATGCTTCAGTGTTCTGATAGGGTTTCTGGGTGTATGAAGGGGATATTGCATAAGAATGGGATTTGGGGATTTCAGTTGATAAACTTGATTCTAATGCAAACAAGTTAGGTCATCCAGCTGGTAATGACTCTATGTTTCAATGGATAAGGCACTGATCACTGAATCAGATGCAAGCTAATATGAATGCCATTTGCACAAAATATTTTATTCAAAATAAATTCAGTATTTCATGTTTTGTAGTGGGCTAAAAAGAATTAACCCTCACTCAACTTATGAGATTCATAGATTTGCATTTAGTTATTGTAGATCTGTGTCATTTCATGAGTTATTAAGAGATATAAGAGTTTCCATCTGTAATAAATAGGTTCAAATTTATGTTTTAAATGCACTGGTACCATATCTCAGAACTTCACGGTTAACTTGCCTTTGTCTCGTAGAGCCTGAAGTGAAGAAGGGTCAAGCCTTATAGTTGGCCCAAGACTACAGTTAGGTGCATTCATCATAGGAATTTTCTAGTGTTAGATCCATTTGTTTGGTTTCTTGGTTGTTTGTAAAACTGTTAAATTAGGAGCCAACATAATTATAACTATAACTATGTCAAAAACCAACATAATTTACAAATATCCACAATTCAAATATTATCCCTTGATGTTTTCTTTAATGCAAAGTTTTAAGTTAACTATTTTATCACCCTGGATGATGTAATACCAAACTTTCATTAGGCTAAAGACTGCAACAAGATGATTTACAAATGCAAGGAGAACTACCCAACCAAAGTAGAAAATGACATGAAAAGTTAACAATCTATCAATTGACACGTCTAGATAAAATATTTCTAGAAATTTAACTATACGTTATAGAAACAAAAATTGCCTTAAAATTGACACCTCACCAATTGTAGTTCATTTGCATCTGTAATGGCTTCACAAAAGTTGAAAGCTTATGATTTGTCAAGAACACAAAAGGCACTCATAGTTCAGCTACATCAATAAAAGTAAAGTAGTTCAATTGTACGGTGAGGGCAAGAGACTCTCAATATCGATTATGGAGTTGCAAATAGGTAAGCGATAAACATAAAAAGGTAGTACAAGGCACCTTTTTCCATGTTCTAATATGATGAACTACCTTGGAGCTGGTTCTAAACCTTGATTGCTTAATGTTGGATTTGATCCAACGGTGCCATTATCTGGAGGAGATCCCACACCCCACTTTCCTACTGATTCTGAAGGCACTAATAGAGCATCTTTGCTAGCTGATCTCCCTTGTGCACTCAACTGAAAGAGAATTCTTGATTGAAGAATGCTGAAGATAGTCATGATGTGCCTATTACCCGAAGATAGTCACAATGTGCCTATTGCTAATAGGCACATGGTGACTATCTTTGACATTCTCCTATGGCTCTTGTGGTTCTAATCTTATAACATGAGGCTTCCTCTTCTTTTTTTGAGCATAAGGTTGATGTGTCCCTGTAATAAGAAATAAATGGGTTTAATTTCAATTATGTAAAACACAAAGAAAACCAAAATGTAATAGCAATTTTTAACAGAGAAATGAACTATATAAACTTATAAAGCTCATAATAATAATAGGCCATAAACAAGAGCTAAATTCTGAGTAGACAAAGTCTGGACACATTAAGCGTACCTGATTGATCAAAACCAAATCACTGCAAAGCCTTTTAACCACTCCTTAATAGCACTTTCTCTATCATCAAGTTTGTAGCAATGTTTTTGTTTATTTTTTGATCTAACATTAACATGGCATCTTCATTGAGAAATTTCTTTAGAGCCTAAAAGATTTATACATGAAGAGATCAAAAACTTAAAATCTGTCATGAGAAATAGAGCTCCAACACTAATAGTTTATACAATCTGTGAAATCAAAAAGTACTTGCATATAAACTGAAACTATAAGTTGGAGAAGTGAGAATAGAATTACCGCCCAAATGCTTGAGAAGTAGTTGAATATGTTATATTTGTAAAATATACATGTTAAATTTGGAGTATTAATTAAAATTGTAAATTAAAATTTGTAAAATCGAATCTCTTTCTCCTTTATTTTTAACATGGTATTTTTTTAAAAATACAAATCTCGTTGTCTTAAATTTGTACATATACACATACCTATATAAGGACTACATAACATTAATATTTAGTTTACACATTTATAAAAAGGCTTTAAAATCTTTCAAACTAATGCAATCTTTAGGTATAAAGATAAATTCCATGACTATTAAACAAATATATATTGAGCAGAAAGTTGGTTTTCATCAACATATAATAGGGCAACTACCATCTAGACTGGTATCATTGTTTGTAGCATTTAGGTATAGACTGAAGAACAGTAGGGCATTTCCTTTGTAGGGCTTCATTGTATACAAAAAAGAGGTTTCAAAGAAGAGAACATTGACAAGAAGATTTGGAATTTACCATATTAGACAAGGATATTCCACCTAATCACTTTTTTAGTAATTTCAACTTAGAGACAACATAGCGGTACTGAGACAAGCCCACTAGATTAGCCAAAAGTCTATCTTATTGCTTCCTTTTTGAGCCCTTATCCCCACTATTCTATTTATTTTTTCAATGTTCATTTAGCTTTGCCTTGATGTCAAAACATAGACATATATTCTTGTACTCCACATTACATTACATTTTTTATTGTTTTCTGCAACAAATCTATGCCTTCACATCAGCCAGATAGAGGTCTGATCTTTTTGTTCAAAATGCCTATTTCTAGCACACTAGAGTAATTCTCACATCTACACTCAACTTTACCCAAATGTTCACAAAATCATAGAAAGCCATTTTAACTAGGCAGAAGCATGAAGGATGGTACATTATCATTAGGGCCACTAGCTGCCATGAATTTTTTAAGACTATGGTACATTTAGCTACAAGTGAAATTAACTATGTTAAATTTTTATGGTTTTGTTTTGATCTTTAGTAATTGCTCTAGATCTTTGGCAAAATGTAGGGATATGAAGTCCAAAGAAATTCCTGAGATATGGGCATTACACTAGATTTGTAATCTATGTCAATTTTAGATTTAATTAAGATGATAATGTTAATTTAATGATCCTGAATTCAATGTCATGACCAATATGCATCTCCTAAAGCACAAAGTTTTGAAATTTATCATCAGAATCCTCATCCCTCAGCAAATTATATCAAGTTGTTAATTGAAATAATATATACTAACTGTAAGATTTAAAGAACTTGATATAAGCCATCTTTTATAAAAATTAATTTTATATATAAAATAATTTTCTTTTCTATAATAAATGACCCTTTCTATGCAAAAAATATATAAATATATTCAAATGTCCAAATGCCAACATGTATGATGTCTGTATTTTTACTATTTTACCTATCATTTACATAGGCATGGTCTCAAGGGTGAAGTCTCTATAGGTTCCAAGCTATTTACTATTTTACTATTTTACCATTCCCAAGGTTTGTATATATTTACTATTTTACCAATCATTGACACAGGCATGGTCTTAGGGGTGAAGTCTCTATAGGTTCCAAGCTAGACCTCAATTACTTTAAGGAGTCACATAATCATGGTATCTGCAATTATTTTTCCCATAGGTCTGTCCAATACATGCCAGGAAGGGTTGTAGACACAAGGACCATGAAGTATTCAAAAAGAACATTATCTTCCCAAAATTCTATAGATTCTGCAATATCGAATAAGTCACTACCTTTCAGATCATTTTCAAATAATTTCACTTTTTATCAGAAAGAGATATATTCCAATGAAAGACATGGTTCAATATTACACAGAATTTCAACATTAGTTGGGAATGAAGTGACACTTGAGGAGCCAAATATTAATGCTCATGGACAAAGTGGAGATTTAGATAAGCCATCAGAAGGTGATAAATCATATGTATCTGGGTCATTATCAGAAACTAAATCACTTTCTATTGAAGATCCTTCTAGTTCGGGATAGTCAGTACCCACTAGAAATATTAGCAGGAATGGGAATCCAAGAGTGCCAAATGAAGATTTAGTTCATGGTGCAACTTTTATAGGGATAGTGAGAAGAATACAGTCATTTGACACTTTTGTTAATTTTGGAGCTGTCATGGATGGACCAATACATGTATCCAAGCTTAGTGATATAGCTTTGTGCACTCAAGGTCATCATGAGGCATTCTACAAGGACCCTGCACTACACCACCTTCCTAGAGAATTCATGAGTAAGATAACAAGGTTTTAGGATGTTAGGAATATTATGAATCTAGACACTGAGTATGAATCTGCACATAATGTTCACACTATTCTTATCTAAGAATCTAGACATTGAGTATTTATCTAAGAATAGTATCCTAAAATACTATTGAAGATAATAATGTTTTAGGTTGTATCTAGACACTGAGTATGAATTTGTACATAATGTTCACCTTTCTCTTTCTCCTTCACAATCAAAACACTCAATCTTAAATATCAATTCATAACAAAATGTATAACTCTTTAAAGTTGTTCAATTTTATAAAAGATATTTCTTCTAAATTGAAAATAATTCATATTATATATATATAAACTAAGAAAATAAATAAGAAGTAATCTAATTGACTTTACCAAAAAAACCTGATTCTATACAAATAAAAGAAAATTCTTAACAACTTAAAAAATAGAATAAAATATACTAGAAACAAGAATTATGTGAAATTAAGACTTAACTGTTAGAAATGGTTATTATGTCTAATGTTGATGGCATTCCTTCACCCATTTCATTCTCTGTCCAAAATCTGCCCAGGAAGAACATTTATTTTAAACAATATGCAAATCAATTGATAAAATGTACTACAATTAGTCAAAAAAAAAATCCTCCAATTACCTCTAGACATCATCTAAACCTCTTTTATCTCATGTTTGAAATGTCTTTCTATACCCAAGCTCTCCAAATGATCTACCATTGAGAGGCCAAGAATCAAATTGATAGGATAAGCACTGAGCACTGCACCAACAAACAAATGTCTCTTACATTTACATGATCATTATAAAAATATCATCAAACTATATAAAAGAATATTTAAAGACCAACCTATATCATAAGTAGAAAGAGATGAATATCTTCTCTTAATTTCAAACAACAACATAGTTATCCTTGTAATATTATCATCTATGCACATCAAACCAAATGATTTGTTCTCTCTGTTCTCTTTCTCAGCTTACCATATAACAAGATGAGTGGTTATCAGAGAACAACATATATAGTTAAATGTAAAGAGTATAGCAGGTAATATAGTTAAATACATTAGAGGAATCTTCAACACTCATAGATTTGACTTTTTGATGTGTTCTTGTATTAAACTTCTTTCTTCCATTGAAGTTGAAATTAAAGGCCCCTAGATTAAAGATATTATTACAAATCAGTTCAAGAAAACTCAATGATAGAATTGATTATGAAATAAATGTATGAATGAGTATAAAATTGTAGATTGTGCACTAATTGTACCCTTCCAAACTGTAAATAAATCAAACTATGAGTAGGGAAAACACAAATGCTTAACCACAAAATTATTGTAGTATTCAACTATGTTCTTCATAGCCTATAAAAGCTGACTAAGGTTGCAATGTTTATAATGACTATAGACAAAAATATAAATTAAAACAAGCAATATTATCATCAATTTTTTTAGATGTAGAATGAAATGGTTGTAAGTATATATTTCTACCACATGCAAATGATTTTGAGATACAGACCTGTGCAATCCAATCTCCCAAGGAATAGATAGCACCACTTATCACCATCTTTGCCAAAATAGGATTTTTCATAAAGCAATGTTAGAATAGTTAATAAAATGGTCATAAATTATGTTTTTATAGTAAAAGAATACTTTAACTTAAGAAAAAAAACTAAAACCTAAAAAGGTGACATCGTGCTTTAAAAACTAAAAAGGTACCTGTAACAAAGAACTTCATTTCACATTGCTAATTGGTTGTCACTATTAACTATAAGCTTATCTTTAAAGTTTAAGCTTCACTTGGTTTCGAGAATAGTTAAATATTATCTACTAAATAGGGCCAATCACTTGAAGGTGGAAGCTCATTTGGCCCCTCCCCCCCTAACATCACTCTAAATTCCCCATTAACATTTAATAACATTCATTCATTCATCCATTTTTGAAATATAACATTCAAGCATTATAATCACATGATAATATTTATTAACACATAAAATTCATTAGCACACAATATTCATGAATAATTCATTAATGCAAAATTCATTAGCACCCAACATTAATGAATAATATTCATTAACACAATATTCATTAACAATATTCAAGAGTAAGTCATTCATGAATAATCATTTCTTTTTGGCTTTCTTGCTATTTGTTTTTTCATATAATTTCTAAGAGGAATATCAATGTCCTCATCATCCCCTTCCTCTATTGGTTGTAAGACATGTCTCCTCCTCATCCGTTCAGGAACATCATGAGGCCGCTGCACCAAAAGGAGGGTCCGCTGCAATAACAAGTACTTCATGAGTTAAATTCACACCATTTCATATTAGTGGATTACAAGCTTTTATTTAAGTAAAAGAACTATAAATCAAAAAATTAATTTAAAAGAACAAAACATAGATTTTATTTACCTGAATGTGTGACATGATCTACCTGTTCATCAGTTTAAACATTCTCTGACACTCGTTCAACACAACATGATTCTATATCCTCAACACAAAAAGGTTACAAAAAGTTTAATTAAAGATGTTAAATTGTATTAATAATTACATAATTCATTTTAACTAGCAAATGAGCACCTCCATCGACAGTACAATGCACATCATGGGCTTCATGATGCTATGTATGATCTCTGTTAGGATTAATAGGCTGGATTGCACTTCATCCACATTATTATCAAACAGTTTGTTGCTCAAGTATTCAATTTCTAATATATTTTTTGGCATATTTACCTGTGCACATGATGCAGGAGACTGTTCGATTGGGGCAATGAAAGCTTGCCGTAGGCATTCAGTCACGGTTGCGTAGCCTTGCTTGAAGGCAATTTTTTTGTGTTCTTTTGTGGCCTCCAGATTAAAATCAGTGACCTGCATTTTTAATTAATTAATAAAATTATTTTCATTTTAGAAATAAATTTTCTTTGCAATTAATTTACTGCTACTTACAACGTGTGCTTTGATTTTCAAATATCCCCCTGAGCCAAGTCTGTGTTGCCCAACCTTTTCCAGCCTGGCCTTTGTTGCCTTTGATGTGTCTTGCAACCTATGAAAATTTTGAAATATGTTAGATGATGTAGATATAAATATCAGTACTAATTAGTGGATTATTACATTAATGTACTAGTAGTTAATACTATTGCATACCTTTTCAGATTTGCTGGTGTACTTTCTTTTCAACGTTCCCCTTTCTCCTTTGCATCCAAAATGAACTCATTCCAGTCCCTCACTAAAACAAAGGGAGGACGCTTGTACTTCAAGTTTAGGATGAGACTCTTTCTATATGAGACCCTCACAACCTTAAGATGTTTGGAAGCTTTTTGTAATAATTTCTTATGATAAAAAATATTACTACCAAACTCATGCTCTATATCTTTGATGAGCTCATATTTTATTTCTTTATCTTGGAAGTTCCACCTTTTAAGAAAAAACACAAAATTGTTAGATATGGCTAGTATAAGAAAAGACCCAAATGAAAGGAAAAATGTTGCACCAAATAATGATATGAAAAAAAATAGTGGGTTAAAATTAGTTTAGTTATGATGTTCCACCTTGTATGAATGGTGGGCCCAAATCTTCATAGCATGAGGTCATAAAGCCTCCTATAAAATGTATTGTTTCCTACAAAAAATGTCATGGGATAATTAATAGTAAGAACCATTAAAATGAATCATGTGAAGAATAATTTTCATTGTGAATAACAAATACATAAAATGAGATACATTTCATCTTTTTAGTGATCTATTTCAGGGTTGGAGGGTCAACTTGACCAAAATTGACCAAAAAAGAAGTTTGGAAAAAAAATTAAAATGTCTAAAACCAGTCAAACTCTACGAGGGTTTTGTTTTTGATGTTCTAAAACTAAAAAAATTACTGTGACTATATCAATTAGTATACCTTGAAAAAAATATAGTTCCTAATAAATATAACTTGCCATGACCTTCATTTTTTGTTATTCTTAATTGATGTTGTCACTGATCATACCTGAGATATTATGGAAAGCAAATATTGCTAAAATAGACAGTGAAGCTGAAAGTGAGCACTCTAAAACTCTAACAGGTAATAGAAATGATGTTGGAAATCATTGAAAACTGAACATTGAATATGAAAGAAGACTCCCACTTTTGGTTCTTTGTAGAAAAATTGGTTAGTATCTTCTACTGAAAGCATGATATTGTAATGTATCGAATGGAACATCTCAATGGTACACACATTTCCACTATTTAGATCATATAGTGCCAATAGAAATATTTAGATCAAATTTGGAACTCACAGATCTAGTTCAAAAACATTAAAATGCAAAATAGACTTGTGCAGGGTTGTGCCCTAGCATAATAGACTTGTTAAATATCAATAGAGGAAATCATGAACTCTAAATTACAAGTGATATAAATGTACATGTTGCTTTTGGTCTCCCATCAATGTACTCGCAATATTACCATTTGAGAAATCCAAATTAAAACCACCACGGGTACTGAATCAAATACTTCATAGCTCAAATTGAATTACTAAACTAGAGAATTACTGGTATAGAAAAAAGGTCATTGATAATTCAGATGATCCTACCAAACCCCTAATAAAAAGGAATTCTAGAATAATTAAACAACTTGCACAATATGACATACTAAAGAAGGTCATGAGGCATCACTCCATATCAAAAGCCCTTGCATTCACTACTTCCTATCATGTTTACATCTTGCAAGAAAATCCTTATTCCAATATAAAAAATAATTATTTAAAGTACCTGGAATCTTAGGACATCTCAAAGGCATTGATTCATCATCGTCAATCAACAACAATTTTTGCATAGCTCCTATGTTAGAAACACGGGTAGCTCCATGAAATGATGGTGAATTATCACCAATACATGCACTATAATCTGCATCTGGTGGCATACCAGATGGTGCATCTCCTACCACACAAAAATAATACACTATGTGATGCACCCAAGATTAAAGTACAAATTTTCAACTCATAATTAACACAAAAACAAATATAGAAAAATAAGGATTTACCAACAGGACATCCCCTTGTTGCTGACATTGTAGTCGGCAGTCTCATATGGGTGTCCATCAACCTTGTAGGAGTCTCCTGTACTGGATGACTTGAACAATACATTGTTAGCAAAGACATTCTAAAATAATAAAAGTAAGAGTTAAGTTAAGAAGTTTTGAATGTTCGAAATAAAAAATTCCTTCTAAATTTTCAACTAAAAGATTATTTTACCAGTGGTAGTCAAGGCTTTGGTACTACCGACCTCACCACATTGTCCTTGACTAGATTATGGATTAGTTGCCAAAAAATTCTGTATAACAAGAATTTAGTAGTTAAAGTTTCTTACAACTCTTTAAAAAAATTGCATCAATAAAGTATTTTTTCACATATTACATATTTTACTTCACAACATAAAAGATTATAAAATATAAATCTTTATTGAACTTTTGTTATAACTAAAGATTCATTACTGCTTACTTCATAAAAACGAGCTTGCACTCTCAAATCTGATAACCTCTTCATCATCTCCTCAGATTCCATATTTGCCACATCCAAAACTTTCATTATTTCTAAATTATTTTTTTAATTTTTTTTCTTCAACATTGTTGTTACATTGGGAGTTTCAGCAATATCCTCATCAGAAGGTGTAGCTAGTGGCTCAGTACTTATTGCTAGTGCTTTACCCTTATCCTAAACAACAAATTGTGAGAGGAATATTAGTAAAACTATCATAAAAACTCAAAAACCATAAATAAAATAACGTAATAATATAACATGTTTCAACTATCTAATTTGTACAATTTCAATAAGGTTGACCCTTGCTGAAGAAGGGGTGGGAGTAGCATCTTGGTGGCCTCTATCATCTGTCAGATCCATATCGTCCTATCAAAAAGATTAAACATAAAAAATTCAGCTAACTGAAAGCAATACACACCAAAAAAAAACTTATTAAAAAAATGGTATATAGTACTTACAACCCTCATGATAGTAACTTTGTTTGTATTTATGCGATTTAAATGGTAATCTACTAACAGTTCTTCCCCTGCACTTATTGATTTTATTGCACAAAGAAAAACTTCATTCCATCACGCGCCTCAAATATGCAATTGGGTTGCTTACTAGTTGAGGAAGGTTGTGTACTATTTATAAAACCTACAATATTACCTATTGCTTTTGGTCTCCCATCAATGTACATAGCAAATCTTTTACTTTGATCATTTTCTTTCTATTGTATATAATTAGCTGATAGTCCATACCTACACATACTTTTTTTATATCGAACAATCCACATCCAATCATTGTAATTGTAACATGGACCGACATACTTGAACAATTTGACAACTTTTTCATAACATACCTTTATTCCATCCATGGAAAATAGGCCCAAACCATCTAATGAGGATGGAGCAATGCGATATATCCTCTCATTAACACAAAAATCTATGTTAATTGGAGGTAGCTCATTGTGTACCCATTCTTTCTCAATGTGTGTGTACCGAAAGGGCACCTTGATGTCGCCTTTGGTCTCATCATCATAAGAACATGACCCCCCATTAGCAAGGAAAAATTGCATGTGTTTATCAATTTTTTTTCTAATCTTTTGACCTCTAGTTTATCTTCTTATTTTAATTGTACTACATGTAGAGCTTTCATCTACCATTTCCTCATTTCCCTCATTGAATGTAGATAGATCTAACAAGTACCTATTTGGTGGGTCTTGCAATCCATCAAATGGAAAGTGAAAGTGACAAATATAAAATGTAGTAAGTTAAAAGTGATTATACAATTATATTTCTACACAGACCTTCTTTGTCTATATATACATTATATGATTATATAATATTTCTATTTATAACATACGTGCTTAATGATAAACAAGAAGAATATAAGAAAATTATGTCTATTTATTGACTTATACCTACTGATCCATGTCACTATGCATGATCCACGCCAAAGGGGTCAAATTTCCTACATATGTTAATCATTTATCTTAAGTTAGCTAAAAATTACACGATATGCATAAACATGAACAAATTTACCTTATATATGGAATGCAAGATCGTCAACAGAAGAGGTGATGATGTACCTATAGTCAATTCACTATTTGTAAAAAGGGTGATAATTAGACACAATATAAACATTGGTAATTATAAATAACATATGTTGTAATCATTAGAAATAAACACAATAAATATGTAATCAAATTTCCTGCATATGTTAATCATTTACCTTAAGTTAGCTAAAAATTACATGATACACGTTTGCTAAAAATAACTTAGAAGACAACATGAACAATAGGCAACATCGTAAACATGAACAAATTTCCCTTATATATGGAATGCAAGATCGTCAACAGAAGGGATGATAGTGTACCTGTAGTCAATTGACTATTTGTAAAAAGGGTGATAATCAGACACAACATAAACATTGGTAATTATAAATAACATATTTTGTAATCATTAGAAATGAACACAATAAATATGTAATCAAATTTCCTGCATATGTAAATCATTTATCTTAAGTTAGCTAAAAATTACATGATACGTGTATGCTAGAAATAACTTAGAAGACAACATAAACAATATGCAACATCGTAAACATGAAAAAATTTACCTTTTATATGGAATGCAAGATTGTCGACAGAAGGGGTGACAATATTTGTAGTCATTGATTATCTTCTTCTTCTTCTTCTTCATCATCATCATCATCGCCATCATCACCATCATCATTTCCATCATCACCATCATCATTTCCATCATCACCGTCATCACCATCCCCATCATCATCATCATCACCACCACCATCATCATCATCATCATCACCACCATCACCATCATCATCATCACCATCATCTTGATCTTCATCATCTTCAATATCTTCTTCTTCCATAACATTATACTTTATCAGCCTTCCACTTGGATCATGTCTAACAAAAAATGACCAACCCTATTTATGTGGAACCTCTGAGTAAAACACTTGCTCGCATTGGCTTGGAAGAACATAGGGCTCATCTCCAACTGGCTCAAATGACCTTGTATTAATCATTGTAAATCCATTATCATGTTGAATAACCATTCTATTTGGATCATTTTGATTTAGTCGTAACCTATACCATTTGACGACAAATAGAACTACTTTGAAGGTGTTAAATTCACACTCAATTATATCATCCAAGATGCCATAGTATTGATTTTGAAATTGTTGAGTATGTCATTTCTAGATGATATATTGGTGACCTCAAAAATTGGAGTTATCCCAAAATCACAAGTTTTCTTTGTGTCATCCAACTTTTTTATGCAAAATTTGTGGCCATGATAGTACATAGCTTTATGGTGCTTGACCTACAATTTTTGAAGTGTGTGTAAATTATTTGCATTGTGAGTTGATATGAAACATACGTCGAGTTATGATGATTAATAAATTTGTATGTACCTCTCCACCTCTTAAACCCTTTACTAGATCAACTACCATCGACATAACATTGAAATCTCCATTACGATGAACTTTTGTAACCAATGAAGCAACACCTTCCCATGTTAATGAGAAACCATTGTGTTGACATCATTCAATCCATTCTGTCATTCAATCAAGATTGTTCATGATATACAAATGTTTTGCATCCCACTCTCGACCACCTATTTCAAAAAAATACACCAATTATAAATAACTTATATTGAAGATTTATAAGAATTAATTAACT
The DNA here is from genome assembly GCA_028749045.1 of Cupressus sempervirens. Classification (NCBI taxonomy): domain Eukaryota; kingdom Viridiplantae; phylum Streptophyta; class Pinopsida; order Cupressales; family Cupressaceae; genus Cupressus; species Cupressus sempervirens. Next base: position 53,905,038 of record CM053788.1, on the reverse strand, counting down.
ACAATAACATCTTAGATTTACCTCTCACTTTCCTCGATCTACCTTTTCCCATCAAGTACTCCCCTTCAAATTTTTTAATTGAGTTGGGATCCCAAATATAATCTACATGGATCTTTGCTGCAAACTTAGGAACATATTCACTAATGTACATCATGGTCTGGTATACCATATATCCCTCCACCATAGAACCCTCAAGATGTGCTCTCTATCAAACCAAGCCTTTAAAAAATTTCAAGTGCCTCTCAACCATCTACATTGACCTAGTTGGTACAGGTCCACACAATTTAATCTTCTCAACTTGATGTATGAGGTAGTGTTCTTGTGCATTGAAAAAACTTGGAGGTAGACACTTTTGCATTTCACACATCAGAAGATGAATTTTTCTCTTCCAATATTTTATATCTTCTTTATTGATTTCTTTAGATGACAATCACCTCATGTATTTTCCAAGATCATATATAACCTGTTTGATATTGTTGACGAAGTGGTGTGGGAGAGATAGAGGTAGAACATACTGTAATATTTATAAAATGATCTTGTTAATATTTTATAAAGGAATGCAATTAAAACTACATGCAATATATAAATATATAGTGAATACAAAATAACATGAATTACCTTAATAAATGTATGCCAATTGTGTGTTTTCAACCCTGGTCCAAATTCACTTTCCTTTGATATGAGATTGTTTATGTTCGCAGCAAATCTTGTGAGAAATCATTTTTTTTTATGACTTCTTTTATAGCATTGCTCTGCTACTCTGACAATAACCAACTAAGGGCATTTGTATCAATCTAGTCTCCATTGTTATTTGATCGAATGCCATTTTTCATTGCATGGTTGGATTCTTCAATGTCACTACAAGTTTTGACAATTTGGTCTTTGTTACGCCTTCCATCCAAGATTTTCCATAATGTCTCTGTTACATTCTTTCCAATATGCGTAGGATCAAACAAATGCACAATTGGGAATTTCTCATAGTACAAAAACCTAGTAAATTGTGTAGGATAAGTTTTTAGTCCTTTTGGAAGTTGGTCATTGATGCCTTGATGACCTTCACAAGGATCAATCACATCATCAATAAACAAAACACAATATTGAAATATAAGTTTGAAACAAAAAACAATAGATGGAATGACATTACCTCAATGATTTATTTTATTTTATGCCAACTTCCATAAGCAAGGTGTCATTCTCTGTGGCTTTGACGTAGTCTCTTCTTTCCCATTGAAAATATATTTTTCAATAATTTAGTAATTATGATTTCATTGCAGAAAGTGTCTATTCTCATCGAACACCTACTTTCTTAAACTTTTTGAATGATGAGATTTCATCTTTGGACCACAAACTGGACATGAAAATTTTCCCTTTGTCTGAAGACCTACAAGATCATGTATAATTGGATTAAATGTGTTAACTTTGACATACCAAAAAAGAGGTGTTAAGAAGAGAACATACCACAAAAATGTGTTAGCCCAGGGGCATTGTGTATTGTCCATACAAGCATTGCATGAAATTGAAATTGCCTTTGTCCTATTGATCTAAAGATGTCATACATAGTAACCCCATTCCATAACACCATCAACTCATTGATAAGGGGTTCAATATATACATTGATATCTTTAACTTGGTACTCACCTAGTTGAATGAACAAAAACATTACATAATTATTATGACCATTTTGATGGATTAGTAATAATAAATTAATTTATATGACCACTAAATCAAAAAATACCTAGAACAATCAGTGTTAATATTATGTGCTCTCTCTTTATGGACAACCAAGGAGGTTTGTTATTGTTGATAACACAAATAGGCCACACCTAGTAAGTAGATCTCATCTCTCCAAAAGGATTGACACTGTCTACTACCAATGAAGGCTTGAGATTACGAGGTTCTTCTTTAAAGTGTGGCCATTTTTCCTCTATTTCCTTAAATGGTGAACCATCTGCAAGCATTCACATAATGTCATCTTGACTTCTATTGCGTGCATGGTAATCCATAAATTGTGCCAAGCTATTGCACCTGAATAATCATTACAGACCTGGAATAATGGGAATATGCTGAAGAACCTTATGAGGCACCTTTTTTGTTAATCAATCTGATTGATATTTACTAAAATGACAAATAGGGCATTGTGTTGCAAATTCATGTTGTTTATGATATATAATATGATCATTCAGACATGCATGTATTGTTTGATACTCCATTCCAATATCTTTCATGATGGCAGATAATTCTCGGTACGAGCGAGGTAGAATGTTTGATGGTGGTAACAAACGCTCAACTATCAACCTAAGACCAAAAATATAATTTTTTAATTTAAAGAATATTAATTACTACAGGAACTCAATGTTCATTGTAAGGGAACTATGAGTAAAATAATAAAAGAAGACGACATACCTTAACATATGTGTCATTGGTACATTGGATAAGCCATTCATAACCTTCAGGTTCACCAAAAACAATATAGTGGCAAGAAGAGTTGTTTTGGAGCCTTCATATAGGGACTCGTGTGCCTTCTCAAGTATAGGTACATCAAGCTCTGTGTCAACATCATCATCATCATCATCATCTTGATCATCGAGATCATTGTGATCATCTTGATCATCGTGATCTTCATCATCATGGTCTTCTTCCATGGTATCATTACCTTCTACTTCAATATTCACACCTCCATGTTCCCTCATTTGGAAATCTACATTCTCCGAATTGTCATGGTCCATAACATGAAACTCAAGGATGTTGACCTAAATGAAAATGATGACCTTATATTAACCATGACCATGATGTCATCATCAAATCATGTCTTATGTAATTTATAAACTATTAAAATACATACCAATGGACAATATTTGTTTCCCCCTTCAATGTGACCATGTTGCCTACAATGTTGCTCAACTGTTGTGATTAGATATCTTCGAGTCTTTAAGCCCTTACAAATTATGTAAGGAAAATAACATTTTACATCACCTTTTCTTTTTAAGTTAGAACATAGTATAGCAATTGTCTCCCTATTTTTTTGTGCATTGATATCGTCAGACATGGTCTTTCTTGAATGGAATGACTCATTGGTGGAAGAAGGATGATTTGTTTGCAACCTGCAAATGCAGTAGTAAGAGGAAGACAAATATAGAAATGAATACTAAAGTGAGACAGATAGAATGAGGTATAGATAGAGAGATAGATTGATAAAGAGATAAAGAAATATAAAAAATGAAAAGAAACAAATACTTAGTTGACTTTCCATAACTCAGAGGACCAAATGTTTGCTGATTAGTTTAACATAGATTGGTGAATAGAAAATTCATAATAAAAATCTGATTTTTTTCCACACTTGTTCAAACCATATAATGAATAAAAAAAAATTAATTGTATACAAGTCACTTCAAATCCTTAGCTTTTAGTACGCTTTATAGATGAGATTGCATTATATGGTTTGAACAAGATGTGGAAAAAAATGAAATGACAGAGTCACTCCAAATCCTTAGCTTTTAATACACTTCATAGATGAGATTGATCATGACTCTATTGATGATTTGGAGTGATAAGGATACAAATAGAGTGTAGGTGCTTTGTAAGCTTATGATTTTTAAGTCATTTTGAAGGTCACTATGTTGCAACAGTCAGAACCGAAGGAGTGTATGGAATAGTCAGAGGTTTAAGTAATATATGAGATCTAAAATCACTTGTAACATCAAACAACCACTTTGATATGGCTTAGAGAACCTAAAAATCCAAAAATTATAGGGAAGCATCCAGCACAAACAAAGTATTTTTCACATACTTCTCATGGATGATTACAAACAAAAAAAGTCTTAAATTTTTTCAATTACAATCTTCCATAGAAAGAAAAGAAGTTACCAATTGCCCAGCCTAGATAATTTTGTTGAAGGAGATCTATGTTGTGGAACACTTCCAAGAAATGCAAGTTACACTTCAAAAAAAACAAAGAAACACAAAGTCATATGGTACTTTCTGCTTCTATAAATTTCATTTAATCCTAATATTAACATAAAATAGAATGAGTTTAAATGACCATAAATAAATTGGCTTTAGAAAATTTCATTAATTCTTGGAAATTTTTGAAACATTTAAATTGAAACCCAAAGTAACATGAATATTTGGACTTAGTTATCAAACGTTATTTTAGTAGCATACTAAGGACTCCAAGAGCCTTATAGCAACCAAGGAGGGTGGAAGTAATCCACCATTGGTAAGAAATAAAGATTGCATGTGTGTATAGCCTCAATCAGAGAGGATGATCTTAATGAGAACATCACATAAGAAATAAGATTAAATATCAGAAATAGTGATAAAAAACTTTAGACTAGCCATTATATCAAGCCATCATTTGGATAAAAAAGTGGATCATCACATACACAAAATTGATGAACATCAGAAACAGTGATGAGCATATTACTTTCAGATTGGTTTAAAGTTTTGATTGATACAATATAGAAATAATATTCAAAAATATAAAACTCTTCGCCAATCAGCAGTAAAAACTTCAAGAGATGATACCAAACCTTGTTGTAGACCTAGGCTTCTTATAATTTTTGTTGATTCAATTAGGGTTCAAATACACTTTTCTATTTTAGTGTTAGTTGTCACTCTAAGAATGATGCCATCAATACTTCCTGATATTGCAGTCAATGTCATGAATCTCTCTTATCAGTGACTTGAAAGCCTCACTTTTCTTTTATAGATGCCTGTTATGTTGTTGAAGTTTACCTAAAAATGTTGTCCTTAAAATAACAATGTTCTTGACATCTTACTTCTATTTGATCAATAATTGATTGTCTCATACATCTTTATATGCACATTTTTTGAAAATTTATGTGATCTATTTTGCATGGTGCTTCCAAATTTGATAGTCTACAAATACATGTTCAGACTATCAATGATTATACATTAAAAAAATGTATCACAAAACCATCTTAAAAGTGCATATAAATAGAATTGTCAATTAAACCCGCCTGATGTACTTAAGAAGAGAAAAGTCATCAATCCTTAGGCTCAAATTTAAAAGATCGAAATAAAATTTTATAATATGCAAAGTCTTGCCTCAAGAAAGTCTGTCATTATTTCCTTAGAATTCTTCAACAAGAGAAATAGCTCAAACAATGAGTGGTTTATAAGATGTGTAGACTATCAACAATTGATAACTTATTACGAAATATATAATATAAAATACCAAAAATTATGCATAAATATTTATAATACATAAAACTAATAACCAATGTAACCTACAACACGTGTCATCAATACATGAGAACATTGTAATGTGCAAAGTCTTATATCAAGAAAGTCTATGCCTATTGCCTAAATATGTTTTCGAAAATGTAGCAGTTTACCAAACAATGTTTGGTTATAAGAATGTAGTTATCAAAAATAAATAAGCATTAAGACATTTTTGAATGAAATAAATTTTTTATTGAACATTAAAGATCATGATGATGCATAAAACAAACTACAGTCATCTCTCACAAAATTGTGTCATCATGTGTGTGCAGTGTGCAGGCCTGAACACTTAGACAAGGAAAATTGTTTGATGAGAGGTGACTACAATTGTTTTATGCATCATAATATCCTCCAATATTTATTCATCACTTTTATTATACTAATTCATACATGTATATTGTCGATGGCTATATTAATCATCCACTGTTTGATGAAAGAAACTAGATATATCCATCGTGATGTTGGAAACTAACTAACTCACTAACTGTGTGTGTGTGTGTGTGTGTGTGAGAGAGAGAGAGAGAGAGAGAGAGAGAGAGAGAGAGAGAGAGAGAGAGAGAGAGAGAGAGAGAGAGAGAGAGAGAGAGAGAGAGAGAGAGAGAGAGAGAGAGAGCTTGCTCTTTTTTACTGCAAGGGAAACCCCTACTTTCGATAGCCTAGTTCCATGAGAGCATCAGGTTCTGGTATGTACTTTTATATAAAGATATATAAATACACTAAGTGTATAAATTGTGAAAGGCCATTGCATTTTGTTTACTACATCATTATGATCTTCAGTAATCATTTAACATTCTTATTTCTCTCTTTCGTTGCCTTTTCCTACCCATATATCTATGTTGATTACCTAAAAAATACACACTAATTAATGAACTATTTCTCTTTTAAGCATGTGTGGACAAATTTTTTCTAAAAAATGAGAGAGAGACAACTCCAGTTTGTTTCTTGCATTATCATAACTTCAACATTTTTAGTGCACCACCAATTGTCTCTAACTCTCTGGATTAGCCTATATTCTATGCAGCTTAACACCAATAAGCAAAATAAATTGCTTCTTGTTTACCACCCAACTACCATGTACTCTTAACTTGTTCAAATTGGGTAAGTGAAATAAATTGTTTACTATTCACATCCTAGCTACTGTATATTCTCAACTTTCTCATATTGGGATCTCAATGATCAAAACAAAAAAAATGTGTTATCATTTGTATTCTATTTCTAAAAATTTAGCAAAATAAGCTAATACATCACCTTGGGACATTACATTGCAGGACTAATTCTCTAAGATATATTTATTGGAGATCCTTCCCAAAGATGGTTTATAGTCAAAGCTCATTAAATTTGATGCCTATATGAATCTAAAATTTAGATACCAGCTTAATGCATTCTAAGTTCTATAGTTAACATGTATCTAGATTCCAATGAGAAAATGGAGATTTTGCCTTCCAATTGATCACTGACCATATTAATTTTGTACGGGTAATTATGCCTTCTAAACTTGACAATAGCACTTATTTCTTTAATCATAGTACCCTAAACCCTAAACCCTATTGTAGCCTCTTCTACTGCATCCAGAGGATCTAAGGATGGATACTTGGATAAATCATCTAAAGCTCCCACTTTGGCCTTGGTCAATTTGTTTGCACTATTGAATTTTGAAATCTCAGTCAAGAAACTAGAACAAATTATGTTGCATCTAATTGACTTGGCATGGGCTTAAGCTTCTCAAGCTCCTATTTTGTCCATGGCCAATTGCCATATTGGATTTTGAAATCTTAGTCAAGAGAATTAGACAAGAAGAGTTGCATTTGATTGATCTAGCATAGGCTTAACTAAACAAAGAATAGATTTACAAGTAGTGGCAACCACCATAATGTCATACACTTTAAAGAAAAAATTATCATCATCCTAAACAAGGTCACACAAAAGAAAATTCTTTAGATAATGCATCAAGTGTTGATATATTGAATAATTGCGATCTTATGCCATTTAATCCTCATAGATATATTCTTCCCCTTCCCCTTGGGAACTCAACCCTTGCAACTTCAAGACTTTTCCACACTAACCTCAATATTTATTAACCTAGCCTATCACAATTCTCTCACCCAAGAACAATGTTGAATGCTTTTTATTAACAAAACAAGTAGTTGATTACTCCTCCACATAGCCTTTGAACCAAACATGATTTGAATATACACATATATTTGGACATCTTCTAGACTCCACATTCTTCTTTTAATACCCCTCACAATGCTTCCCTATTGTCTTGTATGGACAAATCCACATCTACTCACTCTTGTCTCCATCTTCTTAGTAGTAAGATGATTTTCTTAGACCCTTCTTGCACCTTTTGCACATGTTTCTTTGTGCACAAAATCCTACATCCTTGTAGATAGATATTATATACATTTCCCCATATTATTTCCCAAATGTTAGGTCTTATTGCATATAAGATAATGTTAAACTACATTTCATAACATTCTTACTTAACCTGCATTAAGGTTTTGACAATTCCTAGGAAAATGATTTGATCTCTACAAATATCACAAGGTCTTAATCCCTGTAAATGCCAAAGCAATGGATATTCAATACTCCACCATCTATACTAATGGATCTTTAGCAACACAATACAAAACTATGAAAAAAGAATTAGACTATCAAAAATGTCAATATATAGGAATTATGCATGAAATTCAATACTTTATTTGTTTAAAATAGGTTTACATTCATTCTCCTCATGTCATCAATCATTGCAAATTTTATAAACTTATACTAACTCCTAAACTCGACAACCAACCATAACTACCCCTGAACTGACCACAAACTACTTATTTTTTCAGTCTATTACATTATGTTTATGATGTCAAGTTTATAACAAATTAAATTTCCCTTGCATATGAATACTGGCAAATTATACCCAAATGATTGTTTCACATTATAAGGAACACATTTTGCTGATTATTTCTTAGTTTACCCCATCAAAAGATTAGTTTGCTGACATATTTTGACACTCATTGAAAAGATTATTGTCTAAGAGCAAGCCAAGGATGATCTAGTTGTAACTAGAAAAAAAATGTCAATTCAAAATGATACCTTGGTTGAACTGGATAAGAAAATTGCAAAGTTGAAAGTAATAGAGGATGAATCAAATGCCAAGATAGAGACTTGAGTAGTGGACACACATTTAATATTCCTAGACTTATTGAAGTAATTTTGTAAATTCTAGCATTCAATTTCTTACAGCCAAGCACTGATGTCAGACCTCTGGCTAGTTTTGAATTCTCTTTCACCAAAACTAAATTGTATATGAAAGAGCAGGTAGGGCAGATGAAGAACCCACAAAAAGAAAAGATTTCGAACCATCACAATCTGATGCCCTCACTCTGCCATAAAACCCTCTTCCAATTTTATTAGCTTGAGAAGGAAAAGTGAAGGATGAAGTTAGCCGCATGGGTTGCTAGGCCCCAATCATATTCACATTGTAGGGGAAACCCCTACTAGAGAAAGACTGTACACTATATCTGAAACATATAGCAAATAGCACCGTGTACTATATAAAATCTCCACTAGTTTGTAATATCCAAGAAAATTATCAATAGTTGCCTGAAAACCCAATTGATACAAACTAAAATTTTACCTGTTACAATGGTTGACATTGAAGTCAAGTCCCTACACAATGCCAATTTGGCCCTACACAATGTCATCTCAATTTTTATCGAAGCTGTTCATCCTTGGCAAAGGCTATATCAACATATGTTGACGCGAGTCCTCTCTTCGGGAACCCTCCTTGAAGACACTATGCCCTCATGTGAAATGCTAGAATGCTTTGGAACCCTTTATACTGACTTGCACTCAAATGAAATGTGATTTTTGCCCTTTTATTTTGTATTTATGTTGTCATGTGCATCATAATTGAGACCAAAATAATTGGGCGCAATTGCGACCAACACGAGCATGTTATTATTATTATAAAAAAAAATTGCTTTATAAATCAACCAACCAACCCATTTAAAAGACTTGGTCAAAATTTAGGGTTAAATGCACTAGTGTTATCTTTTCATCTCTCTTTTTGGGGGAGGGTTTTTTCCATGAGGTTTTCCCTCTTTCTTTGCTTTATGAGAGATTGCATTGCTTTGTACATGGGTACCTAACATGGCCTAGTAGCAAGGACCCATTATGCATTTCATCCTAGTTTTCGTAAGCTTAAGGGCATTCCCCTAACATGCACTTAAGGGGGGTGTTGGTGTAAATACATATTTACTATTTAAACTTACTTAAATTTACTTAGGTTAATGCATTATTTTATTATTTATTTTGTGAGACACTTAGGAGTTTACATACTTTTATGATTTGTCATGTTGACAACACAGAAGTAAGCAACTCTAATTCAGTACATGGTGTCTACAACATTGGAGTTTGCATAATTAACTAAGTTGTCATGTAGACAACATAGTTATTCACACTCCTAATTTAGCAAATGATGTCTACAACATTAGTTTGCCTGCTACACCTTTGTAGGCTTATCCTCTCATCATCACACTTACTCTTGTGTTTAATGGAGGATAATCCACATCTAGTGGACATGTGCCTAGTTGTATGACTTATCATGTTGTTGATTCCTATGCATTCTAGAAGCATTCCAGAGGCCATTATATACAGGCACTCCTAGTGTACTTCAACATTGAATTGAATACATATTGATATTTTGATCATACTCTTTCTGGTCTACTATTGTCATTGTGCTTAAGTTCCTTGATCTTGGGTGATTTTTCCCTAAGGAAAATTCTTATTTGGTATCATAGCTGTACCAAACTCTTATAAAATTATATCATATATGTTTAATTTGAAATTATCTTTGCAATCCCTTAAAATGTCACTATGGTTCACTCGCCCAAATGCACTTAGAGCACCTTGGAGAATCTTGGGTGTGTGGTGGTCATGAATGTTGCAGGCTCTTCATAGATGGAACAATGATGTCACTATGGTTCACCCATGCATATGAGGCTAATGGTGCTAATGATTCAATACCAAGATTAGTAGTTTCAAATTTATGCAGTGATGCACTAATGAACAAAGGCACACTGCAAGTTTTAGCATTGAGCAAGTTCATTGTGCCAAATCCAAATAGAATGTGATGTCTCAAAAATGAGATAGGTTATCATAGGCCTCGATATGACTGACTTGTAGCATTCAACATTTCACTAATATCCCCCATGAGCTATGAGTTATGACCCTCAAAACATCAACCTCCAAATGTACTTAGAGCACCTTGGAGACTCTTTCATACAAGGTGGTTGCAAATGATGGAGACTCTAGGTGGATGGAACAAGGGTGTCACTAGGGTTCAGCCACCCATCCAGAGCCAATAACACTGACAATTCAACACAAAGATTAGCGGTTTCAAAATTATGAAGTGATGCACCTATGAACTAAGGTACACTACAAGTTTTGGCATTGAGCGAGAATAGTGTGTCAAATCCAAGTAGAATGTGATCCCTCAAAAATGGGATAGGTTATTATAGGTCTCGGCATGACCATCCTATATCATTTGATATTTCACTAGTAGCCACCATGACATTTGAGTTACGATCCTCGAAAGATCAACCTCCAAATGCACTTAGAGCACCTTAGAGACTCTTTGGTACGAGGTGGTCATGAATGATGGATGCTCTCCATATACAAAACAAGGGCATCACTAGGGTTCACCAACCCATTTGAAACTAATGGTATTGATGATTCCATGCCAAACTTAGTGGTTTCAAAGTTACATAGTGATGCACCAATCAACTGAGGCATGCTACAAGTTTTGGCATCGAGAAAGATCAATGTGTCGAATCTAAACAAAATGTGATCTCCCAGAAATGAGATAGGTTATTGTAGACCTCAAAATGACCATCCTATAGTATTCAACATTTCATCGATATCCCCCACAAGCTTTGAGTTACAACCCTTGAAAGATCAACCTCGAAATACACTTAGATCACCTTGGAGACCCTTCAATATGGGGTGCTTGTGAACAATGAAGGATCTCTACAACCATAAAAAGGGTGTCATTAGGGTTCAACCACCCATCTAGAGCTAATGGTGTTGATCATTTGATGCCAAGTTCAATGGTTTCAAAGTTGTGTAGTGATGCACTAATGGGCTAAGACACCTTTGAGACTCTTCAGTACGGGGTGGCTGTGAATGTTGGAGGCTCTCCATAGCTAGGACAAGGGTATCACTAGGGATATTATTAAGTAATAACTTTTTTTCAGCTCCCTGAAGTTTTTAGCATTGGGAACAGTGCATGTTTGGTGTTAGTATTACTTAAAATCATCATTTTTAGGTCCCTCCACATAAATTACATTAAGTAAAAACATCTTTGTTTCTTACATTAAATCAACAAGTTTACATTTATAATATCTCAAGCTTTTCATCATTATTACATTAATACACAACTACCAAGAATCATAGCGTCAAAAATAGAATAGATTTTTCTTCATTATGCTCCTTATTTAGTTATTATCTTCATGCATGGCGACTCTTCCTAATGTACCTACATTCCAATATCATAAAAAATATTAGTAAATAATCATAGTAAACAAGATAATCATCACTTCATTGAATCATTATGAACAAAATAACCTAAGAAGTAAATATACCTGGTCGAGTATTCCTGTAGGATCCTCTCTCTATTTTTGGGTCTCCAATAGGGCTTCATGATCAACATTAGTAACGGTAAAATGTTCTTTTACTTTTGGTCTTCCTTGATGCTTCAAAAACTTCACATTTGTTGCTATAATAAGATGTGAATATATGAGAATATTTTTGTGCTTCTAATAGTCTTCAAATGCAGGAATTCTATTCCTTCTAAGCATGTATGTTTGCAACCATGTTCCAGCAACAACAACTGAACCAATAGGATATGTGAACCCATCATCATTTATGATCGATTGTGCAAGCTTTTGTTTACCTCTTACACACTGTGCTAACCAATAATCTAAATTTTCATCATTTCCCTGTCGTGCAACCAATGCAAAAAAATGTCTTGGCTAAAGAAGATTTGATAGATGGTTATGCTGAAGTGAACTTTCCATGTCATCATTTCTAATAGAGGGTATGATAAACAATGGAGTAAGATAATGTGGAGCCCATGTGTCCACCCACTCATTTGACTCACAGTGATCCCAATCACACTAAAAAAAACTAGGACAAAAACAAGCTAGTTGTCATGTCCAAATGGTCCATGTACTATAATCAGAGCTCCAGAAAGATTGTATTTTTTATGAGTCTCTAATAGTAGCACAATCTGATCTATCACCTATGGACCCTTCCTCAAACAACTAAAAGAACCTGTGTACTACTAAATCAAGAGTACCCTCTATGATAATGCTAAACTACACCAATCAACAATGCTATGAGCATCAAAAAGCTTTGCTCCTGAAATCTTCAATTTCTCCTTAACTAGAGCTCTCTTCACACATGCCCCTGCTCCATCATGTTCCCCTTTCCCATGGCCAAACTCAAAAAAACTCCAAATATGAGGCACCCCGCTTTTTAGGTGCATCCTACACAACCAATAAAACATGCGAGTATTCTTGAATTGACCTATGCAATTATCTGACCAAATGATATGTCTATACATACCACTATCATGCTCCTATAAGAAATCAAAATAATTCTTGAAACAATGTTGCACAAACTCATGAGAGTGAGATCTATCATCACTCAATTAAAAATGGTACTCTCTAATAATATTTTTATTATCTTTCATACTATTAGGGGCATGTCTATATGTTATGTGGACAAAAATAGCAATCTGAATCGAGTTGTAATACTAAGATTGTGTCTCATTTTGGGGTTGCAATGTGTAGTTCTTTGCAAAGTCAACAACTGATATAATAGTGCCAATGGGAAAAGTATCCTTACACATTCTAAATTTTTGATCCAACCACCAAGACCTATTACTATGTCTTTCATACTTGTCGAAAAGATTTGTCTTGAAATCTAAAATAAAACTAGCCACACTGATTTTTTTTGGAACCAATTCACATCTAGAGCCCTCACCTCCACCATTCAATGTATATTTCACCATTTCATATACCATTTTTTTACTATTTTCCTCCCAAGATCTTGGTTACACCCCTCATAGAAACATGTGTCAAACTTAGATAAGCCACCACATTCTGAACACTTCTCATTTAAGCAAGCATTTCTATAAAAATACAACCATCAAATCTAGGACATAAAAATTGATCTAGCAAGTCTCTTGATGATTTTGGAAGCCCGTTAGCACCACAATTCTCCAACATTTCTTTACTATGCGAAGTAGAATGGATGGAGCATAATAGTTCACGGTGCATAGAAAAGTCCACATGATATTTGCAACATGTATTTCAAATTTTAAGTGGCACACAATAAAATGGCTTCAAGGATTCAAAAGCCCTTTGTGATATATGCAATCTTGGATGACTCTCTATAAATTATTTGAACAACATTGTTTGACTTACCTCCAAATAATGTTTAGAATGTGGTGTGCGGTCTCTAATGCCAATTCTCAACTTCAACACGTCTTTAGCATTGAGTGATACTCTTGAGCTAGAGTGCCAAAACTGTCTAATTTCTTGCTTCACATCATTGGATAGTTTTTTAACAAATTTTGGAAGTCTCCCACCAAAAGACCATATTTCATTTTAAAGAGGATTGTCAATTCTCTCTCACCTACTAAATGCTCTTCTCAAAGTAGTATGTGTAGAACCAGAATCAGTATGCAAAGAACATTAACAAATGAAGTAAACATTCACAAACCAAAAACTCAATTCACATATATGATTAGACAAAGGAAGAAAAAAAGAAGTGCAAACCTCACAAGAGAAAACACTCCATGCTTTCTTGATTCTGTAGATGTGTCCTTTTGCTGTGGATGTATGCTCAAGATGCTCAAAAACTGCTTCAATGGAGATGGGTAATGGCAAATTGGTAGCTTTGTGAGCTCTCAATTTGGCATTATAAGGGTATGGTTGATGGCTTTGGTTCTCAAAATAGCATGGTAACTTTAGCTCAAAGATTGTTGATGAAATGGCTTGGGATGGGATTCAATTTATAGGCTAAGGGGTAGAGGGATGGAGGGATTAGATGCAAGGATGGATGAAGGCTTAAGGAGGGCTAAGATGCACTCAAAGGGGAGCACATGGATTGTGCTTGTTTAGCACCAATGGGAAGGTGACACTTGTCACAAGGAGGATGAGTGTGAGAGGGTAGGGTTAAGGGTTGGTTAAAGTCATGATGAGTGGGGTTGAGTATGTAAGAGGGATGTAAGAGGAATGAGTGTGGAAGAGGGAAGAGTGTGGAAGATGGGTGTAAGAGTCATGAGTGGGCTTGTAAGAGTCTTTATGTTTTGTAAGAGCACTCATGACTTAGTGGTTGGGTTTTTTGAGGGAAGACTTTGGTTTGGTTTAGGAAAGTCTTAAACTTGTTTAAGGAATGTGACAACATTAGGGGGTGGATTAGGCTTGGGTTTAGGATTAGATTAGGGATGTTAGAGATGTGCAAGTGGATGGCATTAATGAGGGTGGGTGAGTTAGTGGCTAAGCTTGGTTAGCATGGGTGGATGGGGTGGATTAGGCTAAATGGAGGATTAGAGATAGGTTAGGGGTTTTTGAATTTGAGGATTTCATTTATCAAATAGATTTATTTAATAAATGGGGATTTTTGGAATTAGATAGAAGAATAGGATTTAATTGATAAATAATAGATTATTTGATTTATCAATTAGGACTATAGATGATTAATTAAATTAATCAACTAGGGGATGACAAAGGATTAATTAAATATAAATTTAATTAATAATGCCTTTTTAGATAACTAAATAGGATTACTAAAATAGTGTAATCAAATTTAGGTGTCTACATTTTTCCCCTCTTTGACATAGTGTTGAGACAACACTATTTCAAAGAAGTTTGAATGAAGACGACATGAGGAAGATGTTTTAGCAACAAGGTTGCCCCAGTCTCAGATAAGAAGAGGAGAGACTAGACTTAGATGATGCCCCCTCAAGAAGGCGACGGGGAGAGAAATGAGGCTCGACGATTTCTTGAAAAGTACAAGAAATTGAGGCGAGCTGAGACGCAGGTTGGCGAAGAGAAGGGGCTGAATTAGCTCAAACTCTCACTATGGGGGAATGATAAAGGGAAATCAGAGGCACAATAGTAAAGCAAGCTTAAGACTTTCCAGGATTGGGGGGGGGGGGGAGATGGAGGAGCGGAACGCTATAAAAGGAATCCATTGAAGCTTTTTGAGCGGGGGGATACTTCAAAGAGAAGTACCACCATGTAGTTGAGCACTAGATTTGCTATAGGACTGTTGGTTAATTGCCAAGGTTACCAAGAACATCAAGGCCTTTTCACCAACCGTCCAGAGGACTGACGAACTGACTCAAAACAAACACACAAGGATTGCCCCAGTATCACACATGAATCCCAGAGGAAGCAGCGTGGAAACGACACTAGGTAACCCACAAGCAGAAAAAGAAAACAAGCAAAAGACCTGATCAAGACCTTATGCTCTAATTGCCCCATTCGCACATACCATGATATGGAAGATCATGGCAACCTTGAGGAGGGAACAAGGAGATTGCTTGGAAAAGATATTTCAAGACCCAAAAGGGAAGATCCCAAATCAAAAGAAAGTGAAAATCCAAAAGAGAATTGTTTGCCAACGAGATGGGTAGGACGAGGTACTAATGGACCAAGATCAGACATGAGGAAAGCTATATCTTGCAAAAATCTATCAGAGAGCACCTAAGCTGATGGATCTAGATGAGTGATGCATCTGGCAAGCTGAACTAAGAAGGATAACACTTTGGTGATAGGAGATCTAGCTAAAGGATGCATTGGAATATCTAACCAAGGTGTGCGATGTGTGCAAGATGTTGACCAAGGATGAACTAACATGAAAGACGGATAGATACAATGATACTAAGCTAAAGAGGATGTATAAGCTGACAGACCAAGATATGTTACAAATGTAAAAGTTTGTTCATGTTTTGGTTTTTTGTGAGATGGAAATGTTTGTGAAGGATGGGGTGTCTATAATAGTTGATAGGTGGATAGGTAGATGGTTTGTGAAAAGCTTAAGGAAAATGGGATTCTGTGTGTGCATGTGATAGGATACGGGCTAGGGTACAAGATCATTTACAAGATGGAATATGGTACAAGCTTTGGACAAGATTCAAATATATACAAGGTATGGTACAAGATTTACAAGGTATAATACAAGCTTTGGTACAAGATTTACAAGCTGTACAGGAGGTATTGACAAGCTCCATCAAATTTTGGATATTTGATTGGAACACCAAGGGAACAAGCAGGTGTTTTATGAGATGGTGGGTGGATGGATGAGGGATAGGATAGTGATAGATAATGGATTAGTCTTTAGCACACAAGGCACCTGAATTACCAGGTTTTCACCAAGGTACCTATCCAAGGCGCTTGAATTGCCAAGTTTTCACCATTGGACGCTTATTTCTCTTTACTATTTTTTTCTTGTATTTTTCAAAAGCTGGGTATACCAATGATCTTCAAGCATAGAACTTCTTGAGATGAATGATGTTAGTGGGATCATTCAAG
This sequence comes from Cupressus sempervirens, assembly GCA_028749045.1. Taxonomy (NCBI): domain Eukaryota; kingdom Viridiplantae; phylum Streptophyta; class Pinopsida; order Cupressales; family Cupressaceae; genus Cupressus; species Cupressus sempervirens. Next base: position 53,888,188 of record CM053788.1, on the reverse strand, counting down.
AGTTCTCCTTCTGGTGTAGATAATTGACAGGCTCCGGAGCCAAAGGAGGCAGTAACCACATAGGGACCAAGCCATGTAGGTTCAAACTTGCCTTTCTTTTCTCGATCTGCTTGGACTTTCATATTTTCTTTGAGGACCATGTCACCTGGCTGAAAGTGTCGTGGGAGCACCTTCTTGTTGAAATTCCTTTTGAGATGAGTTTGATAGACTGTGAGATGGTCATAGGCTTGTTGTCTCTTCTCATCTAAGAGATCTAGCTGGGTGAATTGAGCTACTCTGTATTCTTCATCTGAGATTTGCCCTCGCAAAGATATGCGTAGTGAGGGAAGTTCAACTTCTATAGGTAATACCGCTTTGGCACCATAGACTAGGGAGTATGGAGTTGTTCCTGTGGATGTACGAAAGGAAGTTCGATAGGCCCATAGAGCGGGATTTATTTGAAGGTGCCAATCACGGCCGGAATCATTGACAACTTTCTTTAGGATTTTGAGGAGGGTTTTATTAGTTGCCTCTACCTGGCCATTACCTTGTGGGAAATATGGGCTAGAAAAGCGGTGATGGATGCGGAGGGAAGTGCATAATTCTTCCATGTTGAGATTTTCAAAGTTACCTCCGTGGTCAGTGAAGATGGTGGATGGGATGCCGAAGCGACAAACAATGTGGTACAAGATGAACTTGGAGACTTGAACTCCTGTAGCTGAGACTAGGGGGACTGCTTCCACCCACTTAGTGAAATAGTCTGTAGCTGTTATTATCCATTTATGTCCATCAGATGAGAGAGGGGTGATAGTTCCAACTAGATCAAGGCCCCAACAAGCGAAAGGCCAAGGTGGTGCAATAGGCTGTAGATCCTGTGCTGGAGCGTGCACAAGATTTGCATGCTGCTGACATGGGAGACACTTTCTGACAAAGTCACAAGAGTCTTCTTCAATGGTAGGCCAATAGTAGCCTGCTCTAAGGATTTGTCGTGCTAGGACAATACCACTCGTGTGGGCACCGCAAAGTCTAGAATGTACTTCTTTTAATGCCATCGCGGCCTCATTTTCATCTAAACATCGAGAGAGAGTATCATGATAACCCCGACGATATAGGGTATTGGCTATGATAACATAGCAGGATGATTTTCGGATGAGGTTCTGGCATTGGGTACGTGTGAAGTGAGGGGATATGATACCATCGTTAAGGTAAGCGTGAATTTCATGGTACCAAGGGGATTGGGGACCAACCAAGATACAAACACGGTTTGAATCCTCATTCGCATAGGCAGGTGTGAGGAGCTGCTCAACTAAAAACTCATACTGCGTAGCTTCTTGGGGAATTTCCAAGAGCGAGCCGATAGTGGCCATGGCATCTGCTACCTTGTTCTGCATTCGAGGCACTTGTGTAAACTGAAGCTTTGTAAAATGTTGGGTCAGCTGATCAACTAGCTCTTTGTAGGGTAATAGCTTTTCATCTTTGGTTTGATATTCATTTAAGACTTGTTTGATGATGAGTTGGGAATCACCAAAGACTTGTAACTCAGTGATATTCCATTCTGCAGCTATCTTTAATCCTGCTACAAGAGCTTCATATTCTGCTATATTGTTGGTGCTAGGGAATTGTAGCCTGAAGGCTTTTGGAATGTAATCTCCTTGAGGTGTAACTAATAATATTCCTGCCCCTGATCCATGAGAGGTGTATGAGCCATCAAAATAAAGCTTCCATGGGGGTTGTTCTTCAATTAGGCAGATATGCTCATCTGGAAATTTTGTGAGCAAAGGATATGCATCTACTAGAGGTGCATCAGCTAGGTGATCTGCTATAGCTTGCCCTTTGATTTCCTTTCTGTCCACATACTGGATGTCAAACTCACTTAGTAGCATAACCCATTTGGCCAAATGTCCTGTAAGTGCTGTTCTGGAGAGCATATACTTGAGAGGGTCAATCTTGGAGACTAGTTGGATGGTATGACTTAGCATGTAGTGGTGAAGCTTTTGAGTTGAGAAAACAACTGCCAAACAAGCTTTTTCCATAGGAGTGTAATTGAGTTCATAACCAACTAGGGTTCTACTGATATAGTAGATGGCTCTCTCTCTGCTATAATCATCATGTTGTGCTAGAAGTGCCCCTAGAGCAGTAGGTGTTGCTGATATATAAAATATCAAGGGACGACCAGGAACTGGTGGAACCAAGAGAGGGGGATTGGTGAGATACTACTTGAGCTGATCGAAGCTGCGCTGACATAAAAGATCCCACTTGAAATTCTCATTCTTCTTTAGCAAGTGTGAAAATGGTGTACACTTATCTGCAAGTTGGGAGATGAAGCGCCGGACAGATTGAAATTTCCCTGAAGAGAGCGAAGCTATCGCAGTGTCTGGGGAGGAGGCATGTCTAAGATAGCCTTGACCTTTTTGGGGTCGATCTCTATACCTCATTTAGAAACTATGAAGCCTAGAAGCTTGCCAGATGTGACCCCAAAGACACACTTCTTGGGATTTAGCATGAGATAATATTGGGCCAACCTATCAAAGACTTTTTCCAGGTCAGCAAGATGATCCATGAAGGTGTGAGATTTGACCAGGATATCATCCACATAATCTTCCAAAATGCTATGGATAAGATCATGGAAAATGGCTGTCATAGCTCTTTGATAGGTAGCCCCAACATTCTTTAGGCCAAAAGGCATCATGGTGTAGCAAAAGGTTCCCCAGGGGGTAGTGAATGCTGTCTTATGCTGATCCTCTTCTGCAATCTTGATCTGATTATACCCAGAAAATCCATCCATAAGGGACAGGATTTCATGTCCAGCTGTAAGATCTACAATCATATCTATGTTGGGCAAGGGAAAATCATCCTTTGGACAAGCTTTGTTAAGATCTCTAAAATCAGTACAGATTCTGATGTCACCGGAAGGCTTAGTGACAGGGACCATGTTGGAGATCCATTCTGAGTAGTCGATAGGTCGGATAACCTTAGCAGCTAACATTTTTTCTAGTTCAGCTTTGACTAGTAATGCCACCTTGGGGTGCATTTTTCTAAGCTTTTGTCTGACGGGCTTGATCTTTGGATCGACTGCGAGATGATGAACTACAAGCTTTGGATCAAGTCTTGGCATGTCCTAATATGACCATGCAAATCGGCCAATGTTCTCTCGTAAAACCTCAAAGAGGAGGTCAGCTTGGTCTTGTGATAGGGATGCAGCAATGTGAACAATTCTAGGGATCTCTGAAGAACCAATGTTGACTTCTCTAGTATCCTCTATTAGAATAGAAGACACCTCTGCTCGATTATCTTGAGGAGGCAATACTAAATCCTCATGTTCTGCTTGTGGCTCTGGATTTTCTTGCTGAGGGGTTCTCTTTGCTGCCTTAGCTAGTCCCGATTTTACCTTAGTTCCAGTTTTGGGTGTATCGAAACTAGGTTGGGGATTTTCTCCAAAATACCCCTTGGGATCTAGCTTGTAGATGTAGGCAGAATCTGGCTTTGTCTTCTTATGAGGGGTTTCAGCTCCCATGAATCTTAGAAGCGCTTCCTCTGATGTGAACTCATCAATATGTATGACACTTGGTTGGTCCCAATCTATGAGTTGTGGATGAGCAAGTGGTAGGTCAATGAGATGGATGGATAGTTCTCGGAGAACAGAGTCTCCTAGGAAGATTTGGTCTAGGATATCGTCGTAGGCTCTCTTTTCAACTTTTTCAGGAATGTCTTCGATTTTGACAAGGTCGCGGTGGATGTTCGAAAAAGCGTGACCATTCTTGTTGGTGCCCCCAGTTGTGGGTATGCCAAAGCCAAGACCTGACTTTATTTCCCAATCATGTGCTTCGATGGGACATTGCATGCCCCTTTCTTCTGGTCCTAGTCCACCTCCTTGATAGTTCCATTTTTCAGTGACAAGCTTATGTTGTTGGGGATACTTCTGGCTGAAGTGATCAAGGCGTGCTTGATTTCTTGGAGGTGCATCCTTATGTAGCCAATTGTTGATATCTGGAGTGAGCTCCTCATGAAGAGGGGTTTTTGAGGACACAAAGGTGGTTGGGCCAAACTGTTTGTATCGAGGAGGTGGAATCTCCTTAGCTTTGTGATATGTTGGTCGTCCATGGGTATGTGGATCAAGTGGGATTGCTCCGACAGCAAATGCATCTGATAGACTATATTCTCCACATCCTTTGTTGTTGATCTTTACAGTAGATAGGGTGGAGGCAAGGATGGTTTCTGCATCATTACAAGTGTGGGATGAGCTGGCGATGGCTGTGCCGATGTCTATTCCAGGGCAATGGTTTGTATATGAAGCTTCAACCGCATTGCAGTAAGCAAAGGGTTCTGGATCGGCATGGATGGTTACCTCAGTGCCTTGATGCAGAAATTTGATGCACTGATGGTAGGTGGATGGAACAACCTTCATAGCATGAATCCATGGGCGACCGAGGAGGATGTTAAATGGTAGGTTTAAATCAACAACATGGCAAACTGTCTCTTGAATGACTGGCCCAACCTTGATTGGTAGCAAAATAGTCCCTTTTGTGGTCCTTCCAAGTTGTCATAAGCTTTGATGGTGATAACCTCACTGATCATATCTGCCTCAGTATACCCAGCTTGTTTTATGAATTTTAGGGTGCAAATGTTCAAGGCTGATCCATTATCTATCATTACTCTTTTCACAGCAAAATTGGATACCATGATGGCTATGCGAAGCGGAAGGGTGTGATCTAGCTCAACCGCGGGTATGTCGGTGGGTTTGAAAGATAGGGCACATGAGGATGAAAGGTGTCCAACAAGATTACGAAAATCAGTAGCATTGATATCAGAAGGGACACGGGATTCTATGAGAGCACTGTCAAGGATGTCTTTGTACACAGGACTAGTGCGGAGAAGGTCTAAAATGGATATTTGGGCTGGCATGTTCCCAAGGTGTTCCAAGATATTGTACCGACTTTTTGATGGAGCTGATGGTGTTGATGAAACTGGTGGGCCTGCGATGTTAAATTACGCTCTTCGAGTGCTGACCGCACACTCATTGTCTGGTCCTCGGATATTGATAACATTGACAGAAGGCTCTTTCTCAGATATACAACCTATAAGGCTACCATAGTCTATATAGGATGAAGTGTGGTCATTTTTCTTCCCATGCTGTTGGTTTGGCTAGCAGTTGTTGGTGTTGTTTTGGATAGGTGCTTTTCCAAGATTTTGGTTGTTGTGTGGAGGAAAAGCATTTTGATAAATTTGTAAGCCTGCATTGGGAGAGGTTTGGGCACCAACAGTGATTTCCTTCCAATCAATGAGGTCTTGCACATAGTCTTTCAGTTTCATGCATCTGAGGGTGGTGTGACCGTTTACCCTATGGAACTTGCAATACTCATTGTCCTTGTACCATGCAGCTTTGGATTGGCTTGGATCAATTTGCTGGGTAGGAGGAGATTTGATGAGGTTTTCCTTAGCCAATTTCTCAAAAATAACATCCAATGGCTCACCAAGGGGTGTATAGTTTCTAGGTGCAGGTTGGAATCTGGGCTTTTGCCCTGCAGCTAAATTGATGGCATTAGCTTGATTGTTAGACCCTTGAAAGTTGGGTCTTGTATTGTGGTTTTGATAGCTTTGGTTATTTCGTTGTTGGTAATTGGTAGCTTGTTGGTTGTTTGTTTGATATGGTGGGTTAGACTGGTTTTGAGAAGGACCAATGATATTCACATGTCTGGTGTCAGTAACCCCATCTGTTGCAACATGCTTGTTTTTGTTCCAATACCTAGATTTGTCATTGGAATGTGATTGATTTTGGTTGGCCTCTTTGTAAATCTAGTAATATATATGATTATTATTATTATATAATCTAGTAATATATACTATTATTATATTAAAATAGATAGTCATATATTATTATTATATAATATAGTAATGTATTATTATTATTAAATATAATATAGTCGAATGGGTTGAAAGGGGTCATAGGTTATTCTATGACCCCTTTCGATGCATTTCATGACAACATGTGTCCCTAGGGGTGCTATGACCCCTAGGGACCTATTTCATTAGTTGGAATGGGTTGAAAGGGGTCATAGGATAACCAATGGCCCCTTTTGAAACATTTCATGACAACATGTCCTATTTCATTCGTTTGAATGGGTTGAAAGGGATCATATGATAACTTATGACTCCTATCGATGCATTTCATGACAATATATGTCCCTAGGGGTCCTAGGACCCCTAGGGACCTAGTGCGACTCAATATTTTGCAAATATTTTTCTACTTAATATTTATTCAATTACGATTGATCTTATTGGTTCATTTTCATATACATCAAGGGCACATGTCTCAAAATGCACTTCTAGGACTTACTCATCATATGACAATATCTATTGATCGATGTTGACATTGATCCTATTTGAAATCTAAAAGATATCCTCATTTTTTAGAATATTGCTATAGCTATAGCAATGAGGGATCAAATATTAGAGTACATTATAGTGATTGTAGTTTGGGTAGCATGAAGTTGGTTATGACATCACTATAACATATAGCGATCGAATTTATTGCTATGCGAAGAAGGCTCATTATTGATATGGTGATGAGTGATAGAGTTGAATGAATGCTATACTATATAGTGATAAATCTCATTGACATGTGGAGGAGATACAATTTAAGCATAGCAATAAATGATAGGTCTTCATATATCGTTGGATGTTATAGAGATCATGATCTATCATTGAGTGGTGAGAGTACAAAACTAATATAACAATGAGTGATAAGGCTTGACTTCTCTTCCCTTCCCACAAGGGTGAGTGTAAGTCCCATGCCCATAAAAATACTCAAGCACAAAACGAGAAAACAAAACCAAGCAGAAATAAAATAAGAAATTTTCAAGAGCACATCACATTTTCACAACACAATATCAACACCCATAATACAACAAGGAAATAGACAAAATCCAAACGGAATGTGATATCTCAAAAATGAGATAGGTTATATTAGGCCTCAAGATCACCGTCCTATAGCATTTGACAGTTCATCAATACCCCTCATGAGCTCTGAGTTATGACCCTCGAAAGATCGACCTCCAAATGCACTTAGAGCACCTTGGAGACTCCTTGGTACGGGGTGGCCGCAAATGATGGATGGTCTTCATGGCTAGAACAAGGGTGTGACTAGGGTTCACCCATCCATCCAGAGCTAATGACATTGACGATTTGATGCCAAGATCAATGGTTTCAATGTTACGCTGTGGTGCACCTATGAAATGAGGCACACTGCAAGTTTTGGCATCGAGTGAGATCGCTGTACTGAATCCAAAGAGAATGTGATCTCTCAAAAATGAGATAGGTTATTTTAGGCCTCAGTATCACTGTCCTGTAGCATTTGACAGTTCATTTATATCCCTCACGAGCTCTGAGTTATGACCCTCGAAAGATCGACCTCCAAATGCACTTAGAGCACCTTGGAGACTCCTCGGTACGGGGTGGCCGCAAATGATGGATGGTCTTCATGGCTAGAACAAGGGTGTGACTAGGGTTCACCCGCCCATCTAGAGCTAATGGAATTGAAGATTTGATGCCAAGATCAGTAGTTTCAAAGTTACGTTGTGGTGCACCTATGAACTGAGGCACACTACGAGTTTTGGCATCGAGTGAGATCACTGTGCTGAATCCAAACGGAATGTGATCTCTCAAAAATGAGGTAGGTTATTTTAGGCCTTAGTATCACTGCCATGTAACATTTGACAGTTCATCGATAGCCCTCACGAGCTCTGAGTTATGACCCTCGAAAGATCGACCTCCAAATGCACTTAGAGCACCTTGGAGACTCCTCGGTACGGGGTGGCCGCAAATGATGGATGGCCTTCATGGCTAGAACAAGGGTGTGACTAGGGTTCACCCGCCCATCTGGAGCTAATGTCATTGACGATTTGATGCCAAGATCAGCGGTTTCAAAGTTACACTGTGGTGCACCTATGAACTGAGGCACACTGCGAGTTTTGGCATCGAGCGAGATCGCTGTGCTGAATCCAAACGGAATGTGATCTCTCAAAAATGAGATAGGTTATTTTAGACCTTAGTATCACCGTCCTACAGCATTTGACAGTTCATCAATAGCCCTCACGAGCTCTAAGTTATGACCCTCGAAAGATTGACCTCCAAATGCACTTAGAGCACCTTGGAGACTCCTCGGTACAGGGTGGCCGCAAATGATGGATGGTCTTCGTGGCCAAAACAAGGGTGTGACTAGGGTTCACCTGCCCATCCGGAGCTAATGGCACTGACGATTCGATGCCAAGATCAGCGGTTTCAAAGTTACGCTATGGTGCACCTATGAACTGAGGTACACTGCGAGTTTTGACATCGAGCGAGATCGTTGTGCTGAATCCAAACGAAATGTGATCTCTCAAAAATGAGATAGGTTATTTTAGGCCTCAGGATCACCGTCTTGTAGCATTTGACAGTTCATCGATAGCCCTCACAAGCTCTAAGTTATGACCCTCGAAAGATTGACCTCCAAATGCACTTAGAGCACCTTGGAGACTCCTCGGTACGGGGTGGCCGCAAATGATGGATGGTCTTTGTGGACAGAAAAAGGGTGTGACTAGGGTTCACCCGCCCATCCAGAGCTAATGGCACTGACGATTCGATGCCAAGATCAGCGGTTTCAAAGTTACGTTGTGGTGCACCTATGAACTGAGGCACACTACGAGTTTTGGCATCGAGCGAGATCGCTGTGCTGAATCCAAAGGGACTGTGATCTCTTGAAAATGAGATAGGTTATTTTAGGCCTCAGTATCATCGTCCTGTAGCATTTGATAGTTCATTGATAGCCCTCATGAGCTCTGAGTTATGACCCTCGAAATATCGACCTCCAAATGCACTTAGAGCACCTTGGAGACTCCTCGGTACGGGGTGGCCGCAAATGATGGATGGTCTTCGTGGCCAGAACAAGGGTGTGACTAGGGTTCACCCGCCCATCCAGAGCTAATAGAACTAATGATTCAATGCCAAGATCAGTAGTTTCAAAGTTACGCTGTGGTGCACCTATGAACTGAGGCACACTGCAAGTTTTGGCATCGAGCGAGATCATTGTGCTGAATCCAAATGGAATGTGATCTCTCAAAAATGAGATAGATTATTTTAGGCCTCAGTATCACCGTCTTGTAGAATTTGACAGTTCATCGATAGCCCTCACAAGCTCTAAGTTATGACCCTCGAAAGATTGACCTCAAAATGCACTTAGAGCACCTTGGAGACTCCTCAGTATGGGGTGGCCATGGACGATCGAGGGTCTATGTGGTTGGAACAAGGGTGTCACTATGGTTCACCCACCCACTCAGAGCTAATGGCACTAACTTGTAGCCATTAGGAGTTAGATTTTGAAAAGTTGTCAAGAAAGGTTGACCCCTTTGACTTGTATCATGAAAGGTTGCTTTGTGCCTTGCTTGATTGTTTGAAGACTACTCCATGTGTCACTGTCTTTCTTGGAAAAAAAATTGCTTTTGAACATCAAGCTTGCAATATTATCAATTATTGTCAAACTTATTCAACCAAGTCAAAATGTCAAATGCAAATATTTGTTTGCATTTTTTGCTAAGGGGAGTTTCATAAATTGACTTTGATTTTCTATGTCTCTAGTGCTTGAACATGCTTAAAATTGCTCTTTGGTCTTAGAGCTATTGGTATTTTCTAACTTCATGGTCTATGATATGCATACTAAGAATTTCTTTCACTAAATGGTTTCCTTGATCTATTAACTACACTTAAATTTGTTCACTTGTCATCTCTCTTTCTATATGTTCAATACAAAGAGCTAGAAGAGACAAATAATCTTTCTTACCTTCATCTCTCTAAGCACATGATAAAAATCAATTCTAAACTTGAGAAAAGCTTAAAGGAGAATATTGCATTCTTAAATTAATCTCCCTTAAGACCTTTACATACACACGACGCATTCTTAAATTAATCTCCATGGAAGAAAATTTCATAAAACTAAAGATTCCATAGTGTTGAAACATAAAATCCAAGATCTCATTTATGATGGGATTTTTGATACCTCTAATGACTCATCCACTCATAGTCTTCATATCCAACTTCATATCATGTCATTATGCATGTGCTATCTTGCTTATTGGCTTTAATTGCTTATCCTACATGCTATCTTCTTTCATGGATTTCATGGCTTATCCCAAATGTGCTTCATACAACCTTTCAATATGAAAGTCTTTCAAAAGATTATACAATATTATGACTCTTTATGCTTTCAAATGCTATGATTGGTTGCAAAATGGAAGAAATCAAGTATTCTAATTGTTCATCCGTACTTTCTAGATTTTTGTTATTTGATTAGTTTGATAAAAATAGTTTTAATAATCATAATGTCAGCTTTATGTCAAATAAGGAAAAAACCAAATTTGTAATAAGATATCCGCATGCAATTATCTTTCATATAGTTATAAATGCTCTTAAAATTGTCGTTATAGCCTTGTATCACATGCAAATATGATTTGGAAGAACTTGTTCAATAGCTTCCTCTTATAATTCCTTACAAAGAACCTACCAAAATACAAAAACCATATACAAAAAACTAGACATTTTACATCATAATACATCATAAATTTTAGAAATTCTCCCCAATACCACCCCCCTCCAACTCTTCATGATGTACCTACATTCCAATATCATACAAAAATTAGTAACTTATTGTATTAAACAAGATAATCATCAATTCATTAAATCATTATGAAGAAAATAACATAAGAAGTATATATACCTAGTCGAGTATTCCAATAGGGTCCTCTCTCTATTTTAGGGTCTCCAACAAGGCTTCATGATCAACATTAGCAATAGTAAAAAGTTCTTTTACTTTTGGTCTTCCTTGATGCTTCAATAACTTTACATTTGTTGCTATAATAAGATGCAAATATATGAGAATTACTTTGTGCTTCTGATAGTCTTCGAATGCAGGAATTCCGTTCCTTCTAAGCATGTATGTCCGCAACCATGTTCCAGCAACAACCACTGAACCAGTAGGATACATGAATCCATCATCATCTGTGATCGGTTGTGCAAGTTTTTTTTTGCCTCTTACACAACTTGCTAACCAATAATTGGATTTCTCATCATTCCTCTGTGGTGCAACCAATGCAAAGACATGTCCTGACTGAAGTAGATATGATAGATGGTTATGCTCAAGTGAACTTTCCATGTCATCATTTTTGATAGAGGGTATGATAGACAATGGAGTAAGATAATGTGGAGCCCATGTGTCCACCCACTCACTTGACTCACAGTGATCCCAATCACACTGAAAATAAGTACAACAAAAACAAGCTAGTTGTCGTGTCCAAATGGTCCATGTACTAGAATTAGAGCTCCAAAATGAATGCATTTTTGATGAGTCTCTCACTGTAGCACAATCTATTCTATCACCTATGGACCCTTCCTCAACCAACCAAAAGAAAATGCGTGCCACTGAATTAAGAGTCCCCCCTTGTGATAATGCTAAACTACACCAATCAACAATGCTATGAGCATCAAGAAGCTCTGTTGTTGAAATCTTCAGTTGCTCCTTAACTAGAGCTCTCTTCACACATGCCCCTGCTCCATCATGTTCCCCTTTTCCATGGCCAAACTCAAAAAAACTCCAAATATGAGGCACCCCTCTCTCTATGTGCATCCTACACAACCAATAAAACATGCGAGCATTCTTGAATTGACCTGTACAGTTATATGACCAAATGATATGTCTATCCATAGAAATTGCATGCTCGTGTAAGAAATCAAAAAAATTCTTCAAACAATGTTGCACAAACTCGTGAGAGTGAGATCTATCATCACTCATATAAAAATGATACTCTCCAATAATCTTTCAATTATCTTCCACACTATCAGGGGCATGTCTATATGTTATGTGAACAAAAATTGCAATCTGAATAGAGTTGTAATATTGATATTGTGTCTCATTTTGAGGTTGCAATGTGTAGTTCTCAGCAAAATCAACAACTAATATAATAGTGGCAATGGGAAAAGTCTCCTTACATGTTCTAAATTGTTGATCCAACCACTGAGACTTGTGACTGTCTTGCATACTTGTAAAAAAGATTTGCCTTGAAATCTGAAATAAAATTAGCCACATTGATATCTTTTCCAACCAATTCACATCTAGAGCTCTCACTCCCACTCTTCAATGTGTATTTCACCATTTCATAGACCCTTTTTTTCACTATTGTCTTTCCAAGATCTTGTTCACACCCCTCATGGAAACATGTGTCAAACTTGGATAAGCCACCACATTCTGAACACTTCTCATTTAAGCAAGCATTTTTATAAAAGGAACAACCATCAACTCTACAACATAAGAGTTGATCTAACAAGTCTCTTGATGATTTTGGAAGCCCACTAGCCCCACAATCCTCCAACATTTCTTTACTATGCAAAGTAGAACAGATGGAGCATAATAGTTCATGGTGCATAGAAAATTCAACATGATATTTGCAACAACATGTATTTCGAATTTTGAGTGGCACACAATAAAATGGCTTCAAAGATTCAAAAGCCCTTTGTGATATATGAACACTTGGATGACTCTCTCTAAATATTTTGAACAACATAGTTTGACTTACCTCCAAATAGTGTTTAGGATGTGGCGTGCGGTCTCTGACGCCAATTCTCAACTTTAAGACATCTTTAGCATTGGGTGATACTCGTGAGTTAGAGTTCCAAAATTGTATAATTTCTTCCTTCACATCGTCGGATAGCTTCTTATCAAAACGTGAAAGTCTCCCACCAAATGCCCATGTTTCATTTTGAAGAGGATCATTAATTTTCTCTTGTCGACTAAGTGTTCTTCTCAAATTAGTACGATTTAGATTCAAATCAACACAATTTTGTCTCATATATCTACCATTTCTCAAATGATGACTTACCAAAGAGGTTGTAATAACCCTTTGAGCAGCTCTATTATCCTTCTCTTTGCTATTTTTCCCAACGTTATTGAGAGCACTGAAAAGATTTTTCACAATAATGGCATTTCTTTCCAACTTTTTATTGACATGAATTTTCAATTTGGAAAGCATAGGTCTCATCTTTTGCATCTTTAATAAGTTCACGAAAAGCTGACATTGCTCTACCACTATCTTGTTGCCAAAAAACATCTAATATAGTCTTGAAGCCCATAACCGAATGGTTCTTTATGATTTTTTCCCTTCCAAACTAGTCATAATCATTTCATCAATTTCAATTATCCATTTTGGTGTTTTAGAACCTTAATGTCGATTATAATTAGGAGATATGTAAGGTTCTTGTGCATTAGGTTCCTGTGCATTGTCATCTTCGACATGGTCAATTATGCAATTTGGATTATGACTTGGTGGCATTTCTTCTTCAAAATTTTCAATCTCTACATTTTCAATTTCCACATTATCATTTTCAATAGGTACATTTTCATTCCCCAACTGTACATTTTCATTATTTGACTCTATGATTTCACCTTCTATTAATTCATCATCAACTTGATTGATATTTAGCACACCTTGTCTTTTTTTTCGGTGTTTCATTTTGTCCCTTTCCCTATATGCCGCAATGTCTTCATTGGACATCTTCCTTTTACGTTTATCCTTTCGACGACTTCTGCTCCCCATTCAGATGACAAATTCGAACACCTAGGGTTATATTTTCGAATTTTTTTCAATTGGTTGGGCCCCAAAACACAACTTTTTACAAATCGCGTGAAAAAAGAGGTAAAAAAGTAATGTTGTTGGGTCTGTAGGGACAGTCAAATATTGGAAATTAATGCCAATAGGATCAGATATCCAATATGTAATTGGGTATCCGATATAGGGTCGAATATCCGATATGAAATCAGATATCCGATATAGGAAAATGACTTTTGGGCGGAAAACTTGCTAAGATTTTCCTCCTTTGCCACAATAATATTAATATTCTGAAAATATTTGAAGGCAAACGACTTTAATTTATAACTAAGTTAATAGTATATTAGTATTAGTATAAAGTATCAATAATATTAATATATAATAGTATTAATATACCTATAGTATCAATATTATTATTATACCTATAATAGTATTAATATTATTAATATAGATATAATAGTGTCAATATATAGTGTTTATTTATATTAAGCTACAATATATAGTATTAATATATATTATTATTATAGCTATAATAGTATTATTATTATTACTATACATATAATAATATTAATATTTAGTATTTATTTATATTATAATTATTATCGTAAAATACTATAAATAGTATATCCTAAAATATTATGTTATTATATAGATATATTAATAACATACATATTAATATAATAATATTTATAATATATATTATATTTAATAAAAATATTACGTTGTTATATATATATATATAATATTATTATACATATTAATATAATAATCTATAATACAAATATGTCTCATATGAATGATTCGAATATGTCCCTAGGGGTCCTAGGACCCCTAGGGACATATGTTGTCGTTTAATGGGTCAAAGGGGGTCATAGGTCACCCTATGACCCACTTTGACCCATATGAACGACTCGAATATGTCCCTAGGGGTCCTAGGACCCTTAGGGACATAATGTCATCGTTTAATGGGTCAAAGGGGGTCGTAGGTCACCCTATGAGCCCCTTTGACCCATATGAATGATTTGAATATGTCCTTAGGGGTCCTAGGACCCCTAGGGACATATGTCGTCGTTTAATGGGTCAAAGGGGGTCATAAGTCACCCTATGACCCCCTTTGACCAATATGAAAGATTCAAATATGTCCCTAGGGGTCCTAGGACCCCTAGGGACATATGTCATCGTTTAATGGGTCAAAGAGGGTCATAAGTCACCCTATTACCCCCTTTGACCCATATTACCCATTCAAATATGTTCCTAGGGGTCTTAGGACCCCTAGAGACCTATATCGTCATTTAATGAGTGCCCTATGACCCCCTTTGACCCATATGAACGATTCAACTATGTCCCTAGGGGTCCTAAGACCCCTAGAGAAATATGTCGTTATTTAATGGGTCAAAGGGGGTCATAGGTCACCCTATGACCTCCTTTGACCCATATGAACGATTCGACTATGTCCCTAGGGGTCTTAGGACCCCTAGGGCCATTTGTCATCATTTAATGGGTCAAAGAGGATCATAGGTCACCCTATGACCCCCTTCGACCCATAATACCCATTCGAATATGTCCCTAGGGGTCCTAGGACCTCTAGAGACATATATCGTCATTTAATAGGTCAAGAGGGTCATAGGTCACCCTATGATCCCCTTTGATCCATATGAACGATTCAAATATGTTCCTAGGGGTCCTAGGACCCCTAAGGACATATGTCGACATTTAATGGGTCAAAGAGGGTCATAGGTTACCTTATGACCCCATTTGACCCATATTACCCATTCAAATATTTCCCTAGGGGACATATGTCGTCGTTTAATGGGTCAAAGGGGGTCATAGGTCACCCTATGACCTGCTTTGACCCATATGAACAATTCAAATATGTCCTTAGGGGTCTTAGGACCCCTAGGGACATATGTCATCGTTTAATAGGTCAAAGGGGGTCATAGGTCACCCTATGACCCCCTTTGACCCATATGAAAGATTCAAATATGTCCCTAGGGGTCCTAGGACCCCTAGGGACATAAATTGTCGTTTAATGGGTCAAAGAGGATCATAGGTCACCCTATTACCCCCTTTGACCCATATTACCCATTTGAATATGTCCCTAGGGGTCCGAGGACTCCTAGGGACATATGTCAACGTTTAATGGGTCAAAGAGGGTCATAGGTCACCCTATGACCCCCTTTGACCCATATTACCCATTCGAATATGTCCTTAGGGGTCCTAGGACCACTAGAAACATATATCGTCATTTAATGAGTTAGAGAGGGTCATAGGTCACCCTATGACCCCCTTTGACCCATATTACCCATTCAAATATGTCCCTAGGGGTCCTAGTACCCCTAAGCACATATATAATCGTTTAATGGGTCAAAGAGGGTCATAGGTCACCCTATGATCCCCTTTGACCCATATGAATGATTCGACTATGTCCCTAGGGGTCGTAAAACCCGTAGGAACATATGTCATCGTTTAATGGGTCAAAGAGGGTCATAGCTCACCCTATGACCTCCTTTGACCCATATGAATGATTTGACTATGTCCCTAGGGGTCCTAGGACCCCTAGGGACATATGTCATCGTTTAATGGGTCAAAGGGGGTCATAGATCACCCTATGACCTCCTTTGACCCATATGAACGATTCGACTATGTCCCTAGGGGTCATAGGACCCTTAGGGACGTATGTCATCATTTAATGGGTCAAAGAGGGTCATAGGTCACCCTATGACCCCTTTTGACCCATAATACACATTCGAATATGTCCCTAGGGGTCCTAGGACCCCTAGAGACATATATCGTCATTTAATGGGTCAAAGGGGGTAATAGGTCACCCTATGACCCCCTTTGACCCATATTACCCATTCGAATATGTTTCAAAAATTTGTCATCATTTAATGGGTCAAAAGGGGTCATAGGTCACCCTATGACCCCCTTTGACCCATATTACCCATTCGAATATGTCCCTAAGGGTCCTAGGACCCCTAGGGACATATGTCGTCCTTTAATGGGTCAAAAGGGGTCATAGGTCATAGACCCTATGACCCCCTTTGACCCATATGAACGATTCAACTATGTCCTTAGGGTTCCTAGGACCCCTAGGGACATATGTCATCGTTTAATGGGTCAAAGGGGGTCATAGGTCACCCTATGACCTCCTTTGACTCATATGAACGATTCAACTATGTCCTTAGGGGTCCTAGGGCCCCTAGGGACATATGTCATCGTTTAATGGGTCAAAGAGGGTCATAGGTTACCCTATGACCCCCTTTAATCCATAATACCTATTCAAATATGTCTCTAGGGGTCCTAGGACCCCTAGAGACATATAGCATCGTTTAATGGGTCAAAGAGTGTCATAGGTCACCCTATGACCCCTTTTTACCCATATGAATGATTCGAATATGTCCCTAGGGGTCCTAGGACCCCTAGGGACATATGTCATCGTTTAATGGGTCAAAGAGGGTCATAGGTTACCCTATGACCCCATTTGACCCATATTACCCATTCGAATATGTCCCTAAGGGTCCTAGGACCCCTAGGGACATATGTCGTCATTTAATGGGTCAAAGGGAGTCATAGGTCACCCTATGACCCCCTTTGACCCATATGAACGATTCAAATATGTCCCTAGGGGTCCTAGGACCCCTAGGGACATATGTTGTCGTTTAATGCGTCAAAGGGACCTATGACCCCCTTTGACCCATATGAACGATTCGAATATGTCCCTAGGGGTCCTAAGACCCCTAGGGACATATGTCATCGTTTAATGGGTCAAAGAGGGTCATAGGTCACCCTATGACCCCCTTTGACCCATATTACCCATTCGAATATGTCCCTAGGGGTCTTAGGACCCCTAGGGACATATGTCATCCTTTAATGGGTCAAAGGAGGTCATAGGTCACCCTATGACCCCCTTTGACCCATATGAATGATTTGACTATGTCCCTATGGGTCGTAGGACCCGTAGGGACATATGTTATTGTTTTATAGGTGAAAGAGGGTGATAGGTCACCCTATGACCCCCTTTGACCCATATGAATGATTCGAATATGTCCCTAGGGACATATGTCATCGTTTAATGGACCTATGACCCCCTTTGACCCATATTACCCATTCAAATATTTCTCTAGGGGTGCTAGGACCCCTAGAGTCATATATCATCGTTTAATGGGTCAAAGAGGGTCATAGGTTACCCTATGACCCCCTTTGACCCATATGAACGATTCGACTATGTCCCTAGGGGTCCTAGGACCCCTAGGGACATATGTCGTCGTTTAATGGGTCAAAGGAGGTCATAGGTCACCCTATGACCTCCTTTGACCCATATGAACGATTCCACTATGTCCCTAGGGGTCCTAAGACCCTTAGGGACATATGTCATCGTTTGATGGGTCAAAGAGGGTCATAGGTCACCCTATGACCTATGACCCCCTTTGACCCATAATACCCATTCGAATATGTCTCTAGGGGTCCTAGGACCCCTAGAGACATATATCGCCGTTTAATAGGTCAAAGAGGGTCATAGGGTGACACATATGAACGATTCGAATATGTCCCTAGGGGTCCTAAGACCCCTAGGGACATATGTCGTTGTTTAATGGGTCAAAGAGGGTCATAAGTTACCCTATGACCCCATTTGACCCATATTACCCATTCGAATATGTCGCTAGGGGTCCTAGGACCCCTAGGAACATATGCCATCGTTTAATGGGTCAAAAGGGGTCATAGGTCACCCTATGACCCCCTTTGACCCATATGAACGATTCGAATATGTCCCTAGGACTCCTACGGACATATGTCATTGTTTAATGGGTCAAAGGGGGTCATAGGTCACCCTATGACCCCCTTTGACCCATATGAACGATTCGAATATTTCCCTAAGGGTCCTAGGACCCCTAGGGACATATGTCATTGTTTAATGGGTCAAAGAGGGTCATAGGTCACCCTATGACCCCCTTTGACCCATATTACCCATTTGAATATGTCCCTAGGGGTCCGAGGACCCCTAGGGACATATGTCATCATTTAATGGGTCAAAGAGGGTCATAGGGTGACCTATGACCCCCTTTGACACATATTACCCATTTGAATATGTCCTCAGGGGTCCTAGGACCCCTAGAGACATATATCATTGTTTAATGGGTCAGGTGACCTATGACCCCCTTTGACCCATATTACCCATTCGAATATATCCCTAGGGGTCCTAGGACCCCTCCTAGGACCCCTAGAGACATATATCGTCGTTTAATTGGTCAAAGAGGGTCATAGGTCACGCTATGACCCCCTTTGACCCATATGAACGATTCCACTATGTCCCTAAGGGTCGTAGGACCCGTAGGGACATACCTTTGACCCATATGAACGATTCGAATATGCCCCTAGGGACATATGTCGTCGTTTAATTGGTCAAAGAGGGTCATAGGTCACCCTATGACCCCCTTTAACCCATATTACCCATTTGAATATGTCCCTAGGGGTCCTAAGACCCCTAGGGACATATGTCATCGTTTAATGGGTCAAAGGGGGTCATAGGTCACCCTATGACCCCCTTTGACCCATATGAACGATTCGACTATGTCCCTAGGGGTCTTAGGACCCCTAGGGACATATGTCGTCATTTAATGGGTCAAAAGGGGTCATAGGTCACCCTATGACCCCCTTTGACCCATATGAACAATTCGACTATGTCCCTAGGGCTCTTAGGACCCCTATGGACATATGTCGTCGTTTAATGGGTCAAAGGGGGGCATATGTCACCCTATGACCTCCTTTGACCCATATGAATGATTCGACTATGTCCTTAGGGGTCCTAGGACCCCTAGGGACATATGTCATCATTTAATGGGTCAAAGAGGGTGATAGGTCACCCTATGACCCCCTTTGACCCATAATACCTATTCGAATATGTCCCTAGGGGTCTTAAGACCCCTAGAGACATATATCGTCGTTTAATGGGTCAAAGAGGGTCATAGTTCACCCTATGACCCCCTTTGACTCTTATATATTAATAATATACATATTAATATTATAATATATATATATATATATATTACATTATTATATTTAATAAAAATATTACTTTATTATATAGATATATTAATAACATACATATTAATATAATAATATTTATAATATATATTATATTTAATAATAATATTACGTTTATATATATAATATTATTATACATATTAATATAATAATATATAATGCATATTACATTTAATGAAAATATTACGTTATTGTATATATTAATAACATACATATTAATATAATAATATATAATATGTATTATATATATATATTACGTTATTATATTTAGTAAAAATAATAATAATATAAATTATATTTATAGATTGTAATAAGATTAACATAAGATATTATTATATATTACTAGATTATATCTTGTATGTTTACATTACGTTATTATATATATATAATATATTAAAATATTCTTGTGCATATTAATATAAGTGAAATCATTTAAAAATAAAAAACTAGAACATTTAAATCGAATTTCCCTCCAAAATTTAATTTTTTTTAGAATTTGACTACCGAGCCATATCGGATATCCGATTTGGAAACGGATATCCGATTAGGCTAGGCATTTATCAAGCCTGCCCGGTCAACCCCAAAGACGTGTTTATAGAGAATTTTAGTGATACTCAAACTTCGGGTAGCTGTCTGACAATGTTATTTTGATCAAAATTGAGTGAAACGAAATGGGTTTTTTAATATCGCTCTCTAGATTCCATCAATATAATTTCTGTCAAATTTTGAGTTCGATAAGTATTTATTTGTTAATTATCAGTGAAGATTATTGTAAAGTGCTGATTGACATACTGAATGAAAAATAGCTATAACTTTCAAACGGTATAACATTTTTAAATCTAAAAGTTGTGTCACATTCTATACTTCGCCTAGTATAAGAAAAAAAGAAAAATTAAATTTGGTCAAATGTTTTATTAGTTAGGGTGGTCAGACATGGGACTTTTTTTAATCCGAAAAAGTTTTGGTAGAAAATTCATATTTAATTATTTATTTGGAATAAAAATATCAAAAAATATGCGTCACATCTGGGCATGAGTCTAGTTTTCATATCTATAATTATATTAAAAAAATATTATGATTTGATTTTGATTAAGGTGGTCAGACATACACCTACTTTTTATTTTCGCCCTGAAATTTTCTTAGTATTGCATTAAAATTCAAACTTTTGACCAATCAATTATTTTTTTCTCCTGATAAGGCCTAGTAGTTTAGAAACTACATTCAATTTTCTACAAATTATTTTCTTACAACTTTTTGATATAAAGTCCATAACCACTTCAAAATTATGTGTCAATTTGACATAAACCAGATTTGCTGATTTTTCACTGCCACTTAAGGCCATAGTTTGGTACACCATGATCTTGCACATACCCTGTATCAATACTTGCATAGAATTACCACTGTCATGAATACCTTCATCCTTTATGAGTGACATACATACAATATTTGAGGTAATCAAATTTAATGAGATTTACAAGTTTAATGGCATCTAAATCTTAACAATTATTTATTTGATACAAATATCTACAAAAATTACCATTTATACTCTTATTTTCAATTCATAATTTACAATAGTACAAATATTATTCAATGTCAATAAAGTTCACCTAACTTTGCAAATTATTTTTTAGAAGTTTGAATTATTATACTAGTGTAGATACTTTAGATTTTATTATTTAACTTCACATAAAAATGGGTACATAAAACCTATACAATGCGCTATATGGAGACATGTAGATGTCTCCAATTTGAGCTCCATCACTATTTTTTAGTGGTTTTCCCTGTATTGTAGAAACCCTTTGTATGTAAGAGATAGGTTCCACTGAGTATCTAGAAAAGAGTATATATAGTTAGCAATAAAACTTACTATATGTACTAAATTAACTAAAAAATGTGTTTTTTTTTTCTTTAATTTTTTAGATGATATTTTATTTAATAATAATAAATAATATGTAAAGAGACTTACTTGCTACCCATGTGATTTGTAGCTTTCAAAGAGAGCCATGGAATAGAGTTCGAGTCAACTATTTCTTGACTTTGAATCAAAGAGAGCCATGGAATAGAGTTCGAGTCAACTATTTCTTGACTTTGAAGCTTTACACTTACTCTACTAGAGGGAATGAATAACTCCCATGTGGGTTGCCCTCCATAATAATCTATCTCACCAAGAAAATAATGTCTTCCAACCATCTCTTGTCTTGAAGCTGATGACAATTGAGTTGAAACATTTTTTATAACCCATGTAGATCCATTGAAGGAGTATATTTTCATGCCTTCACTAAAGTAGCTAGTTATGCATACATTTCCATTTGGGATTGAGAGAGATGAGGGAAGGCCCATAGGTTTAATTATTTCCCTTATGTAAAAACTATATAATGCTTCGTAATTTACTTGAATGATATGTTCCATATTGCTACATGTTTTTTTTAGAATGCCATCTTGACTTTCATATCGTGTAATGTATGGTATCTTATCAAAGGAACCAAGACCACTATGACAGGTTGCTTGCAATAAAAGATATGACATCATATCTATCTTTTCTTTTTGTCCAATCACTTTTCCTACATAGACTACAACTAGTTAATTATTCTTTAATTTATTCCTAATCAATATTAAAATTACTAACATTACTTCACCATAATAATATGTTGTATGACTAAAAGACGAGAGACTTAACCTACAAAAGGGTAATGGTGAAGAAGTTCTTTTCTTTTTTAATTACCAAAATACTACAATATCCCATTCATTAAACACAATGTAATAACTTAACATAATAATCTAAAGAACTGTCATTTTGACAAACAATTTTAAAATGAAGTTGTGAACATGTTTTTAAAATTTACAAATAAAGAACAAAAACTCTTTTAGTTTTATGTAATTATTTAGTATATATTAATTAAATTAATTTAGTAAGATTTTCAATTTAATGATATTTAACTATTTTTTAAAATAAAATATTATTTTGTTATATTAATATAAAATTATTGCCATTGACGTGTTATAATGATATAGTTGTAGTATTCTTATTGTCATTCTCATCAAGATTCACACACTATTGGAGTGCTATTGTTGAATGTATATTTGAAAGTAAAGTTCCTTTTTTATGACTTGCTTAATCAAAATATTTTAATATAAATAATAATATCGATTTGATACAAATTTTAAAATATAATTTTATTATTACAATTATGTTAAACACTTATTCTTTTACATTATAACTTTGAATTATATTAATAATAAATTTATATTAAATTTATTAATAATTATTTATAACTTTTTATATTTTTAATAAAATTATAATTGATTATATAAATAAATGATTGAAACATATAGTTCAATGTTTAAAGAATAGAACAAAAGGTTGAAATTCATTCATGAGAGCAATAATATATTCCATTGTTATTAATCTCATTACCTTTTATTTGATAGTTTTTAATCATAAAATTTTATAATAATGATTTCATTATCATTTTTCATAATGATGTCAATATTTTTGGGTTACATTTAGAAATTCATAGCATTTTTGATGTGAATAAGATTAAAAAATAATTGAATCAAGTACAAACTTTACTTATTGTAGTTAATGATGGGTACTAAAAATCTAGTCTTTTTATCAAAGAAAATGTTGAATTGCCACTATAGCTTATGACCACTTATAAAAATAAGGATTCTATTTTTATGAAAGATTTTTTGTTCGATTGTCACTCACCTGTAATTGTATTGGTACTCTTATGATCCCCATCAAAATAGGACCAGGTAGGTTTCCCTCCTTGTCCATCAACATAAAAAAGGAAATAATGTTGACCTCGTGGATTGGAATATGCAAAATCCATCAATCCATACAATTTTGCATTGACATGATCAAGACTATATGAAAGGTTCTCATTGCACTTGTAAACTTGCACACCTCGGCCTCTCAGTGTGATCAACAATCTGAACAAAGGAACAAACATAATTTCAATTAGAAGAGAATATGTATGAGAACTTCTACAAGAGAAGATAATATCCATCATCAAGAAAGACAAGAAAATATGTATCGGAATATCCACAAGAAGGGATAATATCTATCACTAGAATGAGCAAGAAAGAGACAAGAATAAATACAAGAATATTTGAAAGAGAAGATAATGTAAATAATTAGGACGATCAAGCAAGAGAAGACAATATTTATGAGAACCTCCACCAAAGAAGAAAAAAATCCATCATCTAGATGATCAAGCTTGAGAGAAGAGATGCAAACTTTTGCAAGAGAAGATGATATCCAACATCAAGATGAATATGGAAGAGTATAAAATGTATGTGAATATCCACAAGAAAAGCAGGTATAAATTATCAGAATGAACAAGCAAGATAAGAGAATATGTATTAGAATACCCACCAAAGATGCTTATATCCATTATCAAGATGAACAAGCAAGAGAAGATAATATCCAACATCCAAATAAGGAAGCTTGAGAGAAGAGAATATATACAAGAATATCCACAAGAGAAGTTAGAATCCATCATAAGGATAATAAAGGAAGAGAAGAGAATATGTGAAAGAGAAGATAGTATAAATGACCAGGATGAGCAAGAAAAAGAAGAGAATATATATGATAATATATGCACAAGAAAATAATATAAGCTATTATGATGAAAAATTTTCATCATAAAAATGTCTATTAGAAAAGTTAATATGTTAATATCTATTATTGAGATGAGCAAGAAAAAAAAGAGAATATGTATGAAAATGTTTCGAAGACAAAAATATCCATCATTAGAATGAACAGGCGAAGAAAATATTTATGAGAATAGTCACAAGAAAAGAAAATAACTATGAGATTATCCACAGAGAAGAGAATACTCATAAGACTGTCCATACAAATAGAATACCAATAAAACTATCCATAGAAATAGAATACCAATACAAACTATCTGCGAGAGAAGAGAATATCCATACAAATAGAATATCAATAGAACTATCTGCAAGAGAAGAGAATATCAATCAGACCATCTTCATGATAAGATAATTTCGATGAGGCTATCTGCAAGAGAAGAGAGGATTGAAGATGATAAATATTCCTATGACAATGAATGCTTCATAAAGATAATCTCAACATATAATCTAATCCAAAAAAAAATTCAAGCAAACATTAAAACTTATCAAAATTTCAAATCTTTTTAAAAACTAAATCTACTTACGTGTTTCCTATGGGAGGCTGGATGGAAGCAGAAGAATTAGCTGCACTGCCTATGGCAGCAAAAGCAAACACAAAGACAACTAATCTCAATACAATAAGAGGATTCATATTGGAGGGTGTTTACAAACTTGCAAACGCTGCAGATTGAAGATTACATTGAGAGATGTTTAGTATTAATAATCATTTGAAGGAGTAGTAAACGATGCAAGTTGTTTGTCTTTCTGTCAAAGTTGGTCTCACTAGTCAATTGTTAATCTTCCAAAAACCAAAGTTAGCCATTATTTACGCATTCTTCAAAGGGATTATAACTCAAAACAAAAACTACCGATGAGGCAATATCTTTTCTTGGTAACCAACGACGAAATTTCTTGTTCGATATCCTTATATAATACTTCATTGGGCAAGGTTGTATACATTTCATAGGTTTTCACAAGCTCGTTCTATTTAGTGCATGTCTTACACATCATAAACCTTCCGGACGGCTTTGTTTAGTTTTTTTATCACATCATAACTACAAACATTAGTGGAGATTACGAGGGTGCAATGGTGGAGGAGCACCCATATAAAGTATTTAGGTCAAGTTTTATGCACGAGTCGACTTGAGAAATTTATCTTGATTTCATCATTAGGATAAGATAATTTTCTTGAGATTTGTACAGATCATTGTGGGGTCATTCTTCCCCATTCTATACTGATCTAGAATTTTCTATAAGTTGTTTTTCCTATTTTGTAATAATCTAGAAGGTTTCGTAGATTATCTTAGCAAGTATAAATAGAGTTTTAGGTTTAGGTTTAGGTCAAGTTGGAGAGAAAGGTTTATCAGAGCTTGGGGAAAGCTCTTGAGGCAATTAGATTTTATGTCTGGATCGGAGTTGGAAGCTGAAACATCAAACATGGTCACCAATGCTGAACTGGCAAAGAAGATGCAAGAACAAGAGAAAATCAATAAGTGGTTATTAGATGAATTTGAGAAGACGAAGGGCTGGATGGAAAATAAAGCAAAGGTTTCCTCAGAGCAAGAAGAATAAGGGGAAGAAGAGGATACCCCTGAGCAGGAGGTGATTAACTTACCTGTAGACCAAAGATACTTTATAGAAGCCCTTGAAAGAGTTGGTAAGAAGGATGCAAAGGTGACCTACCCATCTTCTCAGGAAAGATGGATGTTGATGCTATTGTGGATTGGATAGAAGCCTTAAACAACCATTTTGAATTTGAAAATATAGCAAAGAAGGATAAGGTAAAAATTGCCAAGTCAAAGTTGAAGGGACCAACCCTCACTTGGTGGAATTTCATTCAAGGAGAAAGGGTCAAAGAAGGTAAGAACATGATAACTTCTTGGGAAAGGATGTGTGTCAAGGTGAGAGAAACATACTTACTTAAGGATTATGAAATCCAACTTCATCAAAGGAGACAAAGTTTAAGACAAAAGGAGCTAGATGTCACTGCCTATATTAAAGAATTTCAAAAATTAAGCCTGAGGTCAAAGCAGAGTGAATGTGAAAGTGTAAAAGTTGCTAGATATCTCAATGGATTGAGGTTGAACATTCAAGAAGAACTTAATTTATTATGTCTAGATACAGTACATAAATGTTATCAACTAGCATTGAAGGTGGAAGCGAAATTGAAAAGAAGGCAAGAACAAAATAGCAGAGGAAGCAGAAGAAATCAAAGGGGAAGAGGAAATTTCCAAGGAAGAGGACAAAACCATGAAGATCATAAGGAGATAAAGCAAGAAACCAGTCAAAGTGAAGAAAATTTCAGAGATAACTTCAGAGTTAGAAGAGACAATTCAAGAGGTGGATTTGGTGGTAGAAGGGCAAGTTCAATTGTTTGTTTCAATTGTAATAAGGAGGGACATTATGCATCTAGGTGTCCAGATAGAGCAAGTTCAAGTTCACAAGGTGAAAGAAGAACACATTTGGTACAAGATGATGAATACCAAGAGAAGGAGATGGCTGACTCAGATAGTGTACCTGAAAGAGGAGAAAGTTTAATGATGAGAAGAACACTTTTGAAAGTGCCTACTACCATGGAACCACCACAAAGGAAAATTATCTTTAGGACTACTTGCAAATCTGGGGGTAAGGTATGTAAAGTCATTATTGATTCAGGATCTACTGAGAATTTAGTTTCTATTGAGATGGTTGAGAAGTTAAAACTTAGGAGAATACCTCATCCTTTTCCTTATAAGGTTTCATGGCTAACAAAGGGTCAACAAACTCTCTTAAATGAGCAAGCATGGGTTGATTTTCAGATTGAAAATTATAAGGACAAAATTTTGTGTGATATAGTTGATATGGATGCATGCCATGTATTATTTGGTAGGCCCTGGCAGTATGATTTGCAGGCACAACATGATGGAAAACTCAATATATACACCATCAAGAAGGATGGAAAACTGATTAGATTGATTCCATTTGCTGATCATGAGGAAGTGGAAGAAAATAAGGAGAGGGAAGCCAAAATTATGATGGTTAATAAAAAGGAATTCTTATGGGATATGAAGGATGAACCTAAGCCTTGTTTTCTTTTGATGCCTAACCCACAACCACAAGAACCCATTGGAAAAGACAGAAAAGAGGCTGAAACAAAGAAGGCAATTCCTAATAGAGTGAAAGAACTTTTGGATAAATATGAAGGTTTGATTTCAGAAGGTATGCCAAAAATTTTACCACCTATACGAGACATTAGTCATTGTATTGATTGCATTCCTAGAGCTACTTTACCTAATAAGGCTGCATACAAGATGACACCACAACAAAATGAAGAGATTGCCAGACAAGTAAAGGAGTTACTCGATTCTGGCTTGATTACGAAAAGCTTAAGCCCATGTGTTGTACCTGCTATTTTGGCACCCAAGAAGGAAGGAACCTAGAGGTTATGCATTGATTCTAGAGCCATTAATAAGATTACAATCAGATATAGGTTTCCAATGCCAAGAATTGAAGATTTGCTTGATTGTTTGGGAGGTGCAAAGTATTTCTCCAAGATTGACTTAAAAAGTGGGTACCATCAAATAAGGATAAGAGTTAGAGATGAGTGGAAGACAACATTCAAAACTAATGATGGATTATATGAATGGATGGTAATGCCATTTGGACTCTCTAATGCTCGTAGTACCTTCATGAGACTTATGAATGAAATACTCAAGGACTTCAATGGCAAGTTTGTCATAGTATATTTAGATGACATATTAATTTTCAGCAAGACAAAGGAAGAACACCTAGAGCACATTGACATGGTTTTGAGAAGACTTCATGAGGAGAAATTGGTAATAAATTTGGAAAAATGTTTGTTTATGCAAGAGGAGTTGACATATCTAGGTTTTGTGATCTCCCAAGGTTGCTTGAAGATGGATAAAGAAAAGGTAAGTGCTATACTATCTTGGCCACCCCCAAAAATAGTTGGAGATGTTAGAAGCTTTCATGGTCTTGCTAAATTTTATAGGAAATTCATAAGAAATTTCAGTCATATATGTGCTCCTATGTTAGAAACTATTAAAGGAGGAATGAAGTGTAAGTTTGCATGGAGCCAATCAACAAATGAAGCTTTTGAGTTGCTTAAGAAAAAGGTTAGTGAGCAGCCAATTCTTTCTTTACCTGATTTTAACAAAGTTTTCCAAGTAAAATGTGACACTAGCAAGGTTGCTATAGGAGCAATTCTTAGTCAAGAAGGAAAACCAATGGCTTTCTTAAGTGAAAAACTCAATGAAGCCAAACAGAGATACTCTTCATATGACTTAGAAGTGTATGCATTGGTTCAAGCTCTCAAAAGGTGGAGACATTACTTATTGCCAAAGGAGTTTGTTATGTATACCAATAACCAAGCACTTAGTTTTCTAAATAGCCAAGACAAATTAAGTCATAGGCATATCAAACAAGGTTGTTGATGCTCTTAGTAGAAGGAATTTGACTGTCTCCCAGATATAGCTAGAAAGTGTGGGAATTGAAGCACTCAAGGACATGTATGTAGCAGATCCAAATTTTGGTGACATCTACAAGGTATGTGTGGAGTTTGGTGAGAGATACCATGCTAATTTTCCTGATTTCTGGATACAAGACAGACTTCTTTTGAAAGGAGGACAACTATATGTACCCAGGTGCTCTATGAGGACAAACATTATCAAAGAGAAGCACAGTGGAACAATGAGTGGCATTTTGGTTTGGATAAAACCTTAGAATTGGTTAGAAGGTACTACTATTGGCCTAAACTTCAGACTGATGTGCGAAACTTTATGGAAACATGTATGATTTGTCAAAGGGCCAAAGGAAAGACTACAAATGTTGGGCTTTATCAACCTTTGCCAATACCATCTAGACCTTGGGAAAACATAACGATGGATTTTGTAATGGGGCCGCCACGGACACAAAAGGGGTATGATAGTGTATTTGTTTTAGTAGATAGGTTCAACAAAATGGCTCACTTCTTACCCTGCAAGTCAACCAATGATGCTTCTCATATAGCAAATCTCTTTTTCAAGGAAGTCATAAGGATTCATGGGCTACCCCTCAATATAGTTTTAGAAAGGGATGTGAAGTTCATAGAACACTTTTGGAGAACTTTATGGAGGAAACTTGGAACCAATTTATCATTTTCATCAGCCTACCACCCTCAAACTAATGGCTAAATAGAGGTAGTTAATAGAACATTGGGCAATTTGTTAAGAACACTCATAAGACAACATGCAGCAAAATGGGATGTAATCCTACCCCAAGCTGAATTTGCATATAATGAATCCATCAATAGAAGTACAGAAAAGTCACCATTTCAAGTGGTGTATGGAATTCATCCTAGAGGGATTTTTGAGTTAAGAGATATGAGTTCACATCAACAAGTTAGTGCCCAAGGAGAATAATTTGCTACTGCCATAAAAGAAATCCACGATGAAGTCAAACCACAACTCCAAAAAACCTCTGACAAGTATAAGAAGCATGTAGATCAGAAATGTAGACACTTACAATTTGAAGTGGGAGATTTAGTATAGGCAAATCTCAAGAAGGAGAGGCTACCAAAAAGTAAATCTACCAGACTTATGTTGAGAAAACTAGGTCCTTGTCAAATATTAAAGAAGTTTTGACCAAATGCTTATGAGATTCAATTGCCCCCAGAGATTGGCATTTCTCCCACCTTCAACATAGCATACCTCACACCATTCAAAGCACCCACTGAAGAAATTGATATAGGGAAAATGGCTGATACAGAAGACTTTCAACGTCTACCATTTAAGAAGGTACCACAGCTAGAAAGGATACTTGACACCTAAGTCATAAAGCAGAAAAGAGGAAAGGACTCCAAGCATTATTTGGTAAAACTCAGAGGTTATTCGGATGTAGATGCTGTGTGGATGACCACACAAGATATCAAGAAGTAGGGTACCATTCTACAAGAGCTTATCTCAAGTGGGCTTGAGATTAAATTTCCTGGGGAGTATGGTGCAGGAGCACACACATAAAGTATTTAGGTCAAAGTTTTATATAAAGTATTTAAGTCGAGCTTTATGTATTTAGGTCAATTTTTATGCATGAGCCGACCTGAGAAATTTATCTTGATTTTTCCATTAGGATAAGATAATTTTCTTGGGATTTGTACAGATCATTGTGGGTTCATTCTTCCCCATTCTATATTGATCTAGAATTTTCTATAAGTTGTTTTTCCTATTTTGTAATAATCTAGAAAGTTTCGTAGATTATCTTAACAAGTATAAATAGAGTTTTAGGTTTAGGTTTAGGTCAAGTTGGAGAGAAAAGTTTTTGGATACTAAGTTACAGAGAGAAAAAATCTGCAGGAGAGCAAGTGTATGCATTATTCATTTGATAAATTAAATAGAAGAATTTTATAATCTATCACTTACTGGTGTTGGTTCCTATTGTGTTTGCTTCCATTGCATTTATCTTTGCATCATGCAAGATGGCAAATTTGTCTAAGCCCAACTCACATGAACATATTGTAATATGAAATATACAATCTAGAAAAGAGTTTCACTGTGGTAAACTTGTTATTCAATCTGATTCGAAGTACAAAATGAGAAGGATAATAAATATGGGTCTAGGTTTTAGTCCAACATTTAAGTATGTGAGTTGAGGTTGGAATAATATGATATGGAAAATAAGGAGATGTATAGATTATGAATGGTATTTTGTAATTAGTAAGTTTGGTAGAGAAGAAAAGGAGATGTTTAATGATAAGATTTGAAGTTATTATTATGTAAAATATAAAAATAGATATTTTTTTATTATGTTAATGTTTTGTTTAATATGTTAATATTCAAATATAGTAACGGTTTTTTAATACATCATCACTTTGTGATTTCTTCAAATCCTCATCTAAAAAATAATGCCATAAAGTTAATCATTAGATTCTTCATTATCTCGCTAAACCTTGCATGATAATTCGGTGAAATAGTGATACCACCATTTTGGAACCTATCTTGATGAAACTCTACAATACTATGACATCTTTTCTACTTTGTGAATGCTAAAAACTCCTTGCGAAGCAAATAAACAATAATTTTTTCCCAACCGAATAATATTTTTATAGACTTTCACCATGGAAAAGATATGAGATATGTGCAATTCTTGGAATCCACCCCTTAGTTCACCTGCTTACGAATATGTTGGAAATTGGAATTCATATTCATAGATAATTTTTTTGATTAACTTGGAACCATAAATTTCACAAAATTGTAAGGTTCCAACATTCTGGGGACATATTCTCTTTGCGAGCGTAATGAGACTATAACTATCTCTAGAAAATTAGACCAAAATGTAATTCAATCAACCCATTATAAGTGAGAATTTTATTTTAATAGTGCCTAACCCTTTAAAATGGGAACATTGCCTTTTCCTCTATCATATGGGCCGATGAATAGAAAATTGATAGATTAATTGGTTGAGTCGAAGTAGCGAGCCAATCATTTCACTAGCAAGCGTAGATATAGGTAGGAGGGCTTCGAAACCAACCCAAAATGAAAAATTGCATATCGATGAATGCATAGGGTGGTAAAGAAAGATTGAAAAGGGTGGAAAAAAGAGTGTGCTCATGAAGAGGCCTTATATATACATTCTTCCATGATGCCTTCCCAATATTCAGTATGAGAAAAATGACTTACCCCCTTTAACTCTTAGTTTACTATTTATTTGTTCATCTATGAGAATAGATCTTGTTCTATCTTTCATTATATTCTCCTGATTTCTAAGGTCTTATGATACTCCCCTTTTCTCATCCTTCACAAAGAATTTTCTTTGGCATCATACATGGACACCATCTTATTCTTTCTTCTAAGCACCTCATAAGTCAGGATATTAGGACATGCATTATTCCTAGATGTACATCATGCATTTCATTCATTGTAATGAAATCCTCCCTTTGTGATTCTTGATCACATGTTGCTTTTCATAGCGATGCATCCTCGTACCTTGAAAGTATCCCATCATCTTCAAGTAGCAGGGTAAGAAAACAATGAACCCTTTCATAGATGCTTCTTCATAAGATAGTTTATCAGAGACTTTTAATGCCTCAGCATATAAGGAATTTATAAATATTTTAAAACTTCCCTCAAGGATAGTATTCTCCGTATTAAGTTAGAAATCTCTATTAGAGTTATCACCTTGGAATTTTCATATTTCATTACCAAGACTAACCCCTTGATTTGAGTTTCTTTCAAGG
This sequence comes from Cupressus sempervirens, assembly GCA_028749045.1. Taxonomy (NCBI): domain Eukaryota; kingdom Viridiplantae; phylum Streptophyta; class Pinopsida; order Cupressales; family Cupressaceae; genus Cupressus; species Cupressus sempervirens. The sequence goes on along the minus strand of CM053788.1, from coordinate 53,855,698 downwards.
ATTCATTTATGTCCATCACATATTCTATATGACATTTAAATTATTTTTTCCATGCAAATAGACAAATTCTCTAGGTATTTTCCATAGAATTCCTTAAATACTCTTTCTCCACAAGTTATAACCATTCTCATTATCTAATTCTACCTCATCATAAAGTAACTTAGGATTCGTAAGAATACATCACCACACCACACTTATTATACATTTGAACTTCATGGTTTAGTACTTTGATTAAAAATTATACCCTTCATGTATTCCTTACCCATTTCCTTATAGTTGATAACATTTTTGTTCATAGTCTCATCATTGCTCCTAGGATTCTAGTGAAGTATAAGCAATGAAATTTTATTCCTTAGGAGCATTTTATTTATAGTCTAAATAGGAATTTGAAGTTTGTTGCATCACATACTTGGAAAAGATATTAAAAAAAAATTATTTGGTTTATTATCTATTGTTTCTAACAAATGAGATTACGAGTAAGTGTATATTTAAATGGTTCATTTTAAGCATTGACTTCTTCAGAATGAAGCATATGAAATTGTACCTAATCTCATTAACAATATTTTATCTAAATATGTGATCATATAATTTTTAGTTCAAAAATGTTGAATATTCAAAGTTGACTAACATTTTTTACACTTAATTTTTTTCTTAATATGTTGTTTAAGAGTGCCCTATAAACCATGAGTGGCTTCTATGACTATTATTGCTAAAATCAATTTTTTAAATTTCTAATTTATAGATATGGCTGGTACAACTGGGCAAGAATGACAATGGATCATTTTTTTTGCTAATTTCTTTTTAGAATGTTCACTATTTTTCCTAAGAAGAATAGTCCTCCACTATTGATCCTTCTATCATCAAAATTTCCTACCCAATTAGCATCAGTATATACATGAACTATAAAATCAACATCTTTTTCATACTATAATCCATAATCCATTTTTCCTTTTAGGCATCTTAATATATTTTTAATAGTAGTAATTGTTGAGATTATGTGTGTTGCACACATTGCATAATACTGTTTATATTGTATAATTTTATTTTATTTTGTATAGTTGCACCTAGAAGCATCTAGATGGACATACAACATGTAGAGATTCCAATGAGATATTCTTGATGAGTTGTATTCAAACCTTGTGATAATATTTCATGTAATTATTTAATATTGGGGAAGAATAATCAAATTTTCAATATTAAATGTGGGTCAATGGAGGTTAGATAACACACAATTTTAGCACATGATTTATGGAATACCACTTGTTGGATTTGTGGGAGTTTGCTACTATAATTAAATCACAAGGGCATTTATTGAGGTGAGACAAGATAAGGCAAGATATGTTAGCCAAGGGAGCATTTGTAGAGATTGGAAACATGCCATTGGATGTGTGGATTCATGCTTGCTCACATGGGTTGTTTGGTTGTGGCTATGGCTTTGAAGGCTTACATGGTTTCATTGCAATGATGTTTTGCTAAATAATATATAGTGATGGATGCTTTTTTAGGTTGGCTTTTTCCCTCAATGAGGGCTTCCTAGGATACATCTTGTGTCACATTTTTGTGGGTATGTTGTCTATTCTCTTGTATGCAGATTTTCAGTGCTTATTAGATTCATATATATTATGGGTTATGTGGAAATAGTGACATTTTAGTTGCAAGTTTCCTTACAAGTGGTATCAAAGCTATCATTTTGTTATTGTAACCCTAGGTTGAATCCATTAGAATGCATGAAAGAATAAAAGAAAGGGTAAGACACATGGGTTTTGTAGGTTATTTATTGAATAGATCTAAGGATTTTGTATATGGATTGTTGGAAGACTTTGGGAATGTGAAAGCGTTGGTCAAAAGGGTTTTTTGGATATTTCATTTAAATGAGTGTTTTAGGGAGGATCTTGTAGTAATGACCTCATAAGCAAAAAATTCCTCACTCTCGAATCCACATTGGCATTTCCATAAATTTTGATATATAATTTGCCCTAGTTTGCTGATGTTGAGAGAAAATGCAAAAGTTTTTTAGTTGCAAGTTGTGATGACCCTTAAGTTTAATCCTATTAGATTTTTTTTGAAATAAAAATAAAAATCGTAAAATAGGATGTCTTCTAAAAATGGCCATAACTTTCACCCAGGATATCAGATTTCAGACTTCTTATAGTTGTTGTAAAGAAAATATAGAGCACTACAGGTTGGTATAGGTTTGAGTCTATTATGTTAATTTGTCAGGTTTTAAGAGCCAAGAAGTTACATGTTATTTATTTTTAGCATAAATTTGGGCATAAATAGGGCATATGGAGTTGGATTTTGGACTTCAAATAGTCAACATAAAGCTCTTGGAGAGCTCTACACACTGGTTCAGCTTTGGTACAGGTTTGACATGGTTTATTTGATGTTATAGAATTTAATGGTTTATGATTCACATTAACTATGGTAGCATTATGAGTTTATGACATTGTGTATTTTGGAGTTTTGAGTTTGATGTCATTATATACTCAACTTATATTTCATATTGGTTTTATGATGATATGGATATCAATGTTTGATTTCGATATGTATGATAAATTTTTGGGTCTATAAGTTGTGCTTTTATGTAAGAGGTTTATACTTACATGTTGCATTTATGACTTGGATATGGGTTTTAATTTCCCATTGATCATTCATTATTGATGCATATATAGATTGATGGCTTGGATTTTTCTATACCGTTAGTAACACGATTTGTTGATTTATCTTTATGTAGAGGGGATGGGACATTGCTACCAAGTACAATCATGGTGGAGGATTGTGGTTGACTATTTTATGCTGACATGTTGGATACTTTCAGAGTTAGTTTCTAGGTTTATGGATGTGATCATGGTGTCATAAATTTTTAGATGACATGATTGGATATATATGTAGTTTGTTGATATTTATTGGTTTGGATTCCTAATTTGGTTATGACAATATATCTTCTTAGTTGAGGATCATGGTTATTTTGTTTCTTTATCTATCTCATGATGTGCACTTTGAGTTCTTTGATGGTTTGGTGTCTTAGTCTATTCTCATGGTTAGAGAATGGCATTTCACCATGATGTCATGGATAGCTTGGATACATGGTTTAGTTGGAGCTTGTGATAGTGAGGATGTGGCAATGCAAGTTTGGTTTGTATCTTCTTGGTTTGGAGATGTTGGTTTCACTTGGTACTTATAATTTGGTTGTGTGTGTAGACCTAATGGATCTTCTATTGGAAACTACAATTGGAACAATCATTTTTTTGTCATTGATGTCAAATTTAATGATGAGACATGTTGCTATCTGATCTATATGTCATATCTATTTTGATTTATGAAGAGGATTTGAGAAATTGCTCATAACAAAAGCACCTAGAGGAAAGTTTGAGTTATGAAGAGGAACTTACAATGGACATGTGATTAGGTAGACTCTGACAAACCAAAGTGATTGTTTATATCATGTTGATATTCAAGTCTTTGTACAATATAAATCAAGATATATCATTGATGTAAATCTTAGCCAAGCAATAAAGTACAAGATTAAGGAATGCTGAGTAATGCTAGTGTCAATCGAGCCATAGTAAGTACCAAGAAAATTTAGTATTGTTTGAGAATCAGTATCGATTGAGTAATAGTTGATGCTGAGCTTTATAGTGACCGAGTTATTGAGTGATTACTGAGGCCAGAACTTAGTAATGGCCAAGTAACAATATTTTGAATGCGTAAGAAGAATCATGATTTTCAATTGACTTAGTTGATTTCTTGTGATATGTGGTATAGAGATAAACTCAACGGAAGAAAAAACAAAAAGGAACCAACACCAAAAAGAGATAGATAACAATATTCTTCTAATTGATTCATCAAATGAATAGTGTATACACTTTCTCTCCTATAGATTTCTTCTCCTCATAACTTCGTATCTAAATGCTTGACCTAAAGCTAAAAAATCTATTTATACTTGCTAGGATGGTCTATGAAACATTCTAGATTATTGCAAAATAAGAAAACCAACCCAAAGATACTTCCTACCAAAATAGCTTACATAATACTCTAGATCAATATAGACTAGGGAAGAATGACCCCACAATGATTTGAATAAATCCCAAGAAAAGATCTTATCAAAATGATGAAATTGGGATAAATTCTTTGTGTAGAAATCATGTCCAAAATATTTTATGTGGGTGCTCCTGCACCATACTCTCGTGGACAATAGAATCCAAGTCCCTTGGATTGGCCTTCCTCTTTTGTGCTTTCCAATTCTTTGGTATTTTCTATTTGTACTCTTGACCAATATCTAAATCAACTATCATTTGTGCATAAAGTTTTGCCTAATTAGATAGAACTCCTACAAAGCTTCAATGAATGGATTAGATGGAACCTCATTAAATATGACTTCACCAATTTGGGTTACTGTAGGAACTGCTACATCCTTTTTTGTGATGTCTTTATGTTGCAATATCTCCATGCTTGGAGACAAATTCATCACTATTGGAGCCTCCTCTATCCTCTTAGCTTCATCACAAGTCTTCTTCCTTGCTGCTAGTATCCTTTTGATAGGCTAGACCACCTTCTTTCTTAACTTCAAATGCCATTTCTTGGTTGCATTAAGGACCGTCACATCCAGCTCTTTATCAACCATTTTGTCGCAATGCTCATCAACCATTTTAGCCTCTTTTCTATCTTCAAGAACTTTTGAATCGTAAGTTTCATAAAAAACATGTTGTTGCTTACCTTGTATATCTGCATCATTGTGTTCATTTGGTATGTCAGCATCGATCTGTTCATCTGGTATATCAACATCAATGTGATTAGGTTGTTCTTTCAATGGACAATTCTTCTCTTCCAATGTCTCAGTACAAGCTTTTGTAATCTAAATTGGTTGATGCTTTAGATCTATATTTTAGTTTTCCATTTTTTTTCGAATTCCTCTTTTAATCATACTAAATTTTCTTCGTGCTTTCTCAGTTCTTGCATTAGGAATTCCATTCATTCTTTTATCTCTTGATTTATTTTGGCTTCCTCTTCTCTTTTCTTCCTTTTCTCTTTCGCTCTTTTCCTTGCTTCTTCCTTCTTCTTGTTCTGAAAATCCCAATATGAAACCCATGCATCAAATAGTATCTTCTAATCATGAGATTAATCTCCTCTTGTGACCATTGTCTCTTATCCAAGTTCTCTCCACTCAACCTAGTCTTTTGGCCACACTCACAGGTTCTTTCCTTGACCTTTTACAAAATCCAATTCACCTTAGAAGCTGAAAGCTTTCCCCAAGCTTTTCCCAAGTGCCTTAGGAGCTTTCCCCACGCTATGATACAAAAAATATGCAGAGATAAACTCAACGGAAGTAAAAATAAAAAGGAACCAACACCAAAAAGAGATAGATAACAATATTCTTCTATTCTATGTATGCTTCTAGGTGCAATTGTGTGTTATTTTAATAGCATCAATATTTTAGATCGTGCTCAATGATCCATCATCAGGATGAGAGAGCTAAGAGAATGTAACGATAGGTTGTAGACTTAAGAAAAATAAAAAGAGAGAGAAGGTGGGTGGGGTGGCGAGGAGGGCAACATGCAAGTCGAGGAGGCAAATGATTAAGAAAGAAGGGGAAGAAAAATAGAGGGGAGAGCTCAGATAAAGAAAAACATGAAAATGAATGAATAAATAAAAGAAAAAAGAGGTTATAATAATAAAATACCTTATAACGAAAGATAATAATTGAAGAAAAAATAAGTTGAAGCCAAAAAATTGATAATAATAAAAATGATAAATAGGTCACCTAAAAGAAAATAAACTTTTAATTACACACACACACACACACACAAACAATAAAAATAAAAGAAGAATTAATAAATAAAATGACAAGAAAAGAAATAAGAATAAAAATAAGTGAATGTACGTACGTATGTATATATCCGAATAAAATACGAGCATATATATATACAAACACATAAAAAAAACAAGTAAAAATATATTATTAATAATGATAGATATACTAATAAACAAAAGAACAAAAATAAAGAGATAAGTGAGTGGGCGAATGTGGGCATATATGTAAATATATAAAAGCATATAAACAAATATACCAAAAATATGAAGAGGAAAAATAAAAAATAAAATGGATTAATAATAACAACAAAAATAAATAACCAAGGAAAAAATGAAAAGACAAAAAAACTAAAAGACAAATTCACAAGAATAATAAAGAGAAGCCTAAAAGAAAAGAAACAAATATAAATATAAACACGAAAAGAAAAATAAACAAATGAATAATTGATTCATCAAATGATTACTATATAGTTTCTTCTCCTCGTAACTTCATATCCAAATGCTTGACCTAAACCTAAAAAATCTATTTATACTTGCTAGGATGGTCTATAGAACATTCTAGTTATTACAAAATAGGAAAACCAACCCAAAGAGACTTCCTACCAAAATGGCTTACAGAATACTCTAGATCAATATAGACTAGGGAAGAATGACCCCACAATGATCTGAACGAATCTCAAGAAAATATCTTATCCTAATGACAAAATTGGGATAAATTCTTCATGCAGAAATCATGTCCAAAATATTTTATGTGGGTGCTCTTGCACTAATATGGAAACCATGTTAAAGTTAAGATTGATGAGTTGGATCATTTAATTCAAGGTGAGGATTAGGTATCATACGAGTAAGTGCACCAAGATGGTGTACAAAAAGGGGGGTATAAGTGGACACCTTCTTTCTGAAATTAGGTAAACCTAAACTTGGTCGAGACATTTAAGGGTCATCAACTAAAAATGACCAAATGCATAAAACATATAAATTGTAGTACTCTAAATCTACTTTCTAAACTAATAGAGTTTTTACAAAATGGATAAGATTAGGTGGGTCAAACCCTATGCACACGAAAAATAGTTCCTGATTTTTTCAGAAAACATAACATAGCTATTTTCATGTGCAACATAAAAGGCATATTTATATTTAGTATTTTGCATATCCCTTTTGTAGGATGATAGATAAGAGTCATATCTAGAAGTTGTGTATTTTTTTGTAATTTTATGATGAGTATTTTTTTTGTTATGAATTATTGAATAGACTAAATCTTGAAATTTTGGTACATGTTCGTGTGTTGAGCATAACTTGCATCAAAATAATTGAAAATTGAAACTTTTTTATTATAAAAATGTGTATATAATCAAGTGTCAAATAGTAATATGTAATTTATTTTGAATTTAGTTAAGTATATCAAAAGATATTAAAACAATGGTAGACATATGTCTGTGAGGAATGTCAAGGCATTGGTAAAAGTAATTAAAGTTTACAATGCTAATGTTGTCCAAAAAAAGAAAAACTTATATGGTTAGAAAGCTAAGAAGGCATGTAATATTATGATGGTAATTTTAGAGATACCCACTTCACCATTAGCGTACCTGATGAAGATAAAGATGATAATTCATCTTAGAAGATGAAAAAGCATCTAAAGGAAAAAAGATGGAGGGAAAATAGTCTCCCAAGCCTTTGGGTTGCTTTCATAGGCTATCACCAAGCCATATCCTGATCAATTTTTTTGGATTCAAATAACCTGATCAGGTAATGAAAATAAAAAATGCATTCAGATCCTGATTGGGTTTTGTATTACTAATTCACAAGGTTAGATTGAGGGAGAGAGAGACACCAGGTTATGTATTATAATAAAAAAAGTTTCTATCATATCCCCCAATCCTTGTCTCCATCACTCCCTCTCTCTCATTTTCACTCTTTATCCTATCCCCATCTCCCTTTCTCCTATCCCCTTCTCTCTCTCTCTCTCTCTCTCTCTCTCTCTCTCTCTCTCTCTCTCTCTCTCTCTCTCCTATTCCCCTCCCTCTTTATCCTATCCCCTTCTCTCTCTCTCTCCTATCCCCCTCCCTCTTTCTCCTATCCCCTTCTCTCTCACTCTCTCACTCTTTCTATCCTTTCCCCAAATCTCTCTCTCTCTCTCTCTCTCTCTCTCTCTCTCTCTCTCTACCATATCCTCTAATTATTCTTTCCATCCCATCCTCTCTCTCTCTCTCACACACACATATTCTCTCTTTATCCTATCCACTACCTCTCTTTCTCCTATCCCCTTCTCTCCCTCTCTCTCATTCTCTCCATCTCTCTCACTCTTTCTATCATATCCTATAATCTCCCATAATCTCTCTCTCTCTCTCTCTCTCTCTCTCTCTCTCTCTCTCTCTCTCTCTCTAATTGTCCTATCCCCTACCTCTCTTTGTCCTATCCCCTTCTCTCCCTCTCTCCCATTCTCTCCATCTCTCTCTCTCACTCTTTCTATCATATACCCTAATCTCTCTCTCTCTCTCATACCCCCTCTATTTCTCATATCCCCTTGTCTCTCATTCATTCACTCCACTTCTCTCACACTCTTTCTATATCATATCCCTAATCTCTCTCTCTCTCTCTCTCTCTCTCTCTCTCTCTCTCTCTCTCTCTCTCTCTCTCTCTCTCTCTCTCTCTCCCTCCCTCCCTCCCTCTCCCCCTCTCTCTCATATCCCCTCTCTCTTTCTCCTATCTCCTTCTCTCTCACTCATTATCTCCACCTCTCTCACACTCTTTCTATATCATATCCCTAATATCTCTCCCTCATTGTCATTATTTCTATCATAACCCCTAATCTACCTCTCTCTCTCTCTCTCTCTCTCTCTCTCTCTCTCTCTCTCTCTCTCTCTCTCTCTCTCTCTCTCTCTCTCTCTCTCTCTCTCTCTTATCCCCTATCTCTCTTTCTCCCATACCCTTCTCTCTCACTCATTCTCTCCACCTCTCTCTCTCTCTCTCTCTCTCTCTCTCTCTCTCTCGCGCGCGTATCCCCTCTCTCTCTTTCTCCTATCCCCTTCTCTCTCACTCATTCTCTCCACCTCTCTCTCACTCATTCTATCTCTCTCATTCTCTCCATCTCTTTCTCACTCTTTCTATCATATCCCCTAATCTCTCTCTCTCTCTCTCTCTCTCTCTCTCTCTCTCACAAACACACACACACACACACACATCTTCCCTTTCTATCTTTCTCCTATCCCCTCTCTCTTTCTCCTATCCCCTAATCCTTTCTCCATCCTATGTCTCTCTCTCTCTCTCTCTCTAATTCTTTATCTTTATCCTATCCCCTAATCTCTTTTTCTCTTTCATATCCCTGCTCTCTCTCCTATCCTCTTTTCTCTCTCTATCATTCACACTCACTCTCCATCTCTCTTATTCAATTTCCCTCTTCGTATCCCCTTCTATCTCTTTATCCTATCCTCACCCTCACTCTCATTCTCTCCATCACTCCCTCCCGCCTTTAATCTAACTTTGTGTAGTAATAAAATAGAACCCGATTAGGTTATAGAAAACCTGATTGGGTTATTGAAAACTATAAATAAAACAACATGTCAATAGTTATCATATTGTTTCAGTGTGCTCTAGACTAGATTCTACTATTGTTCACATGTATTTGTATACTAGGTATGCAAGTGTAAGGTTTTTCTTGCTTGAAAATGCTAAATTTTATATTTTCATGTGCTAACATATTATTTTATGAGTATCTTATTATTGAGCATGCAATAATCATGTTAGTATCTTATTGTTTATTTTATTCATGTTATTGTTTGTAGGATAATTTGCATCTAGAATCATGGGAAAGAACAAGAGAAAAACAATTGAAAAATGAGAGGCATCAAAGGAAAAAACAAGTAAGCGTATGAGGATATTACATGAAATTACATCATCAAATGCCTCAAATTTAAGTGATGAAAATATACCTATTGATATTGATGTCGCAAATGCACCTAATTTGACAAATGAAATTGTTCAACATACCCCAATTGAAATGATTATGACAAATACACTTATGTCACTTGATGTCCCTAATGCAACATCTCAAGTTGAAATGATGAATGTACATGGTGCAAGTAATGAAAATATAAAGCATGTGCGTACATCAACATCTCCTAGAATAATTTGTAGAAAACCAAAGTTTCTAATTGACATTGATGAAAATATTTTGAAGCCAATGCATGATAAAATGTCAAAAAGAAATTGTAGGAGAACTATTCAAAAGATTTGGAATGAAAGTTTAAATCAAAGTGGAAGATGCCAAATTGTTGTTCAAATGGTTACAAATCTGAAATTTAGAGAGACAATGAGAATTTTGGGGTTAAGAACATCTGAAAATAGTAGTAAAAGAAGCATTGTTAGAAATCTTTTTGATGCATGCAAATCCATTGGTTCAAAAGCACATACAAAAGATGCTAATACAAGTCGATGGGTCCTCACATCAACCATAATGGGAAAGGAAATGAAAAAAACTCATATGGTAAGAAAAACAAGTAAATCATTAAGGATAAGTAGAACAACGCTAGTCAAAGCCTCAGTGAGGCAAGATAAAATTGAGAATTCTAATGAGACTTCTTTTTGGCTATTCCAAGGTAGAATCTCACATAAGGATAAACTTATTGTTGATGCAGTAAGAACATTAATAGAAACTTTTGGCATTACAACACAAGGGCTTCACCAAACCAAAAAGATGTTGTCAAAGATGAATTGGAAAAACAAACTGTGAGCCACATGCAAAACAATTTTTGGATATGTCTCAAACACAATTTTATGAAAAGTTTCTTCAGAGGTATCCTCAAATTATAATCAGCCAAATATTTTTGAGATGACAAAACTATTCTATGTTAAGATAAATTATACACACTCTACATGTTGTTGTAGGGTTCATGTTGAGTTTTCTATGCATTATGATGTTTATCGTTATATATGTTGTACTTTGCATACCAAAAAAATATTGCAGGAATGTGGTCTACAATTACCTCCTAAGTCACTGAGATAATTTATTGCAAGCATACTATGTAAATGAGATGATGGGTGCATTTATTATAAGACCATGTGTTTGAAAGGTTTTTGCCCTCAATGTGGTGGTTTGCAAAAGTTGCATAGATGCCTACATCTAGATAGAACACATGAAATTGGTAAGACACTAGTTTCTCTTGAAAAGTAAAAATTAGTTATATATGGTGTTAAAGATGGAAAATAATTAAAAAGGTGTGAATTAGTGAAAAGTGATGTATGTGTAGTTGATTTTATGAAATTGTTTCAAGAGAAAATAGTTTATGACTACATAGGTCATACACATAGAGCTAGATGGTTAGATGAGCAATTCAAGTTGTGTAAGGACACTTTTTCCTTGGGTACGATTGTGTTAGTTGTTGACTTTGCTAAAAAATATACACTAAAACCTCAAAATGAAGTGCAACCAATGTATTACAATTCTACACAAGTGTCAATTTTTGTACACATAGCATTTATTCATGCACATGATAGCATATAGGATGATAGAAAAGTATTAAGAGAGTATCACTTCTATATCTATGATGATTGAACTCATTCATCAGAGCTTGTGCAAGGATGTTTTAGATTTTTCTATGATAATTTGAGGGAAAGAGATGAAAGATACAATCAACATATTATATGCTCAGATAATTGCACCGCACAATTCAAGAATGCAAGGATGTTCTATTGGTTGATTAGGATGCATGTGATAGGTGGAGTGCAACATTTTTGGAATTTCATTGAGGTGGGACATGGAAAGGGAGAGCATGTTGCTAGAGCATGTGTGAAAAGAGCCCTTAGTAGAGAGGGATTAAAGTACGAAGGTGGCACAATATTAGAAAATGCTAAAACAATTGTCCAATGGTGCAATTCTATAGTGGGACCAGGTAATACATGTAAGTTTATGGTTTCTAGATATTTTGGGTTGATACATGAAGCTAACATTGAAAATTCACAAGATTGTTGTACACTTATAGGATCAAGTGAGATGTATTCATTTCAAAGTTCAAATGCAACATCACTAACTATTCATACTAGAAAGCTTCCATACTTTTGCTCATGTATGCATCATTTATGGGATAAATGTGAATCAAAAGAGTGGGTTAACCGATGGTCTTGTAGACCTTTGCATCCAATTGATTCATATCAAATTCCTACAACACTACAATTCAACCAGGTTGAAGCATCAACAAATTTTGAGCATCTATTTGACCTAGTTGTACTGGTTACTAAGTTATCGATTTAATACTTGGTTAAAATAGATTACTTTCAATTTTTCCATTAACTTATCTGTCTATATAATGTAGGTCGTGTATATGTAGTTATTGTATATCACAACAATGATGAAGGAACATATTACTTTCAATGTCGGTGTATTGAGCCCAAAAATAAGTTGATATCTACAGTCATTGATGATGAGGATATTGAGTACCCAATAGGATCTGTATTTGTGGCAGAAACATGGCTTACAAGGTAGTATATTTTTGTCCCCTACCATGAAGATCTCTTTAATTCAATTTGTCATGTATAATGTATTAATTTTGACTTTAAATTGTCTTTACAATAAAATGTAGGTACCCTATTAAGAAATCTACCACATGGTTATTTGAGGATTTTAAGACACACATACATATTCTTCATTACTCTAACCTTATTGTTGCAACAAATATTCAATTGATACCATATCCTGGTATGCCTCTTAACAAGAAGTTGTGGAAAGTATGTGAATCTGATCACGAGGCAATACATGATACAATAAGGGTTAGAGATGATCCAGAAGGTTCCCTTGATTGATTGTGTGCTATATAGTTGAATCATTTTACACATGGTAGAATTATTTTGAAAGTTTTTTATATATGCAATGCAAAATGTTGCAACTTCGCAATGATATGCATATGTAGATGCCAAATTTTGTATATAAAAAGAGAAGACATGTAACATGTGCATATTTGTATGCCATATTTTTTATAAAAGTCTGATAAGAGATGTCACATGTGCATATTTAGATGCCAAATTTTGTATACAAAAAAGAGTAGACATATAACATGTGAATATTTAGATGCCATATATATTCTTTTTTGTGGGTTTGATGATATCCTTAAATTTTTTTTAATTATCTTCAACTTATATGGATTTAGATGGTTGTCTTGTTGCATTTTTCTTCCAGATTTCCCAAAACACTAGGAAAATAAATTATAGACTTGGATACCCAATTGGATTCTCTAAAACAAATGCAAAGCTTGAATATGGTTGTTTGGGACCGTGTCGTTGTTGTCACACCATGTCATGCCTTTTTAGGCTTAAAATAACTCTTTGATTGGCACAACACATGATGATGACATCATTATGAGGTCAATAGGGTCCATGAAGAGTTAGGGTTAGGTTTTTACCATAGGTAAGGTTTGTGGTTAATTTTGAGATGATAGGAAGGTCATTTGACCAAATTGTTGATAAGTTGCAAAAAAATGTAAAAGTTGCGTTGTGCAACTTTGCAACTTTCAAAGTTGCTTGAGCAACTTTTGGTAAGAAAGTTGCAAAGCATTGAAGATGAGTCCTAAAGGGTACAGAGCCACCCAAACACCCTATATAAAGCATGAGAAGAGAAAAATTGTATAATAGTCCAAAAATTTGTTAAAAAGTTGCAAAGTGCAAATTTATCAAAAGCACAATTTTTGTAAATTCTTGCAAAAGTTGTAAAGAATGCACAACCAAGTGCAAAAGTTGGTTAGGAGATCACCAAATGAACTAGAGGAGTGTATATGTGTTGGAGATCATGGTGTAGATGATATTTATGACCAAACCTCAATTTACAACTTTTTGTAAAAATTGCAAAAGTTGCTCAAGCAACTTTTTGAGCAACTTTGCAACTTTTGAGCAATTTTTTCTCTTGACATATTTTAATCGAATGGGTCCATCTAGGACTATTATGGGACCATAGTTAAGATTCCTAGGGTGTATCAAGTAACCTAATACCTTAGTTTCCCATTCCTAATGACTTTTAACCTACTTAGCAACTTTTGGCTCATTGAGCAACTTAGAACCTAATCAACAATTTTGGCTTTTCCAAGCAATCCACGACTGTTCCATTATCTCAGGTTTGTCGAGTTTAGGCTAGAACCAACCTCATTTCAGCCACAATGTCCCTCCAATGGTATTGACCACATTGAACGGAAGCATCCCTAAGGGTCTCTAAGTACCATCAGGCTATGATCTTTGATCAAGAATTTCTCTGAGCTCATACAAAGTATGGAATTTTTTTTAGGTGTTAAAAGATCATGTTATATAGGCCTACAACAACCTATCCTAGTTTTTAGTGATTTGAATTTTGTGGATTTGGTATTCATATCTCACCTATTGCCAAAAGTTGCAATGTTGCTTGGTTAAAATGAGCAAGGTTGTGTATATTTCAAACCGTTGGTCCTAGTATCAAATTGTCTGCTCTATTAGCTCTAGTTGGTTAGCTTTAGGCTAGGAACAACCTTGTTTTAGTCACAACATCCCTTCGATGGTATCAATCACATTGAATGGAAGCATCCCTAAGGGTATCTAAGTGCCATCGGGCTGCGATCTTTGATCAATCATTTCTATGAGCTTGTACAAAGTATTGATTAACTGTTAGGTGCTACTAGATCACATCATCTAGGCCTACAACAACCTATCTTAGTTTTTAGAGATTTGACTTTGTTTGGATTTGACATCTGTATCTCGCCTATTGCCAAAAGTTGTAATGTTTCTCAATTAAAATGAGCAAGGTTGTGTATATTTCAAACCATTGGTCCTAGGATTGAATCATTTGCTCCATTAGCTCTAGTTGGTCAGGTTTAGGCTAGGACCAACCTCATTTCATCCACAACATCCCTCTGATGGTATCGACCACATTGAACAAAAGTGTTTGTAAGAGTATCTAAGCACCATAGGGCTGCGATCTTTGATCAAGCATTTCTTTGAGCTCATGCAAGGTATTGACAAACTGTCAGGTGCTACATGATCACATTATCTAGGCCTACAACAACCTATCTCAATTTTTAGAGATTCAACTTTGTTTGGATTTGGTATTTGTATCTCGCCTATTGCCAAAAGTTGCAATGTTTCTTAGTTAAAATGAGAAAGGTTGTGTATATTTCAAACTGTTGGTCCTAGAATTGAATCATCTACTTCGTTAGCTTTGGTTAGTCGGGTTTAGCCTAGGACCAACCTCATTTCAGCCACAATGTCCCTCCAATAGTATCAACCACATTGAATAGAAGTGTCCCTGAGGGTCTCTATGCACTAGTGGGCTGTGATCTTTGACACAGATACAAAAATCAATACATATTTTTACTTTTCATTTTTTATTACATCAAAATAAGTGACATATGATTAGATATTATAATGAATTTGATGAACATGTTACATTTTCTATAAAAAGTTTGATTAATTGTATTTTCTGTATAATGAATTTGATAAACATGAATTTGAATTTGAATCTTCATGTGCTTGATTAATTGTAAGAAAGTAAGCTAAAATACAAGTTGGTATGCACACATTGAACAAGTTGGATGGAAATCCAAGTTTAATGTATATCAAAATGAACAATATATTATGTCATATCAATAATATAGTTACAAAAAGATGTTACTTGACAAATGTCAAATGTGTACAATAGAAATGTCGAATGTGTACAATACAAATATGGAATATATATAATACAAAAGTTGAATATTTGATAAATGTCAAATGTGTACAATATAAATATCGAATGTGCACAATAAAAAACTCAAATATATACAATACAAAAGTCAAATATATGTCAATGTCATGTGATGAACACAACTACATATGTATATCACTATCACTATTTATGATTGTGCAGAATCCTCAAAATTGAGCCTCTTTGATATAGTTTGTGGCTCACCAAGTGTTTGTAGAAGAAAAATTAAAATACACTATCAAATATCTTATCTATAAGTAATATGAAAATAACTAGAAATTGGGTTCTAAATTTTGGATAGTTGAGTTGTTCATTACCTTATCCCTTTGTCCCACAACTAGATTGAATGATAGTGGAAATGGGCTCCTTTGTTGATGGGTGAGACTCCTAACAAAATGATGAGGTAGAGGGATGATGGGAGACAGAACTACCTGAATCAATGCTTATGAAAGGCACAACTACTGATGAATTAATTCTTACGGGAGTCACAACCATCGACGAATTAATGCTTCTATGAGGTACAACCTATATGATAAGTGATAAAATGTTAGCATTATAGAGTAGCATTAGGGATTCCAAATAGAGTATAAAAAAATGTACTGCAACCTGAGCTAGATCTCTTATGCTAGCAAGAGGTATAACCACTAATGAATCAATGCTGGTATGAGGCACAACCTATATGGTAAGTGATAAAATATTAGAATTGTAGAGTAGACATTAGGGATTTCTATTACACACACAAGTAATCCAAATTGAGATCACAAAAGGGCTTGAACTAAGACTCTATATACATACCTCTGGTCTCTGTTGTATTTGACCCTACCTTTGTGATGCAGGAGCATCTTGCATGGGAAAATTATTGGGAAAAAAAAAAAAAAAAGTTGAAAAAAAAAATGAATTTTAAAAAAAAAAAATTGTGGAGGAGAGAGAAAGTGACAAAAATTAGAGGAGAAATAATAAAAAAATAAAAAAGGGGAAAAAGGAGAAAAGAAAGGAAAAGGGTATTTCTATTTTCGAGGTGCATAGGTGGCATAATAGAAAAAAATAAAAAATAAATGGTTGTCATTTCATTTATTGAGGCGTGTGGGTAGAATTCTAGAAAGTTATGAATATTTTAGAAAGTTGTGGATATTGTAGAAGGTTATGGAAGTTGTAGAAGGTTGTGGAGGAATTCTAGAAGGTTGTGGATAAGTCATGCATGGGGTGGTAAGTGCCTATTTAAGCAAGGCATATGAGCATTTCTAATCAAGCTCGAGAAGAAGGTGAAAGCTCAAGGAGAAGCTTAAGAAGGAGTAGCTTGGGAAGTAGAAGCTTTGGAAGAAAAGCTTGGAAAGGTGAAAGTTGTGGAAGGTGAAGCTTGGAAAGCTTGGAAGGCTTCAAGGTGTGAAAGAGAAGGAGGAAGTGAAGAGTGAGTTTTCCTGAGTCTGTGGATAGAGCGTTGAATGTGAGGTAGTTTACAGCAGGATTGTGATGGAGTTGTGAGTGTAGACAAAGCACCAAATGTGAGGTAGTTTACACTTGGATCTTGGATAAGGTTGGAGAAGAGCTAGTGACTGCGGTTTAGAAATAAGGAGGTTGCTTGGTCGCTTGCGAGCACAAGTTGAGATCTCAGAGGTTTCTACCAGAGTGTGGATCTGGACTAGCTTGGGTTTTGGATTGGATCTTGAGAGATCTTGCAAAAATGTTATTGTAAATGTTATTGGATTTTCAAGTATAATAAAATTGTCTACATATTGTTGTATTCTTGGTTGTGAGTTGGTAAGGGTGGTGTGGCCCTTTGTCAAGTGGTATCAGAGCATACCTTCATCAGTGGTATCAGAGTAGTACTTCATCAAGTGGTATCAGAGTGTACCTTCATTAGTGGTATCAGAGCAGGAGATCCTGAGTGTACAAGCAGATCGTTGAAGTGTGAGGCAGTTTGTACTAGGACCTTGGTTGGATAAAGTTTATCAGAGCAAGAGTTCCTGAGTGTACAAGTAGATTGACAAATTGTGAGGTAGTTTGTACTAGGACCTTGGTTGGGTGAAGTTTATCAGAGCGAGAGTTCCTGAGCATGTAGACAGATCACCAAAGCTAAGGCAGTTTGCACTAGGACCTTGGGAGGACATGCAGATTGATTAATGGATGCAGAGATGGAAGACTAAACTTGTTGAGGCATGATTGTAGAGAGCTTGTGGATTGCAAATTCGTGGTCCTAGACTTGTGATGTGGTTCCTGATTGTTTGTGCGAGGTGGCAAGTTGCGATCTGACTTGCAAACAATTCAAGGTTATCACAAGGAGCATGGCAAGGATTTCTTGCAGAGGGTTTACGAAGATCTTGGAAGATGGATCCGAGAGGATTGGACCCTAAGATGATTGCAAAAATCCATGATATAGTGGAGAGGAATTTTTCTAAGATGATTTCTCTGTTGGATGCTAGATTGGCTGATCAAGCTAAGAAGGTCAAGGTGGAAGAGGTTGGTTTTGCTGATCAGTTTGTGGAGTCTGATGCAGAACCTACATAGCAACTAGAGGTTGTTGTTGAAGATATTCCTAATGTTGTTGATTTTGGGACAGAGGTTGGTTTTCATGATCAAATGGTTGAGTTTGACATGGAGATTGTGGAGCACTCGGTCGTGGATGATCTAGTTGTTGGTGGTGAGTTATGTATTGCAGAGCATCTTGTTGTGAGCAATGAGGTTGTTGGTGTTGAGAGTTTGGCATGTGTTGATGGAAATCTACATGTGGTTGCTGATGTGGAGCTTGTTATTGCTGGTATGGATTCACTAGTTGTTGATGTGAATGGGAGTTTAGTAATGAAGCATTATGTTCAGTTTGTTCCTAGGAGTGAGCATGCTAATTGGATGGTTGAGATTTTGGTGTTTGGTAGAGTAATGCAGATGTGGAAGATTTGCATGGTGGTTTTCTTGTCCCCGTTGAGGTGGAAACCTTTGGTGAAGATGAAGATGGTTGTAGACCTTTCTTTTTGGCATCAAAGTGTGGGACACACTTTTCTATCTACCGGGGGAGTCTGATGCAGGAGCATCTTGCATGGAAAAATTATTGGGAAAAAAAAAAAACAAAAAGTTGAAAAAAAAATGAAAAAAAAAAAAAAAAAATTTGTGGAGGAGATAGAAAGTGACAAAAATTAGAGGAGAAATAATAAAAAAATAAAAAAGGGGAAAAAGGAGAAAAGAAAGGAAAAGGGTATTTCTATTTTCGAGGTGCATAGGTGGCATAATAGAAAAAAATAAAAAATAAATGGTTGTCATTCCATTTATCGAGGTGTGTGGGTAGAATTCTAGAAAGTTATGAATATTTTAGAAAGTTGTGGATATTGTAGAAGGTTATGGAAGTTGTAGAAGGTTGTGGAGGAATTCTAGAAGGTTGTGGATAAGTCATACATGGGGTGGTAAGTGCCTATTTAAGCAAGGCATATGAGCATTTCTAATCAAGCTCGAGAAGAAGGTGAAAGCTCAAGGAGAAGCTTGAGGAGTGGAAGCTCAAGGAGAAGCTCAAGGAGAAGCTTAAGAAGGAGTAGCTTGGGAAGTAGAAGCTTTGGAAGGAAAGCTTGGAAAGGTGAAAGTTGTGGAAGGTGAAGCTTGGAAAGCTTGGAAGGCTTCAAGGTGTGAAAGAGAAGGAGGAAGTGAAGAGTGAGTTTTCCTGAGTCCGTGGACAGAGCGCCGAATGTGAGGTAGTTTACAGTAGGATTGTGATGGAGTTGTGAGTGTAGACAGAGTGCCAAATGTGAGGCAGTTTACACTTGGATCTTGGATAAGGTTGGAGAAGAGCTAGTGACTACAGTTTAGAAACAAGGAGGTTGCTTGGTGGCTTGCGAGCACAAGTTGAGATCCTGAAGGTTTCTACCAGAGTGTGGATCTGGACTAGCTTGGGTTTTGGATTGGATCTTGAGAGATCTTGCAAAAATGTTATTGTAAATACTATTGGATTTTCAAGTATAATAAAATTGTCTTCATATTGTTGCATTCTTGGTTGTGAGTTGGTAAGGGTGGTGTGGCCCTTTGTCAAGTGGTATCAGAGCGTACCTTCATTAGTGGTATCAGAGCAGTACTTCATCAAGTGGTGTCAGAGTGTACCTTCGTCACTTTGACACTTGGCACTCCTAACAAAATGAAATGGGAAAGGATTTGCATGAAGTCTCAAAGAGTGTTGTAATAGGTAAAAGATAAATAACACATGTTAGTAAGACAAATTGTTGATAATTATTATAAAATTGAAAAAAAAACATGTACTCATTTGTAAATGCAACTGTTTAATATGTATATAGAAAAAATACATACTATAACCTAAAATTTATGAGAAAGAAAATATGAAATTTACCTCTTCCATTACCTCAACATCGATAGTCTCAGGTGCATCTATCAACTCTACAAAGCTAAATTGTTTCTACATATATTCAACAAAAAAGTCAACATGTATTCATTAATATTGAGTATGTGTATATACAATCATTCATAATAAATTTTAAAATATAAAGTTGAATTGTATTTAATATCTTTTTGTTTTGTTTTGGTGTTCTTGCTGATTTCTTTCCCTTTCCTCTAGACCTCAAGCTATGTGGAGTACCCTAAAGAAGAAACAAATATAAAATAAGGGGAATCAATAAGACACATCATGAGTTAAACTAAAATCATAAACTTTATAGGTGTGCAAGATATGACACCACATAGCTCTCAAGGCCAAAGTTAATGGAAGAAAACGTGGCATTGTCTATTTGAGAAATTTCAGCCCTGACAAGCTATATAAAATAGTAAAGAGTATTGTTATAAATATGAGATAACGTTGTAAATGGCAAGAAGGAAAACTAACAACAAGAAGCTCATAGGAGGGAAAGAAGACAAAAGGACTTGAAGGATTATATTGGAAGGATAGTACAAGGCCTAGAAATTGTAAACAAAGATACCAAGAAGGAAAAGAGAGATGCAAATGAACTTTTAGCACCTTGTCAAGAAATAAAAGTGGAGATTCATGATCTCCACACTCCTGCAAGATCCCTATGTGATATGCAGGTTCTTTGATGTATATGGGTATATGGAGGATGAACTCATGAGGTTCATTAGATGGAGTTTGGGTATGCTAGGAGCAAGATATGTGGATTGGAATTGGATGGATTTGATGAATTTGGGAGGGTTTCAATGATGGTAGAAGATGGAAAGGTATTATTATACTTTTAAGAATACTAGTTAAGAAACAATATTTCAAATCCAATGTATTATTGTACTTTTAAGAATATTTAATTTATTTTTACCTCAAGTGTTCTTGCTCCCAGCCTTGCACCTCTAGAAAAACATGTACTATATGGTGTTCTCATACTATTTCTTGCACCCTACATTACATAATGTTTGAACATATCAATTTAAATTTCTTTTTGAAATTAAAAAAATTTACTTTTATGATATTTAGGCGATTAAATAATATCATGTCAAAACTCACAAGGTTCATTAGATGGGGTTTGGGTAATGCTAGGAGCAAGAGATGTGGATGGGAATTGGATGGATTTGATGAATGGGAGGGTTTCAATGATGGGAGGAGAAGGAAGAGGATCTATAAGCCGATTTCTTGTGTCATACCAATTAAGAAACAATATTTTAAAGCCAATGTATTATTGTACTTTTAAGAATATTCTAAAAACTTCACCTTGGGTGTTCTTGCTCCTAGCCTCACACCTCTAGGAAAACAAGTACTCTATGGTGTTCTTGTACTGATTGCTATACCCTACATTGCATTGTTCACATATCAATCTAGAGTGATCTATAATATTTTTTTTAAAACTTTAATGATATTTAGGTGATATAAATAATATCATGTTAAAACTCAAATAGACAAACCTTTGTCCCCTATCCACTGAAGACCATCACCATCAAATCATCTGTGATTGTGAAATCTCACCTCCATATGAATAATAAGTCTACCCATAATGTACACATGGATGAGATGACACTCCATCCTAAGATGCCTCCATATCTATCCCATCACACATATACTGACAACTAGAACAAAAATGTTGATTGGGCTTTGAAGATTATAATGATGCACGTGGCACAAGTGAGGATGAAATTGGTGGTGTCGGTTACACAAGAGGAGATGCCACTATTGGTGTAGGCGACACTAGTAGAGATGACACTGGTGGTGCAGGTGATGTTGCTGGAGCTATTGTAGGTTGTAACAACTAAGGTACCATAGGTGATGATGGAGTTGTCGTATGCTCCGATGACCTGGGTGCCATAGGTGACAATCATTGAGTTGTCAAATGCTATGATGACCCTAAAGGTGCATCTGATGATGGTCAAGGTGCCATAGGTGAAGGAAAACCACCTAATTGTGAGCCATGCTGAATGATAACATCTGTCAATGTTGCAACCACATGAAGAGTCTATAAATAAATAGACTCCATTAAAATTGATGGGAGCACAACATGAGGCATGGTTTTTCATTTTGTCTATCTTCTCTCATGTTGTGGTACCATCTTATGAGCCCCAGGTCTATCCTATGCAAAGCCTCTCCCTCTACCCTAGAACTGATGGATGTCAAAGTAATTTAGCTTCTCACGAATGATGAACTCACAATATAGCTTTCTCAAAAAATATAGAGGCACCTCATAATTACATGGTGGTAGGTCAAATGCCATATACCACCTATCCCAAAAATATGATCTCATCCTAGCATGAGTGCACCAATGATTAGGAAAAGTTTTGGTTGTGTGTAATAGGGAGTTACTAGATATAGGATTAGTGAAAAGAGAATGTATAGTACCTTTCTTTATGTCTTTATCTTTCACTTGCTGATATGATAACCCATCAACATAAAATTCATGACACCTATCCCTCGACGTACCCCATTTTGTAACCTCCCTAGACACCTCATTTTCATTTTGAGCCATTTGTTCAAGTGTATTCACTAGGGTTAAGTGGTGAGAAAGTGTAGATGACTGCAACCTATTAACCATTTGAGTAATGTTAGCACTATTTTGTGAGAGGTGGTTTATGATGTCCTCTTGTGTAGTAGTTAACAGATGTAATTATATGTGTGGAGGGTTTATAGTAGGTGGTGGTTGTTGAATGGGAACATTGAGTGGAGGGTTTTGTAGTTTTGTCACTATGGGTGGAGGGTTTTGTGGTTGCATCATAATGGGTGGAGTGTTTTGTGGTTGTGTCATGATGGGTGGAGGGTTTGATTGTGTAGGAGGTGGTCTTTCTTCTCTCCCTCATTTCTTGGATTCCTTGATGCATCTATATTAAAAAATTTGAAAAACAATTACAAAACTTATAAATTAGAAAACCAAATTACAAAATTTGATAAAACTATACATAAATGATGAATAGAATAAATACTTACCTTGTTTTTGGGGCACCATGGATGGAGATGCAATCAAAAATCATATTTTAATGGTAAAACCGATCGAGTTTTGGTGTTCTCCTGTGCAATTCATACTATTGTTGTTGTTTGAGGGTATAAAAATGCCCTCAAGCATGGACATTAGTCACAGTATATACTTTACAAAACCCAATTGGGTTTTTTGAATTATATTATTTAATAACCTAATTAGGTTTTACAAAACATAATTGGGTTTTTAAAAGTATAATGGCTAGGCTTGGAAACAAAGCTTGACCAATATTTCATTTTAAATAACCCGATCAAGTTATTAATTTTTCTTTTGTTTAGGGATGTCCACTTTTTTGTACACCATCTCGCTGCACACACCTATACCTAAGATCAAATTTGATGGATAAGAAGTTTCTAGAAAAGAAAGAAGATGGACAAATATAGTGAACTTGATGGACCAAATTATAAACCCTAAAATCTATGACAATCATGAAAAATGGAAAAGCTAGAATTACCTATTAATGAGGGATAGAGCCTAATTTTGAAGTGTGAGGCACACATAGAGAATGGTGAAATAGAGGTGCACAAGGGTGAATATACAAGTGTGTGAGAGCAGAGTAAGAGAAAGGAAATTCTTGCACAGATGTTGCCGGTAGTTGATAAGTGAATCTGAGTAGAAGGCTTAAGTTTGATGAGAAGAAGGATGATAGCCCAAATGGTTGCCAAGTGAGTCAAGAACAAAGATGACTAGGGGAAACTTATTAGTAAATCAAAATAGGAATCAAACAGTGATATGAACTTGCAAAAGTGAGTCGTAATCATATAGATCAAAACCCTACTATTTTCTTTCTAATCATTGTAAATAGTTTGTATTGAAATCCTTTTAATCAAAGGCTGATCTAACAGTCATTGAAGGACTTAATAGTCTATGTAAATCCTTTAGCAAGGTGAGATTCTAAATGGAATGATCAAAGTCCTTTGACAAGGCCATTTCTAATAGGGTGATTAAATCTTCTAACCAGGTCACATTTAACAATGTGTATTGTAAACTTTAACAAGGTTGGCTCCTAGCAGAGCTCACTTGAAAAGAGTGAAAAAGTGGTGACATGTTGATGGTGGTTTTTTCCAAATTGGGATACCACATAAAATCTTAGTGTCAAACTTGTGTTGAATATTTTACGGTGTTTTGTATTTACATGTTTTACATTCAACAAAGTCTGTTATAATAGGACAATGAACTAGTAGTAATTTTGTTTATCAATATTCGGTAGAGACCAAGCTTCAATAGGATAAATAGAATAGTGAATACAATTGGTATCAAAGCATCAATGGTTACAGAGAGAATTTTGGAGGTACTTAAAGCTAAACATCATGACTCACAAAAGGGAGGTATCACAGTTGAACAAGGAGAACTTTCTTGCATGGAAAACCTTGACAAGGTTGCATATATCCAGTATCAGTGATGCTGCTATGCATTTTGTGGATAATGAGTATGTGAAAATAATGACTAATGACTACTCCTCTGAAAACTAAAAAACTAAAACAAAAGAAAGAACAAAATCACACAATGTTGGAGATTTCCTCAGCCCTAAGCTATGCCAAGTGTGATGATATAAAAGAATGCAATAGTGCAAAAAAGATGTGGGTCAAACTGAAGACCATGTATGGAGGATATGACAATGTCTTGAGAGCCAAATTAGAGAGCCTTAGAGGTAAATTTGATGAAATGAGAATGATGGAAGGTGAAAATAAAGTAGAATACTATACAAGAGTCAAAGAAGTTGTCAATGCTATTTAAGGTGTAAGTGGAGAAATAAAAAATAAAATAGTGATAAGCAAGGTATTGAGGACTCTACTCCCTATATATGCCATTGGATTTTCTGCAATACAAGAATTGAGATGCACTCTAGGTAACACTTTGACTTTCAAAGGTGTAATTAGTAGACTTACTACTTTTGAGATGTCTAACTTTGATAACTACACACTTGCTACTATTGAATCTACTTTCAAGTCACAATTGGTTATTAGAAAAAGAAAAGGAAAACATATGAAAAGTGACAGTGATAGTTCTGATGATAAGCTTGGTGAACTTGAAGCACTTATTGCAAAAATATTTGGAAGAGATAGAGGTAAATACAAAGATAAATTACCTATTATTTATTTTTCATGCAACAAGGTTGGTCATATTGTTGGTAGATGTCTTGACATGGAAGATATGGATGAAAGAAAGGAAAACAAGTACAAAGGAAGAAGAGATGATCACGATTACAAGAAGAACAAGGATGAAAAAGGTAAGAAGTTTTTTTATATTGTTGAAGAAGAATCTAACACTAAATCTAAAAGTAATGATGATGAAGTTGTCTATGTTGCTATGAAAGAAGACTTTGATGAAGATGAGAAAACTACATTAAACTCTTATTTGAACAAGAGTGATAGATGTATAATTGATAGTGGTTTCTCTAACTATATGATTGGTGATAAATTTTTTTTAAAGGATATTGGACCATACAAAGGTGGATGTGTTGAGTTTGGTAATGATTTTACATGTGTTGTGAAAGTTAAAGGAACAATTCAATTGACAAACAAGATCAAGTGTGGCAATGTTTGCTAGGTGGAAGGACTTAACTATAATCTGTTGAGTGTTTCACAACTAAACAAATAATTATATAGAGTTGAATGCAATAAAAAGAAGGCCAAGATATGTGATATTGATGGAAATATGATTGGAAGTGGTGATTAGACAAGAGGCAACTTTTTCTATCTAGATTTATCTAATGAGACATGTTTATTTTCACAATAAGAAGATGTCTAGTTATGACACAAAAGGTTATGTCATGTAAACTTTGAAAATTTGGTGAAAATTGGTAAAATAAAGAAAGTAAGAGGGTTTCCAAGCTAAAGAAGTTTGATAATGCTAAATGTAAACAATGTCAATTGGAAAAAATGAAAAAGTCTAGTTTCAAGAGTGATGCAAGGAGGGATGAGATAATCAGGGGCAAAGGAACAACCTACTATCCAAACTGCCTACAAGAGTAAACATAGTGAAAAAAAACACAATAAAAGAAACCATAGGAGATAGAGGAGAAAATGCTTTATAGATTCAACAAATCATCAAGTACATACCCAGTTGTAAGGCCTTTTGGGTTGCAACTGACATTATAATTCAAATTCAATTTAGAACAATAAACTTTGCATTCCCAACTTGCTTTTGATGGAAATAAAAGAGGAGTAAATGAGAGGGGAGGGGTGAATCCATTGCTCCAAAATAAATCCTAGATCCCTTAGATGTCAATACAAATCAAAACTTAGTGAAAACAAAACTCTATTGTAACTCAACAAATACACAGGTACTCGATTTACATTAATAAATGCTGAAGCTCGACAAACACTAAAATAACTCGATAAAATCTTATCATGAAAAACTTAAGATATTATCTATGATTGATATTACCTTAAATTAGTTGCAAACATATAAAGGAAATAACATGAACACAATTGAGACCAAGATTTTAATGTGGAAACCCAATTTGGGAAAAACCACCAATTCCAACTAGTTATTGATTTTCACTCTTTTGAAGTGAGCCCTGTTAGGAGCCAACCCTGTTAAAGGTTACAAAATAGTGAAGCACACTATTAGATGTGACCCTGTTAGAGGATTTAATCACCCTATTAAGAGTGGCCTTGTTAGAAGTCTTTAGACAATTCAATAGAAATATCACATTGTTAGAGGATTTGCAAATAAATGTTAAGCCAACTCTGTTAAGAGATTTAGATCACTGCTACAATGGTTAGAGAGTAACAGTGAGATGCCATGATTTTTGATGCAACTGAATTGCTGATTATAGATCTCAATTCTAGCTTGAATACTTGATCCTTCTTGATCAAATGTATCGTTGCATCTCAACAAGGATATTCTTCTTCTCATCCTAATTCACTTCCTCTAAACATCATCAAATCTTCAATTCTCTTCTAATTATTCAATCCTTAACTTGACCTTATACTTATATCTTACACATTTTCAAGTCAACTTGAGTACAATGTAGAATAATTAATATTCATCTTCTTAGTTGGCTAGAACCAATAGACAATTCAATTGAACTCAATATGCTAAAATAAGATAATCCTTCATTAGCTGACCCTGCTTGGTAGATACTAATTCGAAGTGATTTTTTTGTGTTAATCAAGTGAACTTAGTTAACATTGCATATTTACAAAGTTCCTTTGGTAACCACGTGATCTTGGTTCACACTTGTTCCACCCAACATTTCCTTCATTAACCAAGTGAGCTTGATTAACACTTAACTTCTGTAAACTTTCCTTTGTTACCTAAGTGAACTTGGTAGACACTATCTTCTGAACTAGGCAAACTTTGGAATTCTCAGTAGACACAAGAAACTATCTTCAATACCCAAGTGAGCTTGGCATACACTGACTGGGAATGATATAACATTTTGTGTAACATTAAAGACAATAGATAATTAACCAATTGTTTCCAACAATCTCCCTCTTTGGCATTGATGGCAACACATGTCATAATGCAATGAAAATTTAGAGCTAGAATAAAGTAAGGAGCATATCCTTAGTTTCATATAGATTCTTATCTATGAGAACTCCCTCTACCTTTAGTTTCTCCCTTTGTCAACAAATTTCTGCCTTTGATATCTCCCTCTTTCTCATCTCTTGAAGTGATAAAATTTCTATGAGATATGATAGAAAACTTCTCCCTCTTTGACATCTCATGTCAAAGACAATATTTAGTATATATCAATGTACCTCATGTACTAATTCATTTGCAATGTACCTTTGTCAATACTACATCACTAAACTTCATTTAGTGAGCTTCGAATAGGGGAATGACCCCTAGCTTACTTCTTAGATATATAAATGCATCCTAAGGTAATGGCTTACTAAATATGTATGCAATTTGCTCTTTAGTATTCACATATTCCAGTCTAACCTCTTTGTCTTGTACTAATTCTCTCAAAAAATGATATTTTATAGCAATGTGCTTGGTTTTAATATGCATCATAGGATTCTTTGATATATTAATTGCACAAATGTTATAACAGTATATAACCATTGGATCCTTGATCTCTATTTTCATACCTGCCAATAGTTGTTTGAACCAAACAATATTAGAACAATTAACTATTGCTACCACATATTCTACCTCTACTGTGGACTGAGAAATACAATTCTATTTCTTGCTTGTCCAAGATACTAGTCTTTTATCAAGAAAGAATGCTCCACCACTAGTGCTCTTCCTGTCATCAACACTTCCTGCCAATCAGCATCTATGAATACTTTTAAATCCAAATTGCCTCCTTTTTTGTACCACAAACCATAGTCTTCAGTAACTTTTAGATATCTCATGATTTTTTTGATTGCCATCATGTGATTTTCTTTGGAATTTGCTGAGAATCTTGCCACCATACCGATTGCTAATATAATATCAGGCCTTATATACACTACATACTGTAATTTTCCAATTGTTGATATGTATGTGGTATAATCTACTTCCTTGGAATCATCATTTTTGGAAAGCTTATGTCAAATACACATTGGAGTTCCAACTAGTCTTGAGTCTTCCATTCCAAATTTCTTTAGTATCTCCTTGATATATTTCGATTGAGTAATGTAGATACCATCTTTCTTCTGCTAGATCTACAATCCAACAAAGAATTTTATTTCTCCAAACATAGACATCCACAAATATTTCTACCAAAACAATCTTCTTGTTTGGTCCTTCTTTGATATATAGTCTGCTATTATCATTTTTTCTTTGAAAACCAATCTTTATCAAGTAGTTATGAATTCTTGCATACCAAGCTCTAGGAGCTTGCTTGATACCATACAAAGCTTTGTGTGATTTATAGACCATATCTCTTTAGCTAGGATCTAAAAAACCTTCAGGTTGTTCAATGTAGACTTCCTCATCACGAATTTCATTCAAGAATGTAGATTTTACATCCATTTGATATACTTTAAATCCTTTGTGTGCTGCATATGCTAGTAAAGTTCTAACACCTTCTAATCTTGCAACAGGAGCAAAAGTTTCACCATAATCAATACCTTCTTCTTGAGAATAAAATTTACATACTAACCTTGCTTTTTTTCTGGAAACTTCTCCATCTTCATTTAGCTTATTTTTGAATACCCACTTTGTGCCAATTATATTTTTATCCTTGGGTCTAGGAACAAGAGTCCAAGTTTTATTCTTCTCTATCTGTTCTATTTCCCCATTCATTGCTTCAATCAAAATTTCATTATCCAAGCATCTTTAAAATTTCTAGGTTCAAATTTAACAAGCAAACATGTACCTTTCAATTTGTTTCTTGTCATTGTTCCATCTGACTTGACTCCAATGATCTGATCAAATGCATGATGCTTTCTGACATATCTTGCTAACGCATGTTCTTTGGATTTAGAGTTTGTTTCACTACGTTGGTATTTTGAA
The DNA here is from genome assembly GCA_028749045.1 of Cupressus sempervirens. Lineage (NCBI taxonomy): Eukaryota > Viridiplantae > Streptophyta > Pinopsida > Cupressales > Cupressaceae > Cupressus > Cupressus sempervirens. The sequence goes on along the minus strand of CM053788.1, from coordinate 53,826,415 downwards.
ATGTCATGGTTTCAAATTACAACAATGAGAATATAATACATTTGGGGTAACTACTTCCCATCTGAAACATATCCTTTCAGACATCGGGCCAACTATAAGGCTAGACCCTTCTTCTACTTCAAGCTCTACAAAACCTAGCTAGGTGGACCTATAGATTCTTCATATGGTACCGGTATTCATAGCATTCACTAAATCTAAAACAAAGTAGATAGAACCCTTATATCTTCTATACTTATGCAAAGATCATAGACATGAAATAGCTAGTGAAATGACCTAAGAAATTTATAAGCTAAGTGAGGGCATCACATTTAAGTTCCTTCAACATGAAAGGGAAAAGATATTTGATTAATGATGTTGATTTTAAGAAAAACCATGATATGAACAACATAACACTTTGATCCTGTAGCTGATCAGTGCCTTATCTATTGGGCAATCCCACAAACCCCTAACACATATCCCATACATTAGGACTTTCCTGATCTATCCATTCACCTTGTAAATCAGACATCTGCATCTTTCTGAACCTCATACTTGACCTATCCCTTCATGAGTTCTGCAATCCTATGATGATAAACCAAGCATTTACATGACTCGTTGAGTCATAAGAAAAATAAATCAACCTATACAACCTAGAATAGATTGCAACTAAGTTTCATACTCTTTGTTTTTTACACAACACAAAAGATCACAAATGACATGAATGGGAGACAAGATATCAGAAGGAAGATTAACTTCCTACTGCATTTTATTCATTTCTATGAGACAAATACAATAATATGCATGAAATTAAAACATAGAAATGCCTAACAGATCACAACTATTTTTATTCTTATTATTTTCTATTCATTACAAGAGAAATGCTAAAGAAAAATGGTGGAATCACAGTTCTAGATCCAACAATATGGTCTCACAAACAAACTAGAATCAACCTAGTCTCACAGTAATGAAACATATAAAAAATTGGAACCCCTCCAAAGGATGAGAAAGAGAGAGATATAGAAAAGGAATGTAATCCTAGATCTTATCTAGAAGTGACATGTGTCCACTGGAATCTTCATCCCTTGCTGTTGCAAAGCATCTCTCATCTTTCTATAACTGAAATCTGATATGAGCTTCATCATTGTTCTGTAACAAACTTGGAAATATCTCTTCTAAATGATGAAAACACTTGTTTTGCCAAAATATCTAAAATTCTGATAATACCTTCATCGAATTGACTTAGAGGTGACACAAACCACCCCTAACTACATTCTTACTACCTCTAGCACACATTTAGTCCATTATCTTGCTAGAAATCAAATATGAACTTCAATACCTGAATGAGATTGAAAAATGGATACCTGAGACAAAACCTTGTATAACTTGAATAGATGACTTCCTATGTCAAAAAAATTCCAAAAATGGAAAGTTCATTCTCTCTCAGTTTTGACGATATATAATAGTCCTATATTTGCACATCGGAGATGCCGAGAATCTCAAATTGAAAAAAAGGCTCCTAGTATGCTCACAAATTTGCACTTTATTGCAAATATTTAATTTTATCCTAAAGTCAAAACTTTAGAGTATATCCTCTATATATTTAAAATGACTTGCATGTTCATAAATAGGAAAATAATTAAGACTTATTATTTTATGAACTTTGGTTTTTCCCTCCATCTATGCATTTCGGGTTAAACTAGTTTCACTTTCTTGTGACATGTGTCACATTGTGATTCACCCAATTTTTGCCTTGACACCTATTCTATTAGTGCTTCTTCCACATGGGTTCCATGTGGCACCACCCCATTGGTCCATGAACCACCACATCTGATTAGGCCCTCTGTCACGTGGTGACCTTTGATTGGGTCACCATATCGCTATCCTTATTAGCATGGTCACCACATAATTGTGACATTGCAACTTGTGGCACCTTCATCCATATCACTACCTCATAATCTGTGCCACATCACTAGCAAAATAGAGACATTGTGCCATGTGTCACTCTTTGCCACATCATCACCCTAGGAAGTGCACTAGACTCTGATCTCATCCACCACGTGTCATTATTTTGTTGTTCAAACTTGATGCCATGTCACTGCCACATCAATTCACACATTATTCAAAATTTATTACCTTTCCTCCAACTGATGAAGTGGGTCCCACACAAGCTTATTTAATTTCCAAAAGAGCCAAGTTTTTAAGACATCTCTTTATGTGTGCAGCTATGTATTTAAAAAAACTTAAAAAACTAAATCTCTCTCCACCTAAACAATGTGGGACTAAGATCTATGATTTTATTCCTTTGCTTTACTCTCTACATGGTTGCCTGACCTTTACTTGTCCTTCCACAACATTTGTAACTATGATGGCATTCCCTTCTATACATGGAGCTCCTCTTCCTCACTCGATCTGGGTGGTTTCTTATGGAAGTTATCCGATTCCCCCTTTAATTCTATATAGAATAAAGGTAGTGAGTAGTAGATTTTTTTTTTTTTTTTTTTGCAATTTGTCACCTTTGCCATGCTTCAACATTTTAATATTTTGTGGGGAGTCTTCTCCTTTTTTGAAATGAACATGCATCAACATCAACGTATAACTTCAAAAACTATGCATCACTATCCCTTTGGAAGTGAATCTCAAATTGCAACAAGGAGTAATTCACGGTCAACACCATGTTTCACTCTTGACTTGAGCTATTTCAAATCCCAAATGAATCATCGATAAGGTAATTGCTTTGATTAGTCTCCTAGTGCCTTGCTAGTAGTTGATCAATAGAGTGTTAAACTAGAGTGGATGCGTGAAGATGTGTTTTGGTTGTAGATCACTTGATATAACACTATGTGGGGAAAAGGTATGATTTCTCTTTGGTTTATTCCCCATCCATCCATGCATTAAGATCTCTCTCATGTGCCTTCCAATTTTTGGGCTATGACCCCTTCAATCAGCAACAAAGCCCCTTTTATTTCTTTAGCCATGGAACTCCCACATATTGCAACTGGCTTCCATCCTATTTCAAAATCCATGCCAAAACATAGACAAATTTGTCTTTTCTTATCAAACAAGAAACTCATTTCCTTTGTGAACTATGTCATCGTGATCTTCAAAACTTTTCCTTGACTGGAATGGTGGATTTATGGTCGAATTCCATTTACACAAAGCTCCACCATCTCCCTTTTGGAACACCTTCAAAACCTCCATGTTTTATGAAGATGACACTTTTAAATATAAAACTTCCTTCAAAAAGAGGAGTGGGCTACAAGCCTCTATATGCATTCGTGAAGTGAATCTATTGTATGCTGTAAGGACTGCAACTTGACTGCCTGAAAAACTAACACAAGCCCCATGAATGGTACTCCAAATATTCACAAACACCTATGATTTGAACCTGCAAGAAAAAGAAAATCCCTCTTTTAGAAGCATTTATCAGGCTCATTCTCCCAATTATTTTCTATAGTAGGTATACCACTACTTTGAAATGGTGCGTTCCACACTTAGAAATCCCTATGAATTAGGTTGTCACGCTAAAAAACTAGGCAATTTACTTTGTAGTGCTCATCTTAATCTATGGCAGATCAATTCCTTCATGCATCCATGAGAGAGATTAGTGAACTTCATTCAAGGCAATACATTTAATTTTACTTACACCTATTTCTATTAGCATGGCCTTTGAATAAGCAGTCACATTACCCTTATTCTGAAACTAAAACAATGTTTTCCCACTTTTTTCATAATTAAAACTGGTCACTAATTTTGTAGGCATTGTGACATGCATTTATTAATATATTGAATTGATAAGAGTCATTATTTCCTTTCTAAAATCTCCAAACCCTGCAACATCTTATTATTCCAACAGAAATAATTGGGCCCCAAAGTGGGTCCAGCTAATTTTTTTTTCATTTTTGAACAAATAACATCTCAAATTGATCCAATGAACATCTGGTATTGATGAAAATCAAATTCGATCATTGAAATACCAATTAGAACTCAATTTACCATTTGTTTGTGAATTGCTAATTTCATGCCAAGAGGTCCTCTGACTGGCCTTAAAAACTAACTAAAACATCTGACTGGACCCTTAGAGATTACATACTAGTTCTTTGTTCTGTGTTCTCCTATCTTATCAAATATTGTCTCATGAAAAATTCTAAGTCAAAAGATATTGATTGTCAAATTTTCCTTCTCAAAATTGCTTGCAAGCAAACAAGTCAGAAAACCATAAAACACATTTTGATTTAGCTTCAAAAATAGATCAAACTAACACTTGAGGGCACAAAAAATGGGGTCCTAATTTAGTGTCATGATAAGAGGATAAAAGTATGATTTGGGCTCATGATGAATAACTGGGTGCATTATGCAAATGGTCAAAATGGGCTACTTAGATTTGCAGAACTGGTAACAGTGGCAGAAAAGCAATTTTCTCAAATAGAATGGACCTTAGAAAGTGTGTAGATGGAGTCATTAAGACTTGCAAATTGGCACACTTAAAGAATTTTCAAAGTAGAACACAATGGTACAATCCATTTGATTTAGGCAACTATGGATTCAAAGTTACGACATATCGAATAGGGGTACTGATCAATTTGCATTTCTTGACACCAATAAATCTTTACAAATTGCATATGGAATTAGATTCAAAAACTAATCAAATAGATTTGTCATAAGCTCAAATCTGAAACATTGCAAGTTTCTAGCCTCTAGAATGTAATGCAAAAGAAATTATCTCATTTTGGTTAACTAGGTCAAAGTTATAACTAGTCAAATAGGGCCTCCTAAAATTTTGAACAATTTACATCAGCATCACAACAATAAACAACAAACTTTGAGGGATTCAAAACCTAGTCAAAACATGTCAAAATGACTTGAAATATGAAGCATAGGTTCTCTGATAGGAATAATAAATATTCCCAAAGTGCCAAGTCATGAAATATTGCTAGATGCAAGATATTCAAATGAAAATAAGGCTACTTTTCTGTTTGACACATGCAAAAATGTAGATTTGGACATTGCTCAAAACAAAACTTCATGGAATGAGCCATAATGGAAATTTATCTTCATGGGAGGAGTGGGTATGCTGAATGTAAGGTGTTAGAAACATTAAACACCTTTTAGGCCTCAAATGGACAAATAGGTATGGTTTGCATCAAAAAGTGCTCATAGGGCTCAAAAGCTTGGAATGGTACTCAAATCAGGAAGGAAATTTTGAGTCCCAACATAGTAATTTCTTCATGATCTTCTATATTAATCTTGGGTCTCACTGTCTATGACTCGAGTCCATTAGACTCGAGTTTCTCTGGCAATAGCTCAGTAGCTTCTTACTGCGACTCGGGTCCTTTAGACTGTGACTTGGGATGCATTGATTGCAACTTGATAGCTTTTGGAGATTTTGGGGACTTGAGAGGTTAGGCCTCCAGATTTCTAGATAGATTTGGAAAAGTATTAGGCTCATAGTAAACAAATCTTCAGTAATCCTCAAGTTCTTTATTGCTTTCTTGTTCACTTCTTTCGGCAAACGCATCAATTCTTACATGTGAAATTTCTATGATTTTATAAGTAGACAAATTCAAACATTTGTATACTTTACTTTTGCAAGAGTATCCTAGGAATATGCCTTCATCACCTTTAACATCAAATTTAACTTTCCTAGATTCTTTTAAGATATAACATTTGTTCCAAATACTTTCAAGTAACTTACATTAGGCTTGTAGCCATACTATAGTTCATAAGGAGTTTGATATGAGTCTTTCTTCAACTGTACTCTGTTCAAGGTATGCACTATAGTACTAATTGCTTCCTTCCAGTATTTGATTGCAACATTCTTTTCTATCAACAATGTTCTTGCACAATCCATGATGGATCTGTTCCTTCTTTCAGCTATACCATTCTATTGAGGTGTACCAGGGGCTGATACCTCTCTCTTAATTCCTTTTTCAATGAAAAATTAATTGAATTCATTGGAAATGAATTCACTACCTCCATTTGATCTCAAAAATTTCAGCTTCTTTTCAGTTTCTTTTTCTACTCTTGCTAGACACCACTTAAATTTTTGAAGAGCTTCAAATTTTTCTTTTAGATACATTACAGTCATCATTTTAGAATAATCATCAACAAAAAAAATGAAGAACTTATCTCTACTATAACTCCATATTCCAATAGGTTCACATAAGTCTGGATGTACAAGCTCTTAGATTTCTTCAGAATGATAGTTTCTACTCTTGAAACTAGTTTTTCCCATCTTACCAATTTGACAATTTTTGCATAGACCCACATAAGGTTTCCTTAAGCTAGGGATACCTCTTACTCTTTTGTTTTTTCCTATCTTGACTAGGTTATCAAAGTTTACATGACATAACCTTTTATGCCATAACAAGCTTTCTTCTACTTGAGTAATAAAACATGAACTTTCACTAAGATCTAGGTAGAGTAGATTACCTTTTGTTTGTTTGTTAGACCCAATCATTATCATTTTTCATCTAGTTGTTTGGCCTTCCCATTCATGAATTCCACCTTGAGTCCAATGTTATTCAACTATGCCACACTTAGTAGATTATGCTTTAGTCCTTCAACCTAGTAAGAATTGTCACATCTAAGTTCATTGGTTAATGAGACACATCCTTTTGCCTTTATGCAACAAGGTTCATTGTTTCCAAACCTCACACTACAACCATCATAATGTTCCATGTGCTTAAACATTATTTTGTTTCCAGTCATATGATGTGAGCAACCACTATCAATAATTCATGTATCATTTTTGCTAACATGAGAGATAAGTGCCATTTTATCTTCTTCATCATCATATTCATCTTTTACAACAATATATACCATTTCATCTTCACTGTTATCTTAATCTTTAGCCATAAAACAAGATTTCTTACCTTTGTCCTTATAGTCCTTGTAGTTTTTGATTTTCTTCTTTCCTTTCTACTTATTTCTTTTCTTTTCATCCTTCTCTTCTCTATTTGGGAACCTTGCAACAATGTGACCAACTTCTTCACAAGAAAAATAGATTAGAGGAATCTTACCTTTGTACTTTCCTCTACCTTTGAAATATTTCTTTGCAAGGAGGGCTTCAATAATTTCAAGATAACTATCTGAACTTTCTTCTTCTTCTTCTTCACTTTCTGATTGATTGACTTTTGATTTCTTACCCCTTTTCTTGAGTGAAAGCTTGGCTTCAAATGCAGACTCAATACCTTTGGAACTAGGGACATAGTTATCATAATTATCCAACTCAAAGTCTGTCAATCTTCCAACTAGAGCATCCAAAGTTATATTGCTATTTGGATCACATCTCATTTCTTGAATAGCAGATACTCTAATTGTATAGATAGGAAGAAGGGTTCTGAGTACCTTGCTTACAAATATTTTTCATCAATGTTTCCTCAAGATGCCTTTATTGTGGTCAAACTTTCTTTAATTCACTCAACATATTTTGTAATGTTTTTATCTTCTCTCATCTTCATCTGATCAAATTATCCTCTGAGATTTTTGGCTTTAGCTTTTCTTACATTATCATCTCCTCCATAGATGGCTTTCAGTTTGATCCACATATCATGAGCTGTAGTGCAATTTTTGACTTCACTAAATTTAGCATGATTAAGAGCAGAAGCAATGTCAATCATCATGATGTTACAATGTTTATTTTCAGCAATATCTTCAACTAATAAAGTTCTAGTAGGAGTCTTGTATTCACTATCAAGATATTTGCATCCTAAATCACTGATAGTTTCCAAATGTAGCCTCATTAGTCCCTTCCATGTTGCAAAGTTATTTTGGTTCCACTAGGGAATATCTCTCCTATAAGATATCCTAATCTTTAGTTTTGGTCCTTAAAACATTCTTTGCAAGCACCAATAGATCTGATACCAATTGATGGAAATTAAAGAGGAGGAACTGAGAGGGGAGGGGTGAATCAATTTATCCAAAATAAATCCCAGATCCTTTACATGTCAATCCAAATCAAAATTCAGTAAAAACATAACTCTGCTATAACTCAACAAATACATAAGTACTCAGTTTACATTAACAAATGCTGAAGCTCGAGAAACACTGAAATAACTTGGTAAAAGCTTATCATGAAAAACATAAGATATTATCTATGATTGATATTACTTCAACTTAGTTGCAAACATATAAAGGAAATAAAATAAATGCAATTGACACCAAGGTTTTAATGTGAAAACCCAATTTGGGAAAACCACCAAATGCAACTAGTTATTGATTTTCACTCTTCTGAAGTGAGTCTTGTTAGGATCCAACCCTATTAAAGGTTACAAAACACACTATTAGGTGTGACCCTATTAGAGGATTTAATCACCTTGTTAGGAGTGGGCTTGTTAGAGCTCTTTAGACAATTCAATAGAAATGTCACCTTGTTAGAGGATTTGCAAATAGATGTTAAAGCAACTCTATTAAGAGATTTAGAACATTGGTACAATGGTTAGAGAGTAACAATGAAATGTCCTATTTCTGATACAACTAAATTGCTAATTACAAATCTCAATTTTTCGTTTGAATACTTGATCCTTCTTGATCAAATGTATTATTGCATCTCAACAAGGATATTCTACATATCCTTCTAATTTTCTTCCTCTAAGCATCATCAAATCTTCAATTCTCTTCTACTTATTCAATCCTCAACTTGACCTTATATTTATATCTTACACATTATCAAGTCAACTTGAATACAACTTAGAATAATTAATATTCATCTTCTTAGTTGGCTAGAACCAACAAACAATTCAATTGATCTCAATATGCCAAAACAAAAAAATCCTTTGTTATCCAACCTTGCTCGGTAGATACTAACTCAATTTTTTTTCTCCTATGTTAACCTAGTAAACTTGGTTAACACTACATATTTACAAAGTTCCTTTGGTAACCAAGTGAGCTTGATTAACACTTAAATTTTGCAAACTTCTTATTGTTGCCTAAGTGAACTCGGTAGACACTATCTTTTGAACTAGGCAAACTCTAGAATGCTCAATAGACACAAGAAACTATCTTCAATGCCTGAGTGAGCTTGACATACACTGATTGGAAATGATATGACATTTTTTATAATAAGACACAAGTCAGCTCTTAGCAAAACAAAATTAAATGTAGAGGTCAGCTCCAATGAGAAACCGCATGTAGACAACTCGACATATGATGAACCAAACAAATACTGCAACTTAGCAAGCTCAAAAACTAAAAGAACTTGACAAAACTTGGTAACTAGAGGAAATCAACAATACTCAGTGACCAAAGGAACTCGATAGCACTTGAAAACAACTATGAGCTCAACAAACAAAGAGAACTCAATAATGCAAGACATTACAAGTTAGCAACAACAAAGAAGCTCAGACAACATGCAGGATATCAATGCAACCCAGGATGCTCCTACATTAGACAATTGGGGTTGAAAGAAATGATTCTCCTAAATCATTGAGATGTCACACCCTAAGCTGAATCTAACTCAGATTGGGAAATCCATGTAGCATCTTCAACTAGTTTGTTCTTCCACTTTACCAAATACTCATTGTAATCTTTTCCCCTTGTGCTCTTAACAACTTTCTAATTGAGTATCTATTCAACCTCTTCAATCTACTTCTTAGGATAATTATCTGATACAACAACTTTATCATATGACTCATGATACTTATACAAATCAACAACATTGAATATAGGAGATATATCCATGTCATCAGGTAACTCAACTTCATAAGCATCACCACTGTCAAACTTCTTCAAGATCTTACAAGGTCAAAAATTCTTCATCTTCAACTTAATATATGTTCCAACAAGAAATATTCCTTTCTTCAAATGAGCCATCACCTCATCACCAAGTTCAAAAATCATGATTCTTTCTAGACTTATCAACATTCTCCTTGTGTTTTAGATTACTTTTTTCCAATCTTAACTTTACTTCATCATGTAAACACTTCATAAAATCAAAAAATTGTTCTCCTACATCACTTCTCTTTTTATCACCAACAATATCTATTTAATTTGATATTCCTTTAGGCTATATTCTAGTAATAATCACATAAGGTTTTTTCTCTACACTCCTATTCACAAAACTATTATATGCAAACTCAACTTGTCCTAATACCAGCTTCCAATTACTTAGCTTCTATCCAACTAAACATCTCATCAAATTACCCAAGCTTCTATTCACAACCTCTATTTGTCCATATGTCTGTGGATGGAATGTAGAACTAAACTTCAATTCAGTATCCATCTTCTTCCACAAAGTCTTCTAAAAGTAACCAACAACTTTACTATCTCTATCATAAATAATACTTATTGTTAATCCATACAATCTAACAATCTCTTTGAAAAAATGCTCGGCATCTGATGTCTTCTTACAAGGTATGAAATGAGCCATCTTAGAAAAACTATCCACAACAATAAATATAGAACCATACCCCTTCACTATCTTAGGCAACCCAAGAACAAAACCCATACTGATGTCACTACAAGTTTTCTTAGGAACAAAAATAGGTGTATACAAACTAGTATTTTGACTTACTCCTTTTGCAAATTGACAAACTCAGCAACACTTTACAAACTTTTCAACATTTATACATCTGAGGCCAATAATACTTATCCTTCAACAAATTCAATGTCTTATCAATTTCAAAGTGTCCAACCAATTCACCACTAAGCTTTTCCTTAATCAAATTCAACATCATAGAACTCTTAGAAATACATAATTGAATACCCTTAAACAACATACCTTCTTGAATAAAACATTCATCAAACTTACTTGGTTGTTCTATCAAACTAGGTGCTCTGCACTCTCTCCACATCTCAAAAAAATCAAGGTCAATATCATACAACTCCTTCATCTTATAAAAACCAAGAACTTCAACCTTGATCTTGGTCAATAAAGAATGTCTTCTACTTAATGCATCAAAAACTCGGTTAGTGACTCCACTCTTAATCTTAATAAAAAATGTGAAACTCTGTAATTACTCAATAAGTACTCAAGACACTTCATATGTCTCTGATTCAACTTATGTTGACTTCCCAAGTACTGTAAGTCTTTATGATCGGTATACAACACAACTCCTTAAGAATCAAATAATGTCTCCACTTCTTCAATGCTTGAACAATAGCATAAAACTTTGATCATAAACATAATAGTTCCCTTTAGCATCATTCAACTTCTCATGAAAGAAAGCAATATTTTTACCTTCATGACTTAATACAACTCCTATTGCACTACCACTTGCATCACATTCAACTTGAAATAATTTATTGAAATTAGACAAAGCTAATACAGGCAACTCAACAACCTTTTTTTTCAAAGTCTTAAAACTATTATCAACTCCATGTGTCCATTTGAATTCATTTTTATCTCCTCTCATTGTCTCATTCATAGCATTAAAAACATAACTGAAATTCCTTATAGAATTCCTATAAAAACTATCCAAAACATGAAATGATCTTACGTCACCTACATTCTCAGGTGTAGGCCACTCCAAAATTTCTTTAAGCTTCTTAGGGTCCATCTTCAAATCATCAGCTGAAATTACAAATTCAAAATACATAATCTCCTCTTGCATAAAAGAACATTTCTTTAGATTAATCATAAAATTTTCTTCTTTCAGTCTCTACAATACTTATCTAACATGCTCAAGATGTTCTTCCTTAGTCTTACTGAATATCAAAATATCATCCAAATAAACAATCACAAACTTACCCAAAAATCTCTTTGTAACTTCATTCATTAATCTCATGAAAGTATTAGGTGCATTAATCAAACCAAAAGGCATAACCAACCATTCATACAAACCATCTTTTGTCTTGAAAGTAGTCTTCCATTCATCACCTTCTTTGATTCTGATATGATGATAGCCACTCTTCTAATCAATCTTGGTAAAATACTTTTCTCCGCTCAAACAATCCATTATGTCATATGAAACCTATATTTTACTATGATCTAGTTAATATCTCTAGAATCAATACACATTCTCCATTCTCAATTCTTCTTAGGTGCTAATTCAACAAGTACAACACATAGACTCAAACTTTCTCTGATCAAACCTTTCTGCAACAACTCATGCACTTGTCTGTTAAGTTCTTCATTTTTCGTAGTTGTCAATCTATACGGTTCTTTATTTGGAAAAATAGCTCCAAGAATCAGATCCATGCAGTGACTTATACTTCTCATTGGAGGTAAACCATTAGGTATATCTTCAAAAAAAATATCTTTATACTCATTCATCAAGTTTTCCATTTCTACTATTACTTGATCTCTACTATTTTCTACTATTACTCACTCATTACTAGCTTTTGTTGCTTGATCATTACTACCAAAACATGGTTCCTCTAGGAATTGTAGAAAAACAAACTTGGTTCCTTTTTATTTATTTTTCATATTGTTTCCCATTATCCATGCAAATTTTCATAGTAGTACAATTAACCTTATTTGGACTTTCAATCAAAGGCAACAATATTTGTTTCTTTCCATTCACCCAAAGAGTATATTGATTCAATCTTCCATCATGTATAGCACATCTATCATATTGCCAAGGTTTATCCAACAAAATATGAGAACAATCCATAGGCATAATATCACATAGAACTTCATCAAAATAATATCCAATCTTGAACTTCACAATACATTGTTCACTTACCAATATCTTATGCTCATATTTGATCGATGAAGCATGATAAGATTTAGGATGCTCCAACCTCTGCAACTGTAACTTTTTAACCAATTCTTCTGATGCCAAATTTGTAGAACTTCCACTGGCAATGATCACCTTGCAACATTTTTGAGCCATCTTACATTTGGTCTTGAAAAGTCTTCTCCTAAGGACACATTCCACATCACTTCCATTATTACATAAGGTTCTTCTCACCATCAAATTTTCTCCAACCTCAGACCCACTAGGTGAATCATTAATGTCTCCTTGAACCACAACATTACTATTACCTTGCTCACTTTCAGAGGATTTACACTCAAAATATCTATGCCCTTCTTTACCACATTTGAAACAATTACGAAAAAAACCACCTCTACAATAAGAATTACCTCTTCCTTAGTAAGAACCATTACCTCTTTAGTAAGAATCACAACTTTTCCACTCAGTATTGCCTTTATCATCGTTCTTCCATTCATATTTTCCCTTATCTTGCAAAAAATTGTTAGATCTTCCACCTTCTCCATAAGATCTACCTCTGCCTCTCTAGAATCTACCACCTCTACCTGTTTGTCTTTGTTTATGCTTCTTTTTCAAGATCCTTAGCTTTCAAGGCATATTGATATGCCTCCTCTGCACTTTCCAATTTCACAAAACTTATCTCATCTTGAATCCTAGATCTTAATCCATTTATGTACCTTGCAATTTTGTCAACATCATCATCCACATGACATCTAATTTATAGAATTCCTCAATATAATCCTTCACAATCATGTCTCTTTATCTCAAAATTTTCATCTTTCTTAATAAGCTAACCTTGTAATTAGAAGGAAGGAACTTATTCTTTATCTTGTTCACCATCTTCAAACAAGTCTTGATCTTCCCCTTTCCTCTTTTTTGTCTATTAGTTTGCAAATGCCTCCACCATAGTAAGGCACGCCCTTTCAACCTAGTACATGCAATCTTCACCTTTCTATTATCAGGAGTGTTTTCATAGTCAAAGAATTTCTCCATTTCATAGATCCAATCTAACACACCATTGATATCCAATTTTCCATCATAAGGAACAACTTCTACAATAGGTTTTGGATTTTCCCTAGATAATAATCTCAACAACCTTGCCTCATCTTGATCTTCTTCAAGGTTTTGGATTAGGGTTTGGTGCGCTGCTTCATCATCACTCACATCATCAAGATGCACTCCCCTCCTCTAGGCTATCTCTGAAACATCTAATATGGTATTGTTATCATTTCCTCTACTTCAAACCATCTTTATAATTAGGTTCCTGCAAGATTGTAATCCTCTGCAAGAATAGGTCAAATCCATAGATTTGCAACCCTACAACCAAATTCACTTAGGGTTTTACATGATCCAATATCCAAAAGGAAAAACCTTTTCTTTGATACCACTTGACATAGGAGGGATGAGATAACTAGGGTCATAGGCATGCCTAGCTATCCAAACCACCTATGAGAGTAAACACAAAAAAAAAAAAACACAATAATAGCAACCATAGAAGACAAAGGACAAAATGATTTATAGAATCAATGAATCATCAGGTAAATGCCCAACTGTAAGGCCTTCTAGGTTATAGCTAACATTAAAATTCAAATTTGATCGACAATGATAAACTTTGCATTCCCAACTTGCTTCTATTCTTCCTACACTACTTCTATCTACATTCTTCCTCTTTAAAATTCTACCCTAGACCCCTTTAAATACATGCATGGCCACAAGTTGGCCTATTGAAAGTATCAACTAATTAAATCCTTAAATTATCCTTACATTAAATGCAAAAATAAGCCATAGGTCAGCTCTTAGCAAATACCTATCAAAAAATTAAATGCAAATGTTAGCTCCAACAAGAAACCACATATAGACAACTCGACATGTGAAGGAACAAACAAATACCACAACTTGGCAAGCTAAAAACCAAAGAAACTCAACAACACTCAACAACCAAAGGAACTTGACAACATTCAACAACCAAAGGAAGTTAACAACACTCGGCAACGAAAGGAACTCAACAACACTCAACAACCAAAGGAACTCAATAGCACTCGACAACAATTGTAAATGTAGAAAACAAAGAGAACTTGACAATACAAGACATTGCAACTTGACAACAACAAAGAAACTTTCCCAACATGAAAGATATCAATGCAACCTAAGATGCTCCTACATCAAAGAGAAAAACATACTCATCTAGTGATATTCTAGAATTGATTCATACCAACCTATATGGATCTATTGATGTTCAAATCTATTGTGGAGATAAGTATTTCATTCTATTTATTGATGACTATTCTAGGATGATGACTATGATGTTTCTTAAAGCTCAAACTCATGCCTTTCAATTATTCAAGTGGTATTGATCTAGATTTAAAAAAGAAATAGGGAAGATTTTGAAGTGTTTGAGAGTTGACAGAGGTGGTGAATTCATTTCCAATGAGTTCAATACATTCTACAATAATATAGGAGTTAAAAGATAGATGTCAACACCAAGGACCTCTCCTCAGAATGAGATAGCTAAAAGAAGAAATAGATCAATAATGGACTGTGCTCATGTTTATTCACCAAGAGTTCCTCAGCCCTCAAGGAATACAAGTATGCTTCTTCCATACTTTCCATCTCCACAAAATTGTTTTCATCTTGAACTAAAGTTCTCAGTCCATTAAGATGTTTGGCAACCTTTTCAACCTCATCATCCAAATGTCTAATTTCTAGAATTATTTAGTATAATCTTTCTCAATCATGTCTTTTTGCCTCAAATTTTGCATTTTTCTCAACAAATTAACTTGATAATCAATAGAAAGGAATTTATTTTTCAACTTACCAAATTTTTTCACCCAAGTCTTAATCTTGTCTTTTCTACTCCTTCGATTAGTTTGTAAGTTTTCCCACCAAAGAGAAGCACACCCTCTCAATTTAGCATCTTCTATTCTCAATTTTCTATCCTCTAAGGTACTCTCATAGTCAAAGTACTTGTCTATCTTAGAGAGCCAATCCAAAAAATTATTTGTATCAGGCTTCCCACAATAACTAGAAGGATGAAAAGAAGGTATAGAATTTTCTTTAATCAATTCTCTTAAAAGTCTTTCCTTATCTTGTTCCACTTTAGTTTTAGGATTAGGTGCAACTTTTTATTTTTCATCACTAATACCATCAAGATGTACTCTTCTTCTATGGTCTATCTCATTAGATTCAAGTCTTGTTGTAATTTGTCTCAACATGTCCATGATGGAATTATCTACATTTCCTTTACCTTGAACCATTTTGATAATAGTTCCTACAAGAATCATAAAACTTTTCAAGTTATAGGTGAGAACTCTAATTTTCCACCCTAAAACCAACTCAATTCAAGATTCTCCATAACCCTAAAACTTTACAACAAAGGAAACTTTTCTTCTAATACAACCTGATGCGAGGGAGGATGGGTAAATGAGTTCCAGTAGAGGCAAGGAAGAATTAAGCAACCACCCTAATACAATATACACAAGGAATCCAATAAAAAAGATGGAAAAATAGTAACTTATCTCTATTTCAAATGCAAATATTATGAGACAATCTCCTTACAATGTGCTAGTCATAAAGCCAACTTAGTTGTAGCCAAATACAATAGAATTATAATTAGCATGAGTAGAAGTTGGGGCTTACAAAGATAATTTATGTTGTTATATTTCTTCTACTAACTTTAAGACTATCTTCTATTACCCTACTCTAATCCTAGATCTCAAATATATAGCCATTAAGACCACAAGTCAATGTGATAGGTACATTATTACAAAATGCAGGTCTTGCCTCGAAGGGGAAACCAATGACCACACAATTATGAAAAATAACATCCATGGGAACCAAGATAGGTCCACATGTGATCCAAGATGATATCCTTGAGGCCTTGGAAAGCCTCAAAATCACATGAACCTTGTAGAATCCAAACACCAAAATTTACTCAATATGCTAAGAAATGAACACTCTTTAGGAAAAGAGAAAGATAACTCTTTAGTGAGATGAAATTAAGTTCTATGAACATAGGAGAGTGATCCAAAAAAGGTCAATATTAAGAATCCAACTATGTAGATAGAAAGAACACAAACAACAAGGGTTGCTTCTTGATCAACAACTAGTATAGAAAATTACAAATATTTTTTGTTGATGCAATATTAGCTAAGAAGCCAAGATGCTTGTGCATCATCTATCCTAAAAATAAATCTATCCAATGATTCTTTCTTCTAAAAAAAATTCATTTATTCTTGTCCTTTTAAATTTCCTAAATTACTAACGAAAGTACTACCACCCAAATAGATGATAACACTAATACTTTTGTCATTGTTGGATAACCAATTAAAACTCCTTAAGGGTGTTTTTCCATGTACCTTGCCAAAACAATTTCCTCCTTACCTCATGTCAACACTCCATAGCTTCTCAGAAATTCAAGAGTAGATGGTCAACCTATGATTCATGCTCCTCACATGTAAGACATCTTTTTGGTCCACAATAGCCTGAACTCTTTCTTCACTCCCTAGTCAAGATTTAACCTTAAATAGCTAGCCAAGCAAATGTCCCAACTTTTGGAAGAAAATATTTTTTCCAACATAAATTAGTGGCTTCAAATATGCTATTCAAATTCCTTATTAGAATATTATAGACTAACTTCATTGAATAGATACTTGACAAATAAGTACATTAAAACACATCATCCTCTTTATCCACTAGACATAAATCTCTTTTCCTAAAAATGCTTCTAAGTTCCTCCTTATTGATATTACAAAGATGTTTCTTGATTGTACAATCTTAATAATATATTATTTGATGCTCCTTCATTTGTGTCTAACCTCCTTGTACAATCTCATGAAATTTCATCTTTATTTGGAGGAGTTCTTATAGATTTAGGTCCTTCCCTATATATTGTAATACATTTTCTTTATACTTGGATAATATGATCAATCTAGTTGACTTGTAGATTGCGATCATGTATATATTTTTGGTAGTTTTTCTTGTGTAGGAAGTGGTGATAGAGTATTATTCAATACAAGGAAAGCCTTCAATTTGGATACAAGCATCTATTGTAATCAAGCATGTGCATTGTGATAATGTAAACTGCATTTTGTAGGCCAAATTAATGTGAATCATTGATTGTCATATAATGAGAAGAATATTTGAGCATATTCCTTGTGTTGTTTCATATGTAAGATTACTATTTATACCGTGGTGAATCATGATACATGGTTCAGAATATCTCCTTTTGGGAAACTCATGCCATAAATATGTCAAGTGATACCAGAGAAAGATTCATGATCCCATGTTAGATATTTAAAGTTCTTGATTTTGTAAAGCCATATATGTATTGTTTATGAGGTGAGAGATTGATAATATAACTTACACTTATAGAGAAATTTCACAAGGACATCATAGAAGGATTATTTCCATGTCAGTAAGTTGTTTTAAATTGGGACATTCCAAATCTTAATAGATCATCGAGTAAGAGGGAAATTGCAAGGGTGTTTAATAGATCACCAAGTGAGAGGTAATTATCACTTGACAATTAAATTTCCAAATTTGAGGTAGTTGCACTCTAAAGGATTGGAAAGATGCCTCCTAGAAGGATGAACCCTAAAAGGCTTAGAAAAAATAATGGAGGAATTCAAGAATAAGATGATGAATAAAGTTCAAATAATTTTCAACTAGATTACAAAGGAGCACTAAGAATGGAGAGTAATATGAGGAAGATATTGAAGATCTTGACACTGTAGATATTGAGATTGTTGTAAAAGAAGATAGATTAGTGAGAAGTATGGCACAAATAGGTAAGAGTCATAAAATGAATATTTCTAATTTCTTTGGTTCATTACATCCCAGAGAATTGATAGATTGGATTGGTGAACTAAAAGATTAGTTTGAGCTTGAGGATATTAAGGATCCAGAAAAGGTTAGGCTAACATAGATTGGGTTGATGGATTATGCTATCTCATGGTGGAAATACTTGAAAAAGGGTAGGAAAGATAATGGCGAATTGAAAATCACTAGATAAAGGGTAATGCTTTCTAGACTTAAGGCTAAATTCATACCCAAGGATTATGAATTGGAATTGTTTTAGAAGTTGCAGAATCTAAAGTAGAAGGATTTAAATGTGAAGGATGGCACCAAATTCTAGAAGATAAAAATCAGATCTAGAAACTAATAGTTATCTAGGAAAAATGTATCAATGTATATTAATGGTCTAAGATTTATAACTATCAGGATGATTTATTTTGAAGATAAATTCAGCCAAAGATGCTTATTAATATGCATTAATTAAAGGCTGAAGATAAGGTGAAAAGAAAATAGAGTAACCCTACAAGAAGGGATAATTAATTTGGTAACTTAAGTAAGGATAAGTAGGTTTTTGAAGAAGAACATAATCAGAGAACACTAATGAAAGGAAGCGATAGAAAGGAGTTCAAACATACTTCTTTTTAGTGTAGTAGCAAATGACATAGAGATTTTTTATATTAAATAGTATCTTTCAAAAGAATCAATAAAAAAAATCTTGTGGCACATGAGGATCATTATGATAACGAGCTTGGTTGAACCTAAGGTAGGATAATAATTTATTCTTAGGTGAATTATGTTGAGTAAAAGGAACCTATTCAAAGGATGGTTTTTATAGGACTATACAAAAATCAGGAGAAAAATGTTGTATGGTTATTATGGATAATGGTAGTATAGATAACCTCATCTCAAAAGATATGGTATGGAGTCTTGGCCAAAGGAGACTCTAACATTATTTTCCTTATGGGATAAATTGGTTTCTAGATGATCATATGGTAAAAGTCAAAGAGAAAAGATAGGGTAATTTCAGCATTGGACCTTACAAAGGTGAAATACTATGTAATGTGGTTAACATGAGTTTTTTACATGTCTTATTAAGTAGATTGTGGCAATAAGATAGATGACCTATTCATAATTATAGAAGGAATGTTATCTCAATAGACAAGGATCACTTTAGTTCCTTTGATTTAGGAAGAGGGTATGATGAAGGGTGGTCCCTTCAATACCATAAACACATTAAAAAAACAAAGAAACAATAATAATTTGTGAGAAAAAAATGGGCTTCTTATTATTGCCATAAATGCAAAATTACAGAATTTAGAATTACAATATGCTAACTCGCATGGGTACCTTCATTATAGTAATTTGCAAGACAAAGCTGCAAATTATCACCCAGAGTTATCCTAGATAATGTTCAGGCCTTTCTTTAATAGGAAAATTTATATCGCCAGGGAAGGTTCTAGACATTCAAACTTAATACTTAGGGCTGACAAACCCTAACAATACATATAAAGTTAGCCAAATAAACTTGTGACATTTATTTTAAAATTTTTAGGTAGCCCAACTTTGGAAGGCCAAAACTCTCAAACCGTTGCTCAGATTGGCTACTATAACCATCTTTTTGGAAACATCAACTCCCAATCTATAGGCTTGGATATGTGCAAGTGCCCATTTGTTAATTTTTGAGCCTCATCCAGGGCCTCTAAGGCCTTCAAAACTGAGCCTGAAGTTTTTATAGCAAAACTACACACCAAAAAATGCAATAACTTGATAAATACATACAATCTAGCCATGAAACTCCATTGAAAAGTTAATATATTTAATCTGAACCTTCACCACTTAAATTAGAAGATTCCAAGCTAGTGTGACTGACTTACTAAGTAGCAAGCCTCCACAGACAAGAATTTTTCATTAAGACAACCCTTATTGAAACAACTAAAAGGAAATATTTTTTTGGGTAATGCAAAATCACTCTTCCACCCAGAATGCTCCTACTTCGAACACCTAGGGTAATTTGAGAAGTGACCCCATCATGTCTCAAGTATTAAGAGGAAAAACCTCCTCCCAATAGTAATGCCTTAGAATAGTAGGAGTCTACTCCCTGCCTAGCCGAGGGATAACTCAAGATAGAATATGAGAAATAAATAATATGAGGCTAAAGAATGAAACAAGGATGATGGGAAGGGATAAGGATTAATCTATAGGAAGTGGCTTTTAGATTATTATTCCCTTAGTTTCCATCTATCCACTATCTTTGGTGTTAATTGAAGAGACTGACTCTTGCTCCTGGTCCCTATCGTTGTTCCTCCTTTGCCAAGGGTTTCTTGCCCAATCTTACACTGCACACTGCTTGCCCCTATTCTATAAAGGTGTTGCACTTCCCAATGATCTTCTTTTAGAGGGTGCTTATTAATTTTCTGCAAGTTTCCCCATTCAGGTAAGG
The DNA here is from genome assembly GCA_028749045.1 of Cupressus sempervirens. Classification (NCBI taxonomy): domain Eukaryota; kingdom Viridiplantae; phylum Streptophyta; class Pinopsida; order Cupressales; family Cupressaceae; genus Cupressus; species Cupressus sempervirens. Next base: position 53,805,550 of record CM053788.1, on the reverse strand, counting down.
CATAGATGGAGAACTAACTAAAAGTTGTGTTTGAAACACTCGACAAGATGGCTAACCTCCTCCTTTGCTAGCCATGATGAATCTTCTACTGGCCTCCCTTTCCATTTGATAAGGTATTCTTCATAATTTATGTTACTTGTACTTTTTCCAACATGGTTGTCCAATATCTTCTCAATCTCTTTTATAGCTAAAGTAGCTATTGGAATACTCCATTGCACTTTTTCCACTTCATCCCCATCACTTCCTTCATAGTACTCTATCAAATCTAAAATATTAAATACTAGTGAAATATTCAATTCAACAGGTAACTCCACTTCATAGGAATTTCTAGAAACATGCCTTTTCACTACCTTGCATGGTCCAAACTTCTTCATTTTCAGCTTATTATATGTACCCATTAGAAAATGCTCCTTTCACAAATGAAACATGACTTCATCTCCAATTTGAAATTTCTTATACATCCTTTTCATGACTACCTTAGCCTTATACTATGTATTCATCTTGATCTAAAACTATACTCTTTGGTAGACCATGCAGTCTCATCACTTCTTTAAAAAATAACTCTACCACATGAACAACACCACTAGTCTTCTTGTAGGGAATGAAATGTGCCATCTTTGAAAAACTTTCAACCACCACAAATATAGAATCATGCCCTAGCCAAGTCCTTGGTAACCCAAGAACAAAATCCATGCTGACATCCTCCTATGACTTCTCTGGTATAGGTTATGGCTATACAACCTTGTATTCTACTTCACTCCTTTTTCCATCTGGCATACTCTAAAACTCTATACAAAATTTTTGATGTCTTGATGCAACTATGGCCAATAATAGTTCTTAGCAACCAATAAAATGGTTTTATCTCTATGAAAATATCCATCCAATCCTCCACTATGTTTCTCCTTGATCAAATTCTCTCTCATTGAACTCCTTGGAATGCACAACTGGCTTCCTTTAAACAACATACCATCTTGGATTATGAAATCCAACCACTTTTTCCTATCAAGTGTAATAGGTTCTATACAATCCTTCCAAGCTTCATCAAAATTATGATCCTCTAGATATAAATTATTAAGTTCCTTGAACCCAACCACCTCAATCTGCATCTTTGTTAGCAAAACTTGTCTTCTAATAGTATCTGAAACTTTGTTGGACTTCCCACTCCCATGTTTCAAAATAAATGTATAACTCTTCAAAAACTCAACCCACTTCAAATGCTTTTGGTTTAATTTTCCTTGACTATTCAAATATTACAAAAATTGATAACCAATATACAAAGTGAACTCCTTAGGAAGAAGATAGTGTCCCCAAGTCTTCAATGCCTAAACTATAGCATAAAATTCCTAATCATAGACATAGTATTTTCTTTTTCCATCATTCAAATTTTGGCTTAAATAAGAAACAAGTCTACCTTCTTGGCTCAAAAAAGATCTTATTGTAGTACCACTAGCATCACAATCTACTTGAAACGCCTTGTTAAAATTTGGAAGTGCTAAAACAAGCCACTTCAAATGCCTTTGGTTTAATTTTCCTTGACTATTCAAATATTGCAAAACTTGATGACTAGTACAAAGTGAACTCCTTATGAAGAAGATAGTATCTCCACTTCTTCAATGCCTAAACTATAGCATAAAATTCTTGATCATAGACATAAAATTTTCTTTTTTCATCATTCAAGTTCTCACTAAAATAAGCAACAAGTCTATCTTCTTGGCTCAAGAAAGATCCTATTGTAGTACCACTAGCATCGCAATCTACTTGAAACACCTTGTAAAAATTTGGAAGTGCTAAAACAAGCTGCTCTATACATTTGTAGTTCAATAGATTAAAACTCTTATCTGCTCCTACAATCCATGAAAAAATCTTACCTCTATAGCACTTTTTGGAGTAGACCATTCAAGGATTACCTTCACTTTCTCTGATTCCATTTTTAGACCTTTTGTTGAGACTATGAATCCCAGGTACACCAACTCCTTCACAAAACTGCACTTGTTGAGGTTTATCAGCAACTTGTCTTACCTCAACTTATCAAACACCTTTCAAATATGCATCAAATTCTCTTCCAATGTCTTATTAAAGATCAAAATATTATCTAGGTAAACAATGAAAAAATTACCCATAAACTCTTTCAATACTTCATACATGAGCCACATGAAAGTGCTTGGTGCATTGGTTAGCCCAAATGGTATGACTAACCACTCATATAGTCCTTCCCTTTTCTTGAAAGTAGTCTTCCACTCATCACCTTCCCTGATGAAAATCTGATGGTATCCAATCTTTAGATCTATCTTTGTGAAATACATAGTTGCACTCAAATAGTCTATAATATCATCCATCCTTGGAAATGAAAATCTATACTTGATTGTGATCTTCATAATAGCTCAAGAATCTATACAGATCCTCCATTCTCCATTCTTCTTTGGTACTAATACTGTTGGTATAACACATGGAATTAGACTCTCTCAAATCAACCCTTTCTGTAACAAATAATGAACTTGTTTGTTTAACTCTCCACTTTATATTGGTGTCATTCCCAGCTCAGTAAACACTCTGTCACAGTTTCCTTCGATCACCGAGTGAGCTCAGTAAGTACTGAACTTCCTTCGTTAACCAAGTTAGCTCGGTAGAAGCTATCTTTACAATGTAATATACAACAATGCTCTGTAGACTCTGTAAACTACTATGCTTACCTTCTGAGCTCGGTAGACTCTCTCTGATAACTGATATGACATTTGTGTAACATCAGAGACAACACTCAATTAACCAATTGTATCCAACAATCTCCCTCTTTGGCATTGATGGCAACACAACATGTCATAGTAGAATGAAATTTGAAAACAAGTCTTTCTCTTATAGTGCAGCACAATATCTCAACATACTACTTCTCCCTCTTAGATAGAAAATTCTCCCTCTTTTAGTAATCTCCTTCTATGAAGGAATTGTATAACAGAAAGATATGACAGTTTTATTCTCCCTCTACAAATGCTTATGAATTTCAGAATAGATATTACAGTTTTTCTCTCCCTCTTTGACAACACATGCCAAAGACAATACAACATAGTAAAAGCTCTTCTTCGTATGCCAAAAGTACTTTCAACTGGATTACAATGTACCTTATGTAAAAATTCATATGTAATGAATTCAATACTCTGCTGCATCAACTTGATAGATTTTCAACTTGTCATAGGTTGATGCATCACTTAAAACTTTATTTTAGTGAACTTCAGATAGGGGAGTGACCCCTAACTTACTTTTGAGATACAAGAATGTATCCTTAGGTAGTGTCTTTGTGAATATGTCAGCAATTTGTTCCTTTGTATGCACATATTTCAATATGATCTCCTTGTCCTGCACCAATTCTCTAACAAAATGATATTTTATTGCTATGTGCTTGGTCTTGGAATGCATCACTGGATTCTTGGATATGTTGATTGCACTAGTATTGTCACAGAACATAACAACTAGTTCTTTGATTTCCATCTTCATTCCTTGTAATAACTGCTTAAACCAAACAATGTTGGAATAGTTTACTATTGCAGCAACATACTCTGCCTCTACTGTAGATTGGGATGTACAATTCTGCTTTTTGCTTGTCCAAGAAACCAATCTCTTTCCAAGAAAGAATGCTCCTCCACTTGTGCTTTTTCTGTCATCAAGATTCCCTGCCCAATCAGCATTAGTAAAAACTTTAAAATCCAAGTTACCTCCAAGTTTGTACCATAGTCCATAATCTTCAGTTCTTTTCAAATATCTCATTATTCTTTTGATTTCCATTAGCTGAGTGTCTCTTGGTTTTGCTGAAAATCTTGCAACAATACCAACTGCAAGAGCAATATCTGGCCTGGTATGAACTACATACTGTAACTTTCCAATCATAGATCTATACAATGTTTGGTCTACTTCTTTGGATTCATCATCTTTGGTAAGTTTCAATCCAGTACACATAGGAGTTCCAACAGGTTTGCAGTCCTCCATAACAAACTTTTTCAATATCTCCTTGATGTATTTTGATTGAGTAATGAAGATGCCATTCTTATTTTGTTGAATTTGAAGACCAACAAAGAATTTTATTTCTCCAAACATAGACATTTCAAATTTCTTGTTCATTTTTTCTGAAAATTCTTTGCAAAGATCATCATTCCTTGTGAAAACAATATCATCTACAAATATTTCTGCCAAGACAATCTTATTATCTAATCCTTCCTTTATATACAAGCTACTATTATCATTAGTTCTTTGAAAACCAATCTGAATAAGATAGTTATGCAATCTTTCATACCATGCTCTAGGGGCTTGTTTCAGACCATACAGTGCCTTGTGTAATTTGCAGACCATGTTCCTTTTCTTTGGATCAACAAAACCTTTAGGTTGTTCAATGTAAACCTCTTCATCCAGTATTCCATTGAGGAATGATGACTTGACATCCATCTGATAAACTTTGAATCCTTTGTGAGCAGCATATGCAAGTAAGGTTCGGACTCCTTCCAATCTTGCAATAGGAGCAAAAGTTTCTCCATAATCTATGCCTTCTTCTTGAGAGTATCCTTTGCATACCAATCTAGCTTTATTTCTGGATACCTTACCATCTTCAGTCAACTTGTTTCTGAATACCCACTTGGTTCCAATTATATTCTTATCTTTAGGCCTGGGTACAAGAGTCCATGTCTTGTTCTTCTCTATCTGTTCTATTTCCTCATTCATTGCCTTAATCCAACTATCATTTGCCAATGCGTCTTTAATACTTCTAGGTTCAAAATCAACAAGTAAACAAGTATTTTTCAACTTACTTCTTGTCAGGGTTCCTTCATATTTGTCTCCAATGATCTGATCTGGTGTATGATGTCTTCTGACATATTTAGCTAATACAGGTTCTTTACCTCTTGAGACAGTTTTATTGATATCTTCTTGTGCTTCAATTTCATATTCAGGATGTTCTAGCTCGGTTGCTTCAGACTCATTAGACACTTGCTTGGTAGTGTCTGAATGTTGTTGTGGCTCGTTTTGAACTATTTGCAACTCAGTTACTGAAGACTCAGGAGTTGAGGATCCTTGAGTGAATGGTATACTTGGTATAGTATCAGGTTCAATGTAAACAAATCTCTTGTAGTCTTCAGGTATCTTTTTGCTTTCTTCTTCTAATTTTTCTGCAAACTCATCAACTTTCACATGTGCACTTTCTATGACTTTGTGAGTGGATGTATTTAAACATCTATATGCTTTGCTTTTGCAAGAATAACCCAAAAATATTCCTTCACCACCTTTTACATCAAATTTTCCTTTTCTAGATTCTTTCAAAATATAACATTTGCTTCCAAATATTTTCAGATAACTTACATTGGGTTTGTAGCCATACCATAATTCATAGGGAGTCTTGAATGAATCCTTCTTCAACTGTACTCAATTTAAGGTATGAACTGCAGTGCTGATGGCTTCCTTCCAATATTTGATAGCAATATTTTTTTCTATCATCAGGGTTCTTGCACAATCCATAATGGATCTGTTTCTTCTTTTAGCTATTCCATTTTGTTCTGGAGTTCCTGGTGCTGAAACCTGTCTTTTAATACCTCTTTCAATGCATAAGTTATTGAATTCATGTGAAATGAATTAACCACCACTGTCTGACCTTAAAAATTTCAGCTTTTTCCCTATTCCTTTTTCAACTCTTGCCAAATACCATTTGAATTTCTCAAATGCTTCTGATTTATTCCTTAGATACATGACAGTCATCATTCTTAAATAGTCATCAACAAAAAGAATGAAAAAATTTTCTTCAGTATAGCTTTCTATTCCAATGGGTCCACATAAATCAGTATGCACAATTTCTAATATATCTTCAGACTGATATTTTTCACCTTTAAAACTAGTTTTTTCCATTTTACCAATCTAACAATTCTTGCATAGACCAACCTCATGTTTCTTGATGTTAGGAATGCCTCATACTTTCTTGAATTTGCTTATTTTTACCAAATTATCAAAATTGACATGACACAACCTTTTATGCCATAACCAACTCTCTTCAATTTGAGCAATAAAACATGAGCATTCACCAAGTTCTAGATAGAACAAGTTACCTTTAGTTTGAGTGCCAGATCCTATCAGTTTTCCTTGCTCATTCAATAGTCTCGCCTTTCCATGCATGAATTCTACCTTGAATCCAGTATTTAGTAACTGTGCCACACTAAGCAAATTATGTTTGAGACCTTCAACCCAGTAGGCATTATTACATATGAGTTCTTTGGATAGACAGATTCTTCCTCTTCCTTTTATGAAATGAGGTTCATCATTACCAAACCTCACACTGCCACCATCATAGTCTTCAAATTGATCAAACTTAGTTTTATCACCAGTCATATGATGTGAGCAACCGCTGTCTATAATCCATGTATCATTCTTACTTACATGAGAGATAAGAGCCATTTTATCTTCATCATCACTATCAGAGTTATCTTTAACAGCAATATAAACAATTTCATCCTCACTATCAGAATCCTTAGAATTTTCAGCCATGAAACATGATTTCCTACCTTTGTTCTTGGATGATTTAAAGTCTTTCTTGCCATTCCATCTGTGATCTTTCTTTTCATCATTGTTTTTCTTGTTTGGGCATCTTGTTGAAATATGACCAATTTCATCACAAGAAAAATAGATTAGAGGAACTTTACCTTTGTATTTTCCTCCGCCTCTAGAATATTTCCTGGCTAGTAGAGCTTCAATCACTTCGAGATCACTGTCTGAACTTTGGCTTGATTCATTTTCACTTTCTGAATGTGATTCTATCTTCTTTTTTCTTTTCTCTTTGAGTGAGAGCCTGGCTTGAAATGCTGATTCAATGTTTTTGGAGGCTGGAACATAGTTGTCAAAGTTATCTAGTTCAAATGCAGTTAGTCTTACGACTATGGCCTCAAGATTTATCTTATGATTTGCTTCACACCTTCTTTCCTATATTGCAGAGACTCTAATTGCATAAACGGGAAGCAAGGTTCTGAGAACTTTGCTTACAACTATTTCTCCTTCGATGTCACCTCCAACTGCCCTGATTGCACTTACACATGCTTTAACTCTTTCAACATACTTTGCAATGTTTTCATCCTCTCTCATCTTCATTTGATCAAATTTTCCTCTTAGACTTTCTGCTTTTGCTCCTCTCACATTGTCATCCCCTCCATAGATCTCCTTTAGCTTGTTCCACATGTCAAAGGCAGTTTTGCAGTCCTTAATGTCATCAAATTCTTCATAGCTGAGAGCAGATGCTATGTCTATCATCATATTGTTGTGAGTCTTCTTTTCAGCAATATCATTAACTGACAGTGTGCCATAAGGTTCTTCATATTTTTCTTCAAGGTATTTCAGTCCAGTATCACCAACAGTAGCCAGATGAAGTTTCATCAATTCTTGCCATGCCGAGAAGTTATCTCTGTTAAGTTTTGGAATTTCTCTTCTGTAAGACATCTTGATCTTTGGCTTAGAACCTAGAAATCCTTTCCTGCAAGCACCAAAAGCTCTGATACCAATTGTTGGAAATGAGAATGGAGTAACTGAGAGGGGGAGGGGGTGAATTAGTTACTACAAAAACATTTCACAGTCCCTTAGATGTCTAAAATCTTGATCTTAGTTACAGATTACTGAAACTTGATAATGCAGCAAATACTAATAATTATTAAGAACTGATAATCAAAACAATTCAGCAATCATGAACACTAGAGACACCAGATTTAACGTGGAAATCCAATATGGGAAAAACCACCAATGTAACTAGTTACTATTTTTCACTCTTCTGAAGTGAGCCCTGTTAGGAGCCAACCTTGTTAAAGGTTACAAAACACACTGTTTGGTGTGACCCTATTAGAGGATTTAATCACCTTGTTAGGAGTGGCCTTGCTAGAGGTCTTTAGAACAATTCAACTGAACTGTCACCTTGTTAGAGGATTTACAATAGGGCTGTTAAACCCACTCTATTAAGAGATTTTGAGTTCACTGTTACAATGGTTAGAAAGCAACAATGAAGTGACCTGATATAATGTGCAACTTATCTTTGTTGATTGCAAATCTCTGTTATGCTTGACTGGATCCTTACTGATCACATACAACTTTGCAGCTCCTCCAACGCATCTGATCCTTCATCACACTTCTTCAACATTCGCTCATATGTTCAATATTTTCTTATTCTATATCCATACATTCACACTCTTATGCATCCAAACTCTTACATCTTACGAATTCACAACTTGATCTTTCCTATATACCTTACAGATTATCTTAGTCGGCTCTAATCACTGACCAATAATCAAACAAATACAATAGTCGGCTAGAAAAAATTACAAACCAACAAATCCCTTTACTGGCCGACACTGGTTGGTTAATACTATTTAGAAAATAATTCCTGTGTTAACCGATTGAGCTCGGTTAATACAGCGAACTCCATGACATACCTTCAATCACCGGGAGAACTCGGTAAGTATAGATGATCGAGTGAGCTCAGTAGAAACTGTCTTTACCAAATTCCCTTTGGACACCGAGTGAACTCGGTAAACACTGACTTTCCTTTTCTTACCTTCCTAGCTCAGTAAACACTAACTTTTCTTCACTTACCTTCCCAGCTCGGTAAACACTAACTTTTCTTCGCTTACCTTCCCAGCTCAGTAAACACTCTGTCACAGTTTCCTTCGATCACCGAGTGAGCTCAGTAAGTACTGAACTTCCTTCGTTAACCAAGTTAGCTCGGTAGAAGCTATCTTTACAATGTAATATATAGCAATGCTCGGTAGACTCTGTAAACTACTATGCTTACCTTGTGAGCTCGGTAGACTCTGTTTGATGATTGATATGACATTTGTGTAACATCAAAGACAACACTCAATTAACCAATTGTATCCAACAATCTCCTCTTAAATGCTTAGCCTTAACTTGTTAAGATAACAGACCACTTTCTCCTTATTATCTTCTGCATGGCCAATTCTAATGAGAACTCGGTAGAACTCTTTGGTATACTCTTGAATCGATTTTCCACTTTGCTTCAACCCTTGCATTTTCTTCAACAGATTAAGGTCATAATTCATGGGAATGAACTATCACTTCATTCTAGCTACCATCTGATCCTATTTGGTGATTTTGTTCTTTCCTCTTTTATTTCGATCCAACTGGATCTCTTGCCACCAGATATTTGCATGACCCTTCAGTTTGGCCTACACAAACTTGACCCTATCTGTATCTTCAATATCTTCATATTCAAAGTACTCTTCCAATTCATTGATCCAGTCGATCAATTCCTCTGGGTTGAGATTTCTCAAAAATGTGGGAACATTATACTTAGGTCTTTTTCCAATACTAGAAAAGGTTTTAAAAAGCTTCACCTCCTCTTGATTAAGAACTTCCTCTACTATGACTTGGTCCACATTTACTTCTTCTTCTTTTTCATCCTCACTTTCATCATATCCAATAGAAAGATTCATTCCTCTACGGATCTGTTCTTGCAATGCTTGCATTTTCCTCTGGAGGGTTCTAAAATGCTCAATTGTAACACCTTTGACTCTTCCACCACACTCTCTTCCTGGAGGCATTTTCACACTTCTGCTAAAACCCTAGTACAAACTACCTCATAGTCAGTGATCTATCTACGCACACAACCCAAACCACAATCTTGGTGCAAAATGCCTCACAATCGATGACCTATCCACACATTCAAGAATTTCAGCTTTGATACCACTTGATGAAGGGTGCTCCCCTTAATACCATAAACACATAACAAAAAAAAAAGAAACAACAACAATTTGCAAGAACAAATATGGGCTTCTTATTATCATCATAAATGCAAAATTATAGAATTCAATATTAAAATATGCTAGCCCACATGGGCGCCTTCATTATACTAATCTACAAGATAAAGTTGTGAACCATCACCCAGAGCTGCCCTAGACAATGTTTGGGTCTTTCTTAAATAGACAATTCTATGCTACTTGAGAAGGTTCTAGACACTCAGACTTAATACCTAGGGACGATTGACCCTAACAATACATATAGAGTTGGCCAAATACACCTTTGACATTTATTTTAGAAATTTTGGTTAGCCCAACTTTAGAAGGCCATAATTCTCAAACTGTTGCTCTGATTGGCTATTATAACCACTTTTTAGAAACCTCGGATCTTGATCTATAGGCTCAAATTTGTGCAAGTGCCCTTTTGTCAAGTTTTTGGGCCTCATCTGGGGCCTCTAAGGCCTTCAAAACTGAGCTTGAAGTTTTTATAGCAAGATTACACACCAAAAAAATGAAATAAATTCACAAATACATATAATCTGGCCATGAAACTCCATTGACAAGTTGATATATCTAAAATGAACATTCACCATTGAAATTAGAAAATTCCAAGCTAGTATGATTGACTTACTAAGTAGAAAGCCTCCATAGACAACCCTAATTGAAAGAACTGAAAAGAAATTTTTTTTGGGGTGATGCAAGATTGCTCTTACACCCAGAATGCTCTTGCATTAGGGTAGAAGTGAAAGGACTTGAGTCTTATGAAGACTTACTATTTGGGAAGTCAAGGTGTCAAATATTAGAATACAGTGGGAAACTCAAAGGTTGATAAAATATGTAAGGGTTTTATAATTAGACCTAAACATGAGTATTTATTTAGCGTTGATAGAGATAAAATTATGCAGGAATAGAAAATGATAACAACTTGTTGAGGATCAATTATAGATAGATAACATAGCCAAGTTGATAAAGAAAAGAAAAGATAAAAACTATGATAATCAATTGTTATATGGTTATAATGTATTTACCATCTTAAAATGGATGCACTTGACTTTTAAGACCTTTTAGCTCCCTCATCTTCATGATTCCCTCTTTAGACCATGGATATGCTCATGATTATTGTCTTCCTCTTCTCTCTTCCATCTTTCTACCTTATCTCTTTGTCATGTGCCCTAGATTTCTGTGGCACCTAGGGCTTGTCCTCTTGGACTAGGTCAACTCAAGTCAACCTAGTCTAGACTAGGTTGATCCAAGTCAACCTTGTCTTCACAGGTTGACTTAGTCCTCAGTAGTTCCAAATCTTAGGGCTTGAAATTTGTTGGGGGTTAATTTATTTTTTACTATTACCTAGTTAGCTTGTATGGTTTTCCCCCTTGAAAATTCATATATTGTTGGAATATTCAAATATGGAAAGAGTACTTATGAGAGGGGGGGGGGGGGGGGTGTGAATCATAAGTATCAAACTTTAGCCAATAAAACTTTTAACTAAAGGTAAGTTGCATGTATGTAAATACATCAAATAAACATGTAACAAAACTCATGTATCAATAACTCATATCACCGGAATTTTGGCAACCCAAAAACCCTCCAGGAATAAGAAGGTAAAACTGGGGTGGGGATGATACGCACAAAAATTTACAGCAGCAATATTGTTCAACCACTTCTGATGGTTTTCCGTGTTAAAGGCATGGCCTATTAAAGGCTTTACACTGTATTAATAGTGACCTGGTTAGAGGATTTACAAACACTTAACATGAAGTGTCACCTGGTTAAAGGATTTTAATCACCTATTCATAAGGATCTTACAAAATAGCTGTAAGGCTAACCTATAACCATAGGATTTTTATTCTAATACAATTGCTAGAGAGTATTAGATACAATAAACTTGATAGATTACAATCCTTGATTGCTGAATGTAGGCTGCTTTTCTGCCTTCTCCTGATCTTGATCCTTTCTGATCTGATAACCCTTGCTTCTGAAAATAGATTTTCTTATGCACCCTTGTATGTCCTTTCATATGTATATTTACAATGAAATTTTTTCTTCCTTATAAAGACTTCAAAGACTTAGGGTTTGATTTGGATCTACGATCCATATTGAATCTCAATTTCTTGCTCAATACTTATCTTTTGCTTATTGGTTGCATGCCTTTAGCATTTTTTTATTGGCTACATGCAAATTACATAGGAAAAATAAAAGATTTGATCTTATCATTAAATCCCTCAAATTTTACCTTCTATCGACTGTTTGCATCATAGTTTGTGCAATTCCAAACTTTTATACTGATCTACTGAGTTACTCGGCTCCTGAAGTATTTCTGATACTCGGCATATGCTGTTTCCTGGATAGCTCAGCATTTGAACAAAATTGTATCACTCGGCACATGTTGTACTCGACACTTGTTAACACTCGGCACCTGTTGCACTCGGTACTTGTTATCACTCAGCACCTGTTGCACTCGGCACTTGTTATCACTCGGCACCCATTGCACTCAGCACTTGTTATCACTCGACACCTGTTGCACTCAACACTTGTTATCACTCGGCACTTTATCTTACTCGACACTTACTTTTGATCTTGGTTAAGTGTATTGACACTTAGTTGTCAAATTTATTCTTTAAGCTAACAATCTCCCCCTTTGACATGAGTGGCAAAAACACTTAATTAAGATCCATGTGACTTAGTAATTTATCCTTCATTCAAAATTTGCTCCCAAAATTTGCTATCTCAAAATTTGTTATCTCAAAATTTGCTATCTCCCCCTTTTATCATACTTATCATTTCATTCCTGTACTTAACTCTTATTCTTATTACTTATTCTCCCCCTTTTTTGACACGTATGTCAAGGTTCTTTACAATGAAATGCCATACTTGGCCAAAAATGTGCTGTTTACTTCAAGGAGTACCTTCAGAGCTGCATCCCAATTCACTAATGCGACATCCAATGTCTTATGCTGGATGGCAATCTCTGCTGCTAGGTGTATAAGTCCATCAGATGAAGAAAGATTGGGGTCTTTCTCGAGGACTGTTTCTGCATTTATCTACTCCTTGTGAAGTAATTCCAAATGAGGAGTAATTGATGATTGAATTTGTATCAATTTTGCTTTTGTGGTTGCCTCCTCTGCTGCTAAGACAGCTAACTCTCTTTGTGTGTGAAGCGATTGGACAAAATGCTTCTCACTTTGAGCTGGATCTATGGGGAGTTGCATGCTAGAAGTTTTCAAATTTTTTTTCAAGCTCAGTATTTTCTGGCTAGTGTCTTGTGCGAATGTGGAAAAATCACACAACTTGTTGTACAGGGAAAAGATATTTCCTAGAACAGTTTTAACTGTTATAACTTTCTTTGCCAGCTCTTCTTTAGACAGTGCTATATCACCAGATATTTTACTATTTACTTTACCTTGGAACTTCTTTTCTGACCATTCAAGCAATCTGGCATTTGTTTCCTGGTCTTCATTAGTCAATTGATCAACTATATCAGATAGTTGTTCCATGATTGGTCTTGACTCATCTGGAGATTGTAAGCAAAAAGCTTCTGTGAATATATCTTTAATTTCATTCAATGTAAGCTTATGCTTGTATTCCTTTCTTAGTGCTTCTTGTCTTCTTTTGTCTAATGCACTCTGAATTTCATTAATCTTTTCTTCAGTAAGAGTGCTAGATTCATAATATGGGATCTTTATTTCCTCATTAAGCTCAGGAACTCCATAGTGAAGTTTCTTGACTGCCTTTGATGAGCTCGAGCCTAGTGTCCTGATTTGCAACTGTAATCCATCTGTGCTCGGCTGTTAAAGAGTTTGTGTTGGAGTACCAAATTTTGGTAATGCAACCAATGTTTGTATTGCAGTCTCCTCCTTCTTCTTTGTCTCATCTTTTTCTTTAGCTTGAATATCCCTTTTATGAATGCTAGGTGGGGTTGAACTTGTTGGTTGTTCAGATGTTTCTTTTATTTCCCTTGCTACTGTACTCGACACTTGGAGTGTATCAGTGACTATACTTGGTGGAGGTGGTGGTGGAAGGAATAGAATACCAGTAGTTTTTATGGTCAAAGGTGGCACTTGTGCTTTTACCTTGACTTCTGGATTCTGTAATTCATCAACACTGACCAATACAGGATTTGAACTTAATTTTTCTACAAGTGATGATTGGTCAAGGATTTCCAAATCCTCTATAGTTAATGGATTGATGTTTAGATTTGAAGTATCTGTAACATCCTTTATTTTTATGATATCTGTAGGTGTGATGGTGGCATGAGGAGATACCTGTATGTCTTGCATACTTTGATCTTGTGGCTCAGCTATATCTTTCTCTTCCTCTTTCTCCTCATTATGTGCCTCTTCTTCCTTTTCTTCTTTACTCTTCTCCACTAGTTCCTTCTCTTTTTCTTTGGTTTCTGATACTTTCTTTTCCTTTGTCTTGGCAATTGTCTCTGCCTTATATTCTTCATTATATACATCTTCAATTTTCTTGTAAACTATTTTCCACAATCTTGTGGATTTAGTAACTACCTCTTCAATTTTATTCTGCAATATGCTGAATGCTCTATACTTGGGAGTGAATTTTTTATTATGCCTTTTTACGACATTTATTATTTGATCTTTAGTCAGATTAGGCAACAATCTTGCTAATGTTGACTCCCTTATTTCTTTTTCCATTTGTAAACAAAAATGCCATTTATCCTCTACAATTTTATACAATTCTCTTGGCATAGATTCATCTAATTCTAGAGGTGTGTGCTTATACTCAACCATCATAGCATACATAGATTCCTCTAATTTATTTTTCTCTTCTTTGGTGGGCTTAGAAAAATTCAGGTTCTTTAGACCTTTTAAATCATTATTTCCAATTTTTGAGCATAATTTATCAACAGCAGTCTGGGGTTTGTGTCTTACCACTTGAAATTGACTATTGTCTTTTGACTCTGTTTTCTCTTCATCTGTTTTAGGCTGGGGAATAAATTTCCTTTTCTTTGACTCAGCAGCAATCTTCTTTGAGTCTTTCTTCCTTCCTTTTGCCTCCTCTTGGGCTTTTTGTGGTGCAACCCTTGTGGTCGGTCTCTTAGGTGCAGGGGCAGCTTCTTTCCTCCGCTTGGATTTAGGAGTAGAAGGAGTTGTGGTCTTTCTCTTAACTGGTGCTTCCTTGGCTTCTTCTACCTCACCACTTTCCTCTTTGTCTTCTCCTGACCCTTGAGTCTGACCTTGAAGTTTATCTCCTTCTTCTTCAATGTCTTCTCCTTCTTCTTCTGCTGTTCCTTCTTCTTCTTCCACGCCAAATTTTCTTTTGATTTGTCTCACCATTTTCTCTTTCTTCTTTACTGCTGAAGCAGTCTTCAAATCTGTTATCACCTTTGACTTGACAACATCGTAGGCTCCAATTTTTTTTGCATTTTTATCAGCTTCTTCTGCAAGTAGAGCTGTTATTGCTACAGAGGCTTGATCAACATCAAGTTCATAACCTAGTGGCCTAAGCCATCTTATTCTAGGTATAACTGCTTGTATGTAAGTATAATCTATATCTACAAGAAAACAAATGTCTTTTTCATATTTCTCAGTCAATGAGACTGGAATTCTCATTCTTTGTTTCATGGACTTTTTGAAGTCCTCAAAATAACCAGTCATTTGGGCATCAAAAATTTCACCCATCTGTTCAATGTATCCATTAATTTGTTCAACAATTGTTTTATCCAAATTCCATCTTACCTTACCCATAGAAGGAAATTCTTTCATCAGATAGAAAAACATACACATCAAAACTGATCCAAATTTGCATTGAGCTCCCTTGCTCTTCCTTATAGCTCCCAAATTTTCATTAATCTGTTGAAACATGAGCTCTACTAGATCATAAGTGTGATCTCTTTTGATTATCTTGTATGCAACATCAACTGCTATACAAGGTACACTGTTCAACCTGCTTGATTGATAGAATTTGTGTGAAATGATTCTCATAGCAAAATGTAGTAGGGGATCTATGACTGTGTCGATAGTCATTCCTCTATTGTTCCATTTGGCACCTGTATTTTTCTCTATTATTTCCCTTTTGTCACTTCGTAGGGTCGTTGGCCGATCTAGGGTTGGAATACCAGTAACCCTATGAACAATTTTCTTGATAAATTTTATTGGCCCTGACTCTAACCAAAAAGCTTCGTCATGTATTCGGCTCAAAACTATTTGTATCCATTCAATTTTGAAAACAGTAAAAAATGCTAGGGTTTTGGTCAATCCTTTTCTTTCTACTATTGAAAACTCATTTTTCAGTACTTTGTTTTCACATAGTTTATCATATGCATTATAGATTTCTAAGTCTCCTATGGCACCAATTTTGCAATTATAACATCTGTGAACATCTTGGACCATAACAACTTTATCCGGAATAACTGATAATGCACCTGCAGGATCATTCTTGTATGCTACTTCTAGAATGGGCTTAAATTCAGGTTGTTTGACTTCGTTGTTGACCAATTGAACTTCATGACTCTCTATACGCTTAGTGGTTCCTGACCTAGATACCATTGTTTTCCAAGCTAGGGTTTATAATTTAAACAAGTTTATAAGTCCTACGTAGCTTGACACTTAAGTAAAATACCTTAGATCGATGAAACTTGTCTTGAATCGCTGTTGAAATCTTCACAAATGGCTTTTGAGCTGATCTTGATCTTCTTCGCTCTTTTTCGGCTTTGCTTCTTGTTTGAATGGTGGGAAAATGATCAAAAATCAGATTTATGTACCCTTCAAAATAGAGTAATAAATGCTTAGTACACTGCCAACTATCTACTCGGTACTTGAAAGGTTTCGTCATAACTCGGCTCCCATTATGTTTTACTTTTACTCGGCTCCTATTGATATTTCATAGCTTGGCATCAACTATCAACTCCGTTGTTGTTATCAACTCACCTCCTGAAGGCAACTTTGACATATCTTCACAAAAGTTGTCAATTTTTGACTTAGCATCTTTGTTTATGCTGATTTCATTTTTGCAGTTCTTATATGTCTTGGGATTGATTTATGATGTAACTAGGTTTATCAATCCCTCACACTTGTTCTTTGCTTAATTTGATGAAGTGTGATCACTTGACCTATTAGGTGAAGTGATCTCTGTACTTGATGTGCTAGACTCATCTTTCTTCCTCCATGTCTTATTCATTTCACTTCTGATATGTCCAACATCTATCTTTGCCTTTCCATTGCTGAACTCAGAACTTGATGCCTTTGACCTTGTTGGGCAATTTTTGCTAACATGACCAGTTTTTAAGCAACTGAAACATGTGGTTTGACTCAACCATCTTTTGTAGTTTCCTCTAAAATGCGTTCTTATGCAGTTCTGTGGGATATGTCCATATTCTTGACAATAGTGATAGTTGTACCTGGTGTTGTAATCCCAAAATTCATGATTTGATGTCTTTGTTGGTTGATTTACTGTCCACGTAGGTTTTGATCTGCATTCAAAAGCTCTATGTCCATACTTTTTACAATTATAACAATGTCCATCAAATCTTGATGTCTTGATAATTTGGGTTCTGCATTCATATGCTTGATGACCTTGCTTCTTGCATTTATGACAATGATTTATGCTTTTGGGTTTATCATGCTGATGGGCATTCTTGCTTCTACAGACATTAGATGTATGTCCTTTCTTTCCACAAAAATGACATGTAGGTTTAACATCTTTACCTTTTTCACTTCTTTATTCTACACTCTTTGATGATTCTCCAACTTTAGTGCTGTTATATCCAAATCCTGATGTATCATGGGCAGATTTTGGTGATTTCAGCAACTATTCAAAATACTTGATTGCTTCACTTGATTTGTTGAGATTCTCTGCTACCTCTTTTTCTCTGTTCAATTCATTCTGCATTTGTTCATTTTGCATCTTCAAGGTAGAGATCTCAATATGCTTTACATTGAGTTCATGATGAAGGTTCATCATTTGGGCAAGTGTATCCATCTGCATGTTTGAGATCCTTGTCAGTTCAGTACATTTTTCTTCAAGTCTGTTTGCAAGATTCCTTTTGTCATTTTCCATTATGACCTTATCATCAACTACTCTTTTCTTTTGTTCAATAATTTCACATATCATTATAGCCTGTGATTCATGTTCCATCTTGAGAGTTCTTATCTCATCTACTTGAATTTTATTTTTCTCCATCAGTTCTGCTATTGCTGCATCAAACTCTTTAGTGTCTCTACTGGAAAATATGTTGGTGGTATCAATCTCCTTGTAGTGTATATCATTTTTAGCTATGGCTAGATCCTTCCTCCTTTTTAATGAGTTTCTCAATTTGTTTCTGAATTCCTCCAAGCTATGTAGAGCAAGTTGCACATCTATCACCTGATTTTCAATGATCTTTCCAAGTTTGAAAGCTTCCATCTTTAGATCTTTTCCTCCAAGCTGTTAGGCTTTTCCTTGTGAGAACCTAACCAGCTCTGATACCAATTGTTGGAATATTCAAATATGGAAAGAGTACTTATGAGAGTGGGGGGGGGGGGGGGGGTGTTGTGGTGAATCATAAGTATCAAACTTTAGCCAATAAAACTTTTAACTGAAGGTAAGTTGCATGTATGTAAATACATCAAATAAACATGTAACAAAACTCATGCATCAATAACTCATAACACCGAAATTTTGGTAACCCAGAAACCCTCCAGGAATAAGAAGGTAAAACTTGGGTGGGGATGATACCCACAAAAATTTACTACAGCAATATTGTTCAACCACTTCTGATGGTTTGTCCTGTTAAAGGCTTTACACTGTATAAATAGTGACCTGGTTAGAGGATTTACAAACACATAACATGAAGTGTCATCCAGTTAAAGGATTTTAATCACCTATTCATAAGGATCTTACAAAATAGCTGTAAGGCTAACCTATCACCATAGGACTTTTATTCTAATACAATTACTAGAGAGTATTAGATACAATAAACTTGATAGATTACAATCCTTGATTGCTGAATGTAGGCTCCTTTTCCGCCTTCTCCTGATCTTGATCCTTTGTGATCTGATAACCCTTGCTTCTGAAAATAGATTTTCTTATGCACCCTTGTATGTCCTTTCATATGTATATTTACAATGAAATTTTGTCTTCCTTATAAAGACTTCAAAGACTTAGGGTTTGATTTGGATCTACGATCCATATTGAATCTCAATTTCTCACTCAATACTTATCTTTTGCTGATTGTTTGCATGCCTTTAGCATTTTTCTTATTGGCTGCATGCAAATTACATAGGAAAAATAAAAGATTTGATTTATCATTAAATCCCTCAAAGTTTACCTTCTGTCGGCTATTTGCATCATAGTTTGTGTAATTCCAAACTTTTATGCTGATCTATTGAGTTACTTGCCTCCTGAAGTATTTCTGATACTCGACATATGGTGTTTCCTGGATAGCTTGACATTTGAACAAAACTGTATCACTCAACACATGTTGTACTCTGCACTTGTTAACACTCGGCACCTGTTGCACTCGACACTTGTTATCACTCGGCACCTGTTGCACTCGGTGCTTGTTATCACTCGGCACCTGTTGCACTCGGCACTTGTTATCACTCGGCACTTACTTTTGATCTTGGTTAAGTGTATTGACACTCAGTTGTCAAATTTATTCTTTAAGCTAACATATATATCGAGACTTGGAGGCTTCATTTTCATATATCTCATCTCAAGCAATCCATATCTCATGAGGATCAAGCATATCATTTTCAAGCTCTTACTCTCTTGTGAAGATTTTAGTCTTTTGCATTCAAGAAGTTCAAGAATTTGAGCATTTTTAAAGAATTCAAGTAAGGATAATTTTATCTAGCATTGGAGAATCCTTTGTGAGCATTTCCTCTTCTAGATCTAGCATATTGTTGGCTATAAAGGGAGGAGATTTGCATTGAAGCATTCATCCTCTTCATTGATGCATATTCATATCCATGACACCATGATAGAGTTATGGTAGATCTATTGAAAAGTGTGGATATATCCTACATTGCTAACAAGATCTACATTACATACACATGGGCAAGGTGAATCCTAGTATTTATCTTTTTCTTTATAGTCATATATACATTTACAGTTCTCATTGATCCTTAATTCCTTGACCTAGGGCTTGACCAAGGAAAACCCTCATCAAAACCCAACCCCCAAACGTTTCTTTTCTATGTTGATTTACCGCTGGAACCTACAGTTTGCAAGCTTTTTGGAGTCACCAGTTTCAGAGTCATGGACTATGTCAACTTGGTTGTAGGACATCCTTCCATGTCAACTTATGGAAATTTTTGGCTTTTGTGAACCTTTTGTCATTTCATTCCAAGATCCATGGATAGAAGTTTAGAAAAGATTTGGATCTAAAAGTTCTTGAGTGAAAACTCATCTTCCTCTATGCATTTCAAGGTGAGTCTTTTATATTTCACTTCATTTCATATCTTTACCCTAGATTTTCATCTTAATGGGGTTGATTGTATTTACATAGCATCTAGATTTACATATCCTAAGAAATTAGTTCAATTTCACATTCACATTATCCTATCAAAGGGCCAAAGAGTGCATTTCCTTATATTATATTCCTCAAATAATCCAACTTTAGTATTAGCACCCTTTTCCTTTTGGGTTCTTGCTAATCTAATTTGAGTTGGAAGTGGAATCATATTTGGAAATTCCCCACTTTCCCTTTCACATTGCAATTGAATGGCTTAGTACATTCTTGTAAAATAGAAGTTTATAGTCCTATATTAAAGTGCTTCCATTTTACCACTAAATAATGTAGATCAAGGAAATCTAGTTAATCTAACAGCAAGAGTAGCCATTTTGCAGATAATTAAGGTTGTAGATAAAGAGGATATTTGGGTCAAGAATGAGCATGAGATTTATGTTGTGAATCCTATAATATGTTCATAAGTTCCTCTTATGGAACATTTTTTACTCACTTGGGGTGTCTAATGTAGGAGCATCCTTTAGCTATTGGAAATCTTGTACTATTAAAATAAATCTATTTGTTTTTAGTTCTTGTTTGTTCTCATTTTAGTGTTCTTAGATTTGATCCTTTAGTTCTTCTTTCTTATAATTGTATAGATTGAGAATTTCTGAGGAGTCCAATAGATTTAGTGTCTAGGTTTAGATCTAGATTTGATAATTCCTTATGGAGATTTCTTAATTTTTGGTTATGGTCCCATTTTTAATTCATGTTCTTATGGTTAAATTGTGTGTTTTTGATCTTGTGAAGTTGTTTCGTGATTGACGACTAGCTCAACGGTATATTTTCTTTATGTTACTTCATTGGTGGATGGCTCCTTATAAGATCTAATGATGTTTCATCCTTATGTAGAAGATTTCATATAGATTTAGGTCATGACCTATATGTTATAATATGTTTTTTTAAATTTCTTTCTTGGAAATCATGATCGATTAGGATGACTTGTGGCTTGCAATCATGTATATATTTGTAGTTTTTCCTTTGTAGGAAGTGGTGATTGATTCATAGTTAGTAGAATAATATCATTCAATTTGGATCTAGACTTCTATTGTAATCAAAAATGTTTGTCATGATAATGTAAACTACATTTTGTAGGAAAAATTGATGTAATCCTTGATTTTGCGATAATGAGAAGATCAATTTAGTATATCCCCTCTGGTTTTTTGTATCTTATTGTATGGTTTTGACCATTTCTTTTGGGGAAAATCCTATCATGAGTACATTATTATGATATGTTCAAGGTAGTACAATATGATTATATTGTATCCTTTTGCACTAGAATATAATTTTTTTTACAATTTAAAGTTGTTTTCAACATTCACTCAATATTATCTTCATGTCAATGTGATCTTGAAAGAATACTACATAAATAAAAAATTCTTATTTGGTCTTTTGGTCCAATAATTAAATTTCTTCTTGGATGGATTTTTTTTATTTGTTTTAAGTATGAGACAATAAAAGAATAAAATATTCCTTTACACAATATAATAAAATTTCCTAACAAAGCCTTTGAACATATTTTCCATTGATTTATTAAGCAATGTGTTCTTTTCTAGTGTTGATTTATGATTAGAATGAATAATATACAATTAAAAAAGTAGATCTGGTTGTAAAGCATACAATTTGCTAAAGAAAATCTATTTGCAAACCATAAAATTTGTAAAGCATAAAGGAAGTATGCACACATTACAAAATTTACATCTTAGTTTCCCATGAGTAGTATTAACCACTAGCCAAAGTTGTAGGCTATTGTCCTTTTGAATCTGAGATGTTAAATAAGTAAAATGGAAGTCAATTTGTGATCGTATAGGTTTGTAGTCTCCCTGCAGTTTAAAAGCTGCCCAAATTTTTTTTACCAACTGTTTGCAAGTTTAGTGATTCTTCTTGTAGTTGTTTCCTCCTTTCCCACCTGATTTATGGCTGTTTGATTATCAAACTTCAAGATATAAGCTTGGTGACATCCTTCACACAATCTTGCACCAAGTGTATCAATTATATAAGATGTTTTACGTTCAACTTTTAGAAGGAAAAAATATCATTCTAGCATACAATCTAGATTTTTGGTCTACAATCTTTCTTTTTTAATAATCAGCTTCCACATAGATTAGAAGAAAAGAAAGCTAGAACAGCTACGTCTTCTGCAATAGATATGGAATATACATTTTCTTTTTGTTCAAAATGTCTATCTGAAAACTTTTGGTCAATTGTTGAAACTTGACAAAGTTTGTCCACTATGATGATCCTTTATGCATTAAAGTTTTCTTTTTTGGCGAAGCATTATATTTATATTAATAATAACTAGTTCAAAATATATTAAGTTTTCAATTCCTTTCGCAGATTGACATACCATTTCTTCCATTTTTCCATATTCTCCCTTTCCATCTTCAATTCCTTTTGCAGATTGACATACCTATTCTTCCATCTCTGCAACTCATCCCTCCCACTATTCATCTTGTTCACGTGTACCACCAGCTTCAAATTCCAATTTTCTCTCACAAACACAACAAAATTTAGTACCACTAACTTTTCATGATATGCTGAATTATATAGACTTTGTTTCTCTTTCTAAATTAGTTACCAATGGTAAAAAAAATGTCAACATACTAAATTCTAGACTTTGTTTCTCTTTTAATCAATGATAAAACAACATATTTACTTACTAAATTCTCGACTTTGTTTCTCTTTGTAAATCAGTAATCAATGATAAAAAAACATATCAACTTACTAAATTCAACTGTGAGAAACAATTTTTAGCTGCTAAGTTTGTCAGGTGGCCGTGGGGCACTCATTGATGGATAGACATTCAAGTTTATAAACACACAATACAAATAGCATCTTCTACTTTTATAAAATTCTTGACAATCTTTCTTGAATGGTTTCAAATTAGAATGTTTCTGTTATCATATAATACGCGGAATGATTTTTATACCTTCAAAACTTTAATGTATTGAATGATGAAAAGAATTATTCTAATCTAAAAACAAGATTTTAAAGGATTTTTATAAAAACCAAAAGTTATATCTAAGTTGCGCTTTCTAAATCTATTTTAAAACTGCCAGGAGCTTGATGTTTTTTTGGCAGTTTCTATTTAACAAATATTGTCCTTTTAACATTCAGAAACTAGATAACTGCTGTGGCATTCACTCTTTCTATTTTCAACTTCATTTGCTCATCTCAGTGATATTGCTAATGTTGCAGAGTCTATCTTGCCAAATTAAGCATTTTGATTCTGTGAATTTTTGTTTTGCTTGGAATGCAAAATTTATTCATTTAATTAAGATGGTAAAATAATCATCGCTGAATAATTGCATTGGGTCAAATAGGTATGTTGTGTTTTCTCTTGTGGGAATGCTAAGTGTAATAGTTCAGCGAATTTGGACAAAAACTCACATATTCCATTGAAAAATTTCAAGATGGGTATCATATCATCACAGATACAAAGCATAAGGCTCCATTTAGTTGCTGGAAGATGAGGGCCAAAACCAGGTTATCAAGGGTAAAATTAGGTTTTGCAAAAAAACTTTGGTGTTTGGTTGGTTAAAATTATAACTTGGTCTTCAATTTCATCTTCCAATTTTGGTCAAAAATTGGAAGAAGTTTCTTCTAATAAAAAGGTGGAATTCGAAATTAAAATCAGGTTTTGAATTTTATAACAGTTTTTTAAATAATATTGTGGGGTCCACGGTATATTCATCTTCCGTGTCAACCAAATGAATCATTGGCTTTCTAAACCACAAAACTAAGTTTTCGAAAACTTGGTTATAAGATAACCTGGTTATGCCAAAAATTCATCTTCCCCAACCTAACAACTAGAAATCCGAAGGAACGTTAAGTACACAGAGCCTAATAATTATTTTTGAGTTTATTTAATATTTAAATGCTAAGCTTTGACCAGATAACCAGATTATAATTAATGATATGATTGTAAGAGAACAACTCGAACATTGGAACATTATACGAGCCGAAAAAACATAATTGATTATTTAACAATTTAGACATAATTCAACTATTGCTTAATGTTATTTATTTTGATTTTATGCTTCATATCCATTTACTATAGATCATTTTCCATAATCCCTCCCTTGCATTTGTTTGGTTATGTTTGGATATAATTTCACCCTTGGACTTAATATTCTCTTTAGATCAGAGAAATCCCTCAACAAAATGAATTGTTAATGCCTGGGAACTGTGCATCTCATGAATGAAGAACCATATAAGTATTTCAAACCAAAAAATTATGCTCTTACTCAAAATTGGTAAACAATATATACTATCACCATGAAGTTGCACATTCTTTTGCTTTTTCTCTGAAGAAGTTTTGTCGGGTCAGCAAAATAAATATGGCAAAAAATTCATTGTATAGAGCAATGGAATGTCCTTCAAATTTCTATGAATACTAAAGATCAATATTTTATTAGTAATCACTTCCAAACACCCATCAATATGCATCATCCAATTATGTTGAGCTTAGATGCCCTTGTGTGCGCTTTTGCTACCATAGCCAGGAGAGCTGATTCTTCTCTTTCCATCCAGCCTCCTATATGAAACGATTATGTTTAACTTTTGTTAGAAAAATGTTAAATTTCAAGTGTTTATACTGTTTATAATGATCAATATGATAATTTTTGTAAAATTATTTGTTGTCAACATTTCAGATCAAAATTTATGATCTAAATGAAAACTGATAAAAGAAAGAAGTTGATGGTATACCATTAAATATTGATTCTTAATATTGAAAACAACAAAATTCTAGATAATCTAATGTTATATGTACAAACCATCTTAATGATATGTCTCCCAAAGTAGATTGAAAGAGTTTGAACTGATGTGCATTAGTTTAGTAGTTCTAGTTGTGACACCAAACATCAAAGTCAAACAAAAATATGTTAGGATCTTCTAAGAAAAGTCTATTAAAAATATGCACAACAAAGCACGATAAGTTTTTTATTAAGGTATTCTTGTAGGGATAAGCAATAGAAAATTCAAAGGTTGTGGGATTGTTATATACTAATCAAGACTTCATTAACACATAACAATATTCATTAACATGAAATAAAAATCGATATTAATACACAATATTCATAGATAATTACTTAAAACAAAGTTCTTTCATTATTCAACAAAGTTTATCAAACAAGGTTTATCAAAGAGCATTTTAAAAAAATCATTTCTTCTTTTTGTTTTTCTTAGCTCTCTTAAAAAAAAGGTTGATAAGAGCATCAATATCTTCCTCGTTCTCCTCCTCTCGTGGCACATGTAATATCAAATTATGATGCCTCCTTCTATTTCGAGGAGTAGAAGGCTACTGCACTAAAGAAAGCTATGTTGCAAGAACAAGTAAATGGGTTAAATTGGCATACTTTTTTTGTAGTGCCTGCCCCTAGGTCGCATTTTTTTATCATTGTCGAACTCCTTTAGGGCTAGTATTATGTTGATGGTTAGCAGCATTGTTTTGAGATTATCAGATATTGTTTCAAATTCAGTTTATTATATGATGAGATTACTTAGTACTTTACATTTCATGTATGCATGATGATTATTTTCAGTGTTTGCAGTTATTAATGATGATTAGTAAGATGATTTATTATCATATGTGTTTTCTTATGGATACTTACCCCATACTTGCATGTGTATGGTGTGCGTGTTTGTTCTTACGTATGACGTTTCTGATGTGGTTAAGGAAGGGAGTCGTAATCACCTGCTAGTCGGGATCTACACGATGCACCACTTCTTGTCATTGCCTGTTTAGCTTAGCATATATATATATATATATATATATATATATATATATATGTACATGCATGATTTTTATGCAGGTTGCAGGTACCGGGTATCGACTTCCCTGAATTTGCCAAGATGAGCGTACCTTATCGCATTATCTCAATGGTAAGAGAGGGGAGATAAATTCTCAAATCCAAATTCCAACCCTTTAAGCCATTTGTCCTAATTGGAAATTAGGACAAGTATCTGAGTTGAGTACCCTCTGAATACGTTGGATGACGTAATTCGTAATATTAACCCTTTTAGTTTGATTTTGTATGTGTTTTGCTATGATGGATTTTCGTATTTTATTTTATGACTCTTTGATATATTTTCTATTAATTAAGCCTAATTGAAAGATTTAATTAATGGTTTAATTTAATAAAAAATTAATATGGTATTTTAATATTTATTTTATTTAATTAATTAGAAAATTAATTAAATAAAATAATTAAATTTGAAGATAAAAGTTATAATTTTAAAGTTGGAATGTGGTAATATTTATTTAAATAAATAAATATTTTAGCAATTAAGTTTCGAAAATGAAACTAAAAAGTGGAAAATATATTAAAATTATTAAAAGATTCTAGATTTCATGTGAATAAAATATAAATATATTAAGATAAAATAAGTGGAATTATTAAAGTTAGTGCATGAGATTTAAAAATAATTAATAAATTAAATTGCAAAGAGTAAAGTAAATATTAATTAATTAATATGCATTATTTTAATATTTAGGAGTTTGCAAATTGTCGGGAGTTGTCATATAGATAACACAGGAGTTTGCACTCTAAGTATGCACAAGTTGTCTACACTTAGGAGTTTTCATATTATTTGAGCACATGGCATCTACAACCTTATGACTTATCTAGAAGGTTGGAGTAGACTCATGCTTAGTTGTCATGCTTATCTTCTAGTTGTTTCTAGAAACATTCTAGATGCATCTTAGAGGCATTTAAATAGAGGCTCTCCTAGTGTGTTTGGGCAAGCTTCAAAGCTTACATGCATTTGAGAAGCTCATATGCTTCTACATGCTCATATGTTTCTTCATGCTCATATGCTTCTACAAACACTTCTAGTCACTTCTGGGTTTTGGTTGGCTTGGATCTTGGAGGAATTGCGAATGTTGGAGAAGGAAGGAACTTTCTATGGACTTCTGAGGCATGGCAAATTAACATCAGTGTCCAGGTGCACTCGTGATTTTCGCATATTCTATTTGCACTCTTTCTCTTCCTATCTTCATCATGTCTATTATATGTGTCTGAATATTCTCTGTGATTGAATTTTCAATCTTGAAATTAGAATCTAGATATATATGTGTGTGTGTGTGTGTGTGTGTGTGTGTGTGTGTGTGTGTGTGTGTGTTATTTTTAATTGGTTGAGAAGAAAACAATAGAAAACCTTAGATTCAATTAAGGAAAAAATTAGATCTAAATCGGGTTTGGGTTTGAATTAGAATCGAAATGAAAATAGATTTAAAAAGGGTTTTAAAATTTATAGCCAAACCCATTAGAAGAATTATTGGATAAATTAGAGACAAATATTTTTAAAATTGGAAGTCTTTAAAATTGTGTATATGTTCTCTGTGGAAATATATATGTTTTATTCAGATCTGCATACATACATGTGTGTGTGTGTGTGTGTATTAATAATTGTAGTATATATAATTTTAATAAAAAATTTAATATTTTAGATTTTAAATAAATATAGTTTTATATAGTTGACTTTTAATATTAATTATTTAATGTATATTAAATATTATTAAATAATTAAGAGATGGTAATTTTATATTACGTTAATAATAGTTGTTTAATGAAGATGATTTAAATTAAGAGACTTTAATGATATTGGATTAAGATTCAATTAAGTATTATTAAATTGACAAATAGTCATTGTTACATTATAACATTGTTATAACATAGCTACGATTTGAATTATTATTATATTGATTAATACGTTATAAATTATTGATATTTTAATGGTGAGACTTAGTAATATTTAATTAAGTTTTAATTAAATGATATAAGGTCATGGATTGTATACCTATGTTAATTTTTTGATTTAATTGATCATTTTAATAAAGTTATAATCTTCTTATTTGAAGATTGATAATTGGCTCTCTTATAATATAACAAATAATGATCCTTGATTTATGTTGAAAGTTGAAGTAACATTAAAGAGAAGTTAATCAATTAGAATATGGATCTTAGTTACATAAAGAGAACAAGTTAATTAAGGGTCAATGATGATCAGTTTAATGAGTAAAGTATTTACCCTTAAGTTATTCTTAGAATATTATTTTAAATAATGGAAAGAATAATGTTATTGAGGGAATAAATGGGTTGACTTGTAGGTCAAATGATTAATCCTATACACTTGAAATATACTTGCAAACATAAAACTGATACCTCTACACTTAATTCAACTATGTGATTTTAGCAAACAAAAAAATATGTTTGCATTGTGTTTTCTCTATGCTTCTTGTTTTGAGTTTTTGGGTTGATTAGTGTTGACCAATCTTAGGTTGTTACCAGAGGTTCGAGGGTTTATGAGATGTGATAGCATGTTGATCTTATTTGGTCTCAATCTTTTAAACCCAACCATGGTTATGTGATGGTATGCTTTATGAGATGTTTGTATTTACTGATTGTTATTGCTCATGAGTGGAGCTGAGATGTATTTGTATGAGACACTTGAACTAATCATTTTTTGGAGTCATCGATCAGTTATCCTTGGATTACTTTCTAGTCGCCATGATGGGATTGAAATGTTGATTTATTTCTTGATGATGTCATGTTGTGACATGTTTTGACTCAACCATTTTGGAGTCTTCGATCAGAATGATTTTGAGATATATTTTGGTTATTAAGAACTAATGGATACTTTTGATTATCAGTGATACCTTCAGTTGCCAATAGAGAACTGTTGTGGTCATGATTATTTATGGATGCTTTTCAGTTGCTCATGGAGATTTGATGCTTTTATTGTGGATATTTGATGTTCTTATTGTGGATTATCTTTTGGTATTTCTTTCTAGTCGCTTGTATAGGACTGGGGTGTTTTTATAATTCCATGAGCCTAGGGTAGGTTATCTACTTGTAGTGTCAAAAAGTGGCTTGCAATGGGGGCCAGGGCCCTAAGTGGCTGCTAGGGTAACTCATTGTAAGTTTTGTTAATAAGTGATAACATGTATACTAAATGGGGATTAAATGAACCTAAAAAAATAATTGTTTTGGTTCTCACCCATACCTCAAGTGCTTGTACAGACTAGGATGGGAGTAGAGAGAATGCATGGTTGCAACCTTGCATTCCATAGTATGCCTCGTCTGTATGAGAGGATACTAGTGGCCGCATGAGGATCAGTAGGGACCCGTGGAGTTTAGCTAACTACCAGAGTAACTTCTACATGATATATGCGACGACACTTTCCCACTTATAGAGTAGGTTTCTTACATATAATTGTGTGCCTCTGGGGTTAGATGTTGGTTTTGTGATTGGAACCTTTGAGTTAGTATACTTTTAAGATTCTTGGACTTAGAGATTATTTAACTACCAGAGTAACTTCTACATGATATATGCGACGACACTTTCCCACTTATAGAGTAGGTTTCTTACATATAATTGTGTGCCTCTGGGGTTAGATGTCGATTTTGTGATTGGAACCTTTGAGTTAGTATACTTTTAAGATTCTTGGACTTAGAGATTATTTTTATGCTTTGTGATTTGATAGCTTGTTTGGGACTTGAGATTATCTCCTCAGCATGGTGGGAGTGGACCACTTAGGTTCCACGCGGTTAGGTGGTAGTGTTTTTCTACTCTTATCATTTGAGATCCGTCTAGGACACCGTGGCTGATGCATTCTTTGTTGGCATCTATCTTCATGGATTATGATGGTGGACATATATCCTCACATTGATGATTTGCATATGTTAGATGATGTTATTTTATGATTTACTTTGCATGTTAGATTACTTTCTACATATGATGTAGTATGATTTAGGAGTGACATTCCTACTATATTAATACCGATGATCTCTTCGATGATTTGGAATATTACGCATGGAGGGATGGCTAGGGCCCACGATGGTATAATGATTCTATTTATGGTTGGGAGGAACCGTGCATTTATATTAGATGTGTTTTATGATCATGGCTATCTTTTATGATGGATGTTTATATCTTTTGTAATGATGTATCATGTATGATATGTGGTTTCATTTACTTTAATTGCATCATGGATTAATATTGGATGATGATGTTCTTTATTTACACAGATGTATGTTCTTTTAAGCTTTTCATACCATGTGGCATGTGCAGTGGATGATTGAGCAATCAGAAATGTAATTGAAGAACATTGGACTTTTCATTATTATTTTATGTGGATGTAGTACTAGATGGTATCATCAATAGTTAGTTTAGATATGATTCAACGTTAAGGGATCCTTAAAGAAAGTAACTTGTTATGTATGTTATGTTTATTTGAATTGTTGCTATTGCTTCCGTTATTAAGTATAAGCTGTAAATGGTTTACTCTCATGTTTAAAAATAAAATAAAAATGCTACCAAACTTAGTGAAATTTTAGGTTAACTCTTTGGATCCCTTGGTGAGGCATTACACTTTTTCTTTTTTAATTGTTAGAAGTATTTAATTTAGTACAACATTACATGCATTTTTCTTACCTGACAATGCTACATCATGTATGTTAAACATTTTGATCCGCTACCACATGAACATGTTGAACACTTGGAACATGCTCTAAAATATTCAAAAAAAGGTTACATGTCAAATTTCAATTGAAGATGTTAAATAGTATTCATAATTGTGTAATTAATTTTCAATAGAAAATTAATACCTCCACCACTATAATGCATGTCATGGCCTTCATCACAAGTAAGTTCTGTGATAGGATATGAAGGCTGCAGTGAAATGTTATGTGCATTGTTATGCAGTCAATTTATGCTCAAAACTAACACCAAAAAATAAATTTCTCAACTATTCAATTTGATTTACTTTTCATCTGACCAATTTACCTGTATCTCAATTGGTGCACTAGATTCTTGGGTACCACTTTTAGATTCTTGGCATAGACATGCAACCATGACTTTATAGCCTTCCTTCAAGGAAATTTTTTTATCTTCATCTGTGAGCTCTACATTGAATTTTATGCCATGTATTTTTTTCTTAATATCATCAATTTTGCATGTATGGTTTGATTAAACAAAACTGTTTGCAACATTATATAATAAAAAATAAAAAAATTCCATTGTTGCTACTTACAATTCGAGATTGAAGATTCATATAACCACCAGTCCTAAGTTTGTGTTGGCCAACCTTTTCTAGTCTCACTTTTGTAGCCACTAATGTATCCTACAATTTATGAACAATTTGAAACATGTTAGATTATATATTTACAAAGATCACTAATTAGTGCATGATTGCATCCTACTTAATACTATCATGACATGCCTTATTTTTCCTTGTTCTTGTTCATTTCCTTTATTATCATGTAGCCTTTTCTCTTTTCCATCTTCTATTATTTCATTCCACTCCATCGGTGGAATCATATTAAAACAATCGTACTTTGGGTTCTCCTTTATACTCTTATATATTGGTCTCCCATAGTCTTTATATATCTTGATGATCTTTTGAGAAGTAGGACAATGTCAAAAATGTTTTTTCCAAAGAGGTTCTCAAAAGATGTAATGAGTTGATTTTTTAATTCAGGACCTTGATCATTCCACCTTTAAAAAAAATAAAAATTGTTAGTTGAATAACTTTAATAGTACACTAAATGGAAGAAAATAAAAATATTGTAGCAATGATATGGAACTACATATCTTTTATGTATGGTGGGCCCAAATAGCCTCAATGCAATATCAAAAAGATGATCAAAGAAAACATTATTTCCTACAAAAACATCATGGGATTATCAATCCAAAACAAGTTATATATAAGTAAACCAAAATTAAACTTTAATAAAAACAATTTTAAAGCACCTGGAAACTTTTGTAATTTTAATAAAAACATAGTTTTCTTGTTCAACAAAAATGTCCCTACAAATAAACTAGTACTAGTCACACAGACTACTCCAGGAAATGGATCATCTTTAGTAGTATTGCTCTTTGTTGCTCTATCAACAAAAGGCTATCTATTAGTGCTCAAAATAGGTACATGAGTACAAAATCCACCCAACAAAAAGAATAATGCATGATTAACACATTACAAAATATAGCAAAACAAGGTTTCACCAGTTCTAGTTGGCATAGACGAGGATGTTTGCATTCTCTTTGTTGCTGACAATGCACTTGAATTTATCGAAGTGATGACCTAAGGAGGTGTCTGGGCTTCATCATGAGCTAAATAATACAATATTTTTAGTAAAGAAATTTACAATGGATAAAGTTCAAATGGGATACTGGCTAGAAGCATCTAAAAATAAAAGTTAAACTTGTTATAATGTTGATGAAAACAATGTTGCACCAATTTCACTTTCAACATTAGATGTCCTATTTCAACACTGAGTAATTGCTTTAAATAAACTCAATGGTGTAATAATATTATAATTTTTAGTAAAGTTGTAAAGAGAAACTATTACTTATTTGAAGTTTGTGCGCTACAACCCTCACCATGTCCACCACTTAGTGTCACAACTATCACATATTACTATAGAAGAAACCATAATATTTTAGAGCATGATCCATAAGATACTATAAAATATAAACATCTATTGAAATTCTATTATTGCTTGAGATTAATTACTACTCACATTTAAATATTTTACTCTACAACTCAATTCTTCTTTCAGTGCCTCTTTCTACTCGCTTGTGTCACCCTCAATGATAATGTTAACAATTTTATCACTATATCTTTGTTCCAGTTGTTGGGCCATGAACACAGGGTCAGCACTAAGGGTGATGTCATGTAGAAATGACACCCATATTTTAGATTGCATTTGATCTGCTATCATTTTAGCTTTTTCCTATCATTTGTGACATCAATATCACTAAAATTCCATCAAAATAGCTGCAAAGCCATAAAGAAAAGAACATAATAATATGACATGTGTTTCTATATAATTTGAACAATTAAAATGTAAGGTTTACCTTTTTTAAAGAAGGTGTGTGAGATGGTGCATCATCGCCTATTGGTGGTGGTCTATCCATGTTGCCCTGTAAAAAAATTTAGTAATTCTTAGCCATGAGCAATGAAATGAAAGTATTTGACATGTTGTACTTAATTTTTATATCTGCACATATAAATTTCAAAGAAAAAATTAGTAATTTTTATATAAATTAGTAATTTTTATATATTGTAATTAATGTGTATATCTACAAAATTCAATATCACTAAAATTCCATCAAAATAACTCCAAAGCCATAAAGAAAAGAAGATAATAATATGACATTTAAAGATAACAGATTTCCACAATCCATGGTAATTATGTTCCTGGTTCTGGGTAAGATTGTGTGTGAATTTTTGTATCAATGTTCGGATCATACTCAATGATCCATCATCAGGATGGGAGTGCTAAGAATGAGAAAATATATGTTGCAAACCCAGACTTAATAAATAGAGGAGGAAAGAGGGGTAGGGAGAAGCACACAAACCCAAGGAGAAAAATAAACTAAAAAATCAAAATAAGATAAAATAAAAATAAAATAGAAAAGAAAAACCAAAAGGGATGACTAAAGAAGACAAGACAAGGGGAGACAAAACATACAAATTGAAAGAGAACAAAGCAAGAGCCCCATATATAAGCATATAAATATTTGCATCTATATAAATATTTATATATACGAATAACTAAGTAAAATTATATATATATATATATATATATATATATATATATATATATATAATACTAATAATAATTATATATATAAATAAATGTATATATGCATATCTATATCTACATATATACATATGTAGATATATGTGTATATATATACATGCCTGCATACATACATTTATACATCCATATATACATATATATACATACATATATATACATACATATATACATACATATATATACATACATATGTATATATATATATACATATGTATATATATATATATATACATATACATATGTATATATATACATATGTATATATATATACATATGTATATATATGTGTGTGTGTGTGTGTGTGTGTGTGTGTGTGTGTGGGAACATAGTGTTGACATCAAGCATTAGAGGGTGGTCAAATCTACTTTAGTCGAGCACTCATCTTCTACCAAGCATCACATATGTTTGGAAAACACTAAAATTCTTATAAAAGAGGATAATTACCACAAGAGAAAGATGAAGGAGGTTCTTGAAATATTTAATCACCCTTCCACTCTCAATTGAGATGAAGGTTGGGTCCTCAGTCTTTCTTGGCATCTGTTATTATCCTCCATCAAGTGTCCTGTTAATCCCCATTGATGCTTTCTCACCCCTATCCTTTTAGGGCCCTCTTGGTCTTGGCCCCCTTCTGCCCTTGGTGCCTCCCTCCCTTTCTTGCCTTCCCTTCTAGCCCACCCATCTCTTCTCTCTGACCTATATAAATATATATAAAATTATTTTTTAAAAATTTAAAATTAAAATTAAATTTTTTATAAATTTTAAATTCTTGCTTTCCTTGGTTAGTAAACAAGGTTTGGACACTTTTTATTTTTAGTCTATTTATCTTTTGTATTATTTTTTATTGGGTCTTTTATTTTGTTAATGGTTTGTGGGTGTTGTATTGTATTGTACTGTATTTATTTTATTTTTTACACTAGTTCTCCTTACTTGGTTAGTCTAGGTTTGAATATACATATATATATCTATATATATATATATATATATATATATATATGTATATATATATATATATACATATATATATGTATATATACATACATATACATATGTATATATATGTATATATACATATACATATGTATATGTATGTATATATATACATACATATGTATGTATATATATATACATACGTATGTATGTATATATATATACATACGTATGTATATATATACATATATATATATATATATATATATATATATATATATATATATATATATATATATATATATATATATATATATATATATATAATTTTACTTAGTTATTTGTATATATAAATATTTATATGTTTATATATGGGGCTCTTGTTTTGTTCTCTTTCAACTTGTTTGTTTTGTCTCCCCTTGTCTTGTCTTCTTTAATTATCCCTCTTGGTTTTTCTTTTCTATTTTATTTTTATTTTGTCTTATTTTGATTTTTCAGTTTTTTTTTCTCCTTGGGTTTGTGTGCTTCTCTTTGCCCTTTTTCCTCCTCTACTTATTAAGTCTGGGTCGTTAACATATATTGTCTCATTCTTAGCACTCCCATCTTGATGATGGATCATTGAGTATGATCCAAAACATTGATGCAAAAACTCACCCACAATCTTACCCAAAAGCAGGAATATAATACGACATTTGTTTCTATATAATTTGAAAAATTACAATAATCAAGGTTTACCTTCGCTAAAGAAGGTGTGTGAGATGGTGCATCCCTACCTATGGGTGGTCGTCTACCCATGTTGCCTTGTGAAAAAGATTAGTAATTCTTAGCAATCAGCAACAAAGTGAAAGTAATAGACTTACAAAAAAAAAATATTAATAATAAAGTAGGTTGTATATTGGAGTCAATATTAATTGGAGGCAATTGGTTTAAATGTTATACTTATCAATCCCATGATAGGGAATTTTTTTGTATCTACACAATTCAAATTGTAATCTATCATAAGCTTTTCCCCTATGCTTATTGATTTTATCGCACATACAAAAATGCAATTTCCCTAGTGTGTCTCAAATATACAATTTGACAACTTATCAGTTGACACAGGTCAAGAACTATTTATAAATCCTACAGTATTCCCTATTTCTTTTGGCCTTCCATCAATATAAATAGAAAACATTTTACTTTGATCATTTTCTTTGCATTGTATATAATTTGGTGACAATGCATACCTACACATACTTTTTTTATATTGTACAATCCACATCCAATTATTGTAATTGTAAGAAGTTCCTACATACTCCATCAATTCAAAAACTTTATTGTAATAGACTTTTATGCCATCCATGGAAAATGGGCCCAAACCATGAAATGAAGATGGAGCTATGTGATATATCCTTTCATTAAAAAAAAAATTAGTGTCAACTAGAGGTAGTTCCTTGTATATGTATTCTTTCTGAATATCTGTGTACCTTAAGAGAACCCTCCTATCAACTTCACTCTTATTATCATAAGAAAATAACCCCCCTCAGTAAGAAAAAATTGCATTGGTTTGTTGAATTTTCTTCTTGTCTGTTGACCTCTAGTTGATCTCCTTATTTTAGACCTACTAGATGTCTCACTTTTGTCTTCTATTCCCACATTTTCCTCACTTGAGGAAGACCAATCAGACAAATACCTATTTGGTGATACCTGCAATCCCTAAAATGAGAGACACACTAGGAAAAAAGTTGATGTTGACAGTAAAGGGAAGATATGCAAATAAAAGATTGTATTATTGGTGTAATTAAATATTCACTAATTAAACTTAAGCTTACTTAGGATAATGCATTACATAGTAGTTTCTGATTGAGACACTTGGAAGTTTGTACCTCAATTAAACACGTGGTGTAGGAGAATTCCACTCTAGGTGGTCATAGTTGTTATCTCATTCCACCTTTAGTTCACATATCACATTATCATCCTCATCATTGCACATACTTTATTGCATAATGGAGGATGATCCACCTTTGGTGGACATGTGATTTTACCTTGCATAGGCGATAGCTTATCTTCTGCTTATCATTGTCTCTTATCACCTCTCCTATATAAGGAGGCCTATTATGTACATTTCAAATCAATTCATTGAATTTCAATCAAGTCCATTATCAATAATAGCATTATTGCATCTTCATGCAATTGTCTTGCCATTCTCTTGTGGAAATTTTCTTGGTCTTGCATTTGATCCTGGGGTGTTGTAGAGTCACCTAAAACTCTAACATGGTATTAGAGCTCTCATGGTGTGAAGAATTATTCTCAAGAAGTGCAATCTTGTTTTGACTCATTGTCGGTGCAACATTTGACAATTTGGACATCATAATTTGGAGGAGATTTTGAGATTCATATTTTGTGACCTCCTATTGTATGTGAAAATTGGAGCTTACTAGTGCAAATTAGAGGTTGGCATCATATAGAGGAGGTCCAAAAACCCTTAAGTCAAATTTTGTTTCATCCAAATCACACATCTGAGGCCAAATCTAGAGCCATTTGATTTTTGAAGGTGCGACGACAATCATTTAGATAAAATAATTTCAAAGGTGATTTTCAAACAGTGATATGTCCCTCATATAGACTCCTTTTTTCAAGCATTTTAAATTTTTTTTAGGGCAAAATTTCATAATCTACACAGTGGTACAGGTGATTTTGGATCTCTGTCTCTAATTTTTTTTGAAAATTGCAAATCCCATTTTTTGCAACTTTTAAGGCTCTATTTGGGCACAATCGTTAACATTTTTAGGTGCATTTTTTTTTTTGAAAGTGCATAATTTTTCCTCAATTTTGTAAATATATAATTATATTTTAGTGATTTGGAGTGGGTATATCACTTTCAAAAATAGGTCTTTTTTGGCTATATTTGCACTTGGTGAATACTTGGATTTCAATTTTTCTTAATTGAGTCAGCAATTTGAAGGAGTTATCAATTGATTTTAGTCATCATTTGATTTCATTATGGATTTCTCAAAAGTTCTATTACTCACTCCATATAACTATCATGAATGGAAACAAGCAGTTTCTAATCAGTTGATGAGTATTGGATTGCTTAGAATGATTATTGGATAGGATCTAGAACCAACTATAGGTGTTGTAGAGAGAAGTAAATGATTTGATAGAAAGGATAAAGCAATTGACTCTCTTAGATCTACCATCTCCAATGATTTGTTATATCATATTGTATCCTACACACATCCTCATGATGCTTGGACAACATTGGAAGGAATCTTTGGTAAACTTGATAGAATATGAAAGTTCAAATAGGATAATGAGCTTATAGGTCTAAGTCCATGTGATTTTGACAATATTCAAGACTTTTTCTCTAAGTTTAATTTCATTAGATTGGAGCTTTCTAATTGTGGCATTACTAAATATGATGAGAAATTGATATTATCTATTCTTTCCAGGCTATGTCTTGAATATTCAATCTCTGTTTCCACATTCTATGCTACTATGGATGCTCTTGGTAGTGCATAAAAAATGCCTTCTCTTGATGAATTTGTAGCTTAGCTCACAAGGGAACAAGAAAAGTTAGCACACATGGGGCAATTGAAGCCTTTAAAGTATCAAGCATTAGTTGCAAATGACTCTTCTCCAAAGGCTCCCAAAGGAAAGGGAAACAAACAACACAAGGATCCTAAGAAACATGAAAAAGGTGATGAATATCCTTTATAACTAAATATTGAATCCAAGTCCTCTTCAAGAGAGGAAACATTTAGAAGAAAGAGAGATAAATGTGCTTATTGCAAAAAGTTAGGACATGATGAGCATAAATGTTTTCATAAGAAGATTGATGAGCTTACTCACATTCTTCACAAGAACAATATCCAGTTGCCCTCATTGATGTCTTGTCCTTCTTCTCAATATCAAGCTATTATTACATCTACATCATCATCAAAAGGCAAAGGAAAAGCACTCATTGCTTCCACACATCCTAAGCAAGGTAAATGGCTTCTTGATTTAGGTGCATCACATCATGTGGTATCTTCTATGGATATGTTTTCTTCTATTGAATCTTGTAATTCTCCACCTATATTGATGGGTAATAATACATACATGAAGGTTTGTGGGAAAGGTTTTATTCCTATGGGAGAGGGTACATTTAATGATGTTCTTTGTGTACCATCCTTGACCACTAATATCCTTTCCATTTACCAAATTACTCATGGGGAACAAAATAAAATTGTTGAGTTCACTCCTGATTATGTCTATATTAGGGACATGGAGACTAGAGATGTCATAGCTATGGGAGTTGTTAATCATACATCACACTTGTATTCTTTTGCACATTTTTTTGATAATGATGATGATATTCATGATATACCTAACCCTTTATCAAGGGTGAATAATTCATGTGAGGAGAACATTGGACACTTGAATCATTTTGTTCTTGAAACAAGTGTTGAACTTCCTACTCCACCTCCTACTTCTTCATACATGAGCTTTACTATTCAATAGGATGATCTTTATGCTTTAGATCTTGTAGTGTGTGATGAATTCCTAGAT
This sequence comes from Cupressus sempervirens, assembly GCA_028749045.1. NCBI lineage: Eukaryota > Viridiplantae > Streptophyta > Pinopsida > Cupressales > Cupressaceae > Cupressus > Cupressus sempervirens. The sequence goes on along the minus strand of CM053788.1, from coordinate 53,766,278 downwards.
GCTCTTTTAGATGAGTCTCATAATATAGATTTGGTTAATACATCTGAGGAGGTTTCTCTTCAAGATACTTCTTCAACTTCTTTGGAGATTGGATTTCCCAACTCTTTGTCTTCTCTTATTTTTTCACATCTCATAGGGCATCTTGATGGTGTGACAAAATCTTTGAGCTTGGAGATTACTATTTAATCTTCAGAGATGCATACATGGAGAACTTCTTCCTCCTTCCTCACTTTTTACATGGAGTGGTTTCTTCATCTTTTGATGTATTTATCTCTTCCTAAGGAGAGACATGTTTCTTGTAGGCATTGGATTATATTTTTCTTTCATGTACTCTTCATCTACATTGGAGCTTCTTCATTATGTTAGAGATATCATGTCTCTTTATTTCCTTCCTATGGGGGGATTATTCTTTGTATATACATGATGTATGCAATTTTTGGGTGGTCTTGAGTACTCCATCCATCCATGCATCTTGTTTTCATCTCTCTTTTTGGAGGGGTTTTTCCCATGAGGTTTTCTCTCTTTCTCCACTTTATGAGAGATTGCATTTTATGTACTGCATTGCATATTGTACATGGGTACCTAAAATGGCCTAGTAGCTGGGGCCCATCTTGCATTGTGGGTTTAAGTGCATTCCCCTAAGTTGCACTTATGGGGGGGTGTTGGTGTAATTAAATATGTACTAATTACACTTACTTAAGCTTACTTAGGATAATGCATTGCATAGTAGTTTGTGATTGAGACACTTGGGAGTTTGTACCTCAATTAAACACATGGTGTAGGAGAATTCCACACTAGGTGGTCATAGTTGTTATCTCATTCCACCTTTAGTTCACATATCACATTATCATCCCCATCATTGCACATACTTCATTACATAATGGAGGATGATCTACCTTTAGTGGACATGTGATTCTACCTTGTATAAGTGATAGCTTATCTTGTCCTTATCATTGTCTCTTATCACCTCTCCTATATAAGGAGGCCTATTATGTACATTTCAAATCAATCCATTAGATGTCAATAATAGCATTCTTGCATCTTTGTGCAATTGTCTTTCTATTCTCTTGTGGAAGTTTTCTTGGTCTTTCATTTGATCCTAGGGCTATTGTAGAGTCACCTAAAACTCTAACATGTATCTATAGGGTCTACTGACATATACTCGTCGATCCATGTGACTGTGTAAGATCTTAGTAAAAGGCATTGAATAGCCTGCATATATAAATAATTTATCTTAAGTTAGCCACAAATTTAGTCTAATTAATGTGTATATCTAAATAAATATTCAACATGTTGTACTTAATGTTTATATTTGCATATACGATTTTGAAAGAAAAAGTTGGTCACCTCACTCATTAAATTCACCCATATTGTAATTTCTGGTGTAAATAAGTACTTACTATTTACACTTTACTTAAGTTTACTTAGGTCAATACATTATTTTATTATTTTTTAGGTGAGACACTTAGGATTTTGCATACTCTTATGAGTTTTCATGTTGACAACACTAGAGTAAGCAACTCTAATTCAGCACATGGTGTGTACAACATTAGAGTTTGCATAATTAACTAAGTTGTCATGTAGACAACATAGTTATTTGCACTCCTATTTTAGCACATGATTTCTACAACATAATTTTCATGTTACACCTTTGTAGGCTTATCCTCTCATCATCACACTTACTCTTGTGCTTAATGGAGGATAACCCACACTTGGTGGACATGTGCTTGATTGTATAACTTATAATGTTGCTGATTCCTAAGTATTCTAGAAGCATTCTAGAGGCCTTTATATATAGGCACTTGTAGTGTACTTTAATATTGAATTGAATACCATATCATTATTCTAATCATACTCTTTTGGTCTATGTTGTGCTTGTGCTTGAGTTCCTTTTTCTTGGGTGAATTTTTTCCTAAGGAAAATTCTTACATGGTATCAAAGCTATATCAAATTCTTACATGGTATCAGAGTAATACCAAATTCTTACATGGTATTAGAGCTAAGGATGATTCTCTTCACATAGCTATTCGAGACCATTCTTGCTTTAGCACCTCAACCTAGATCTAGAGAATCCATAGATATTGGGATCGTCTAGAGCCAAAGTGAATCTCACCATTGCATCTAGAACATTGATTTGATGAAAATAAACTATAAATTTTCCTATATTGGGCCATAGTTGAATTTGAGACAATTCTTTTTGCAAAGGTACCAATTTGCAGAATTGGTATGATCATTTTAGATCTGCATATTTTATCATTTGAATCTCTGCTATTTTTTTGGATTTGCATTATTTTCCAAAAAAAATTTGGCCATCAAGCCAGTAGGAGAGATTTTGGTAGGTAAAGATTGGAGCTTATTGGTGCTAATCAGATATTGGCATCATGTTTAGAAGGTCAGAACATCCCCAAATTGACTTTTTCTTTATCAAAATTGCACATCTGAGGTGAAATCTAGAGTCAATTAATTTTTGGAGGCGTGATAACAGTGATTTAGGAAAAACAATAAAAAAGGTGATTTTCAAATAGTGATATCTCCCTCATACAGACTCATTTTTTCCACCATTTTTTTTTTGTTTTGGGGTAGAATTTTGTGATCTACACATAGTTGTGTTGATCTTGGGGAAATTCTCTTTACATAGCCATTCAAGGTCATTCTTGCTTGAGCACCTTGACCTAGATCCAGAGAATCCACAGATATTGGGAGCATCTAGAGCAAAAGAAGACCTCACTATTACATCTAGAATGTTGATTCAGTGAAATTTGATTATAACTTCACCTACCCTAGGCTATAGTCAAAATTGATGCAAAATTTTTTTTGCAAACCAGCATGCAAAGGCCTGATTTGCAAATTTGGTATGATCATTTCAGATCTCTAAATTTAAATTTTAGATCTAAATAGTTTATTATTTTAATCTTTGCAATTTCTCTGCATTATTTTTGGATCTACATATTTTGTTTAGAATTTTTTTGGCCATCAAGCTTGTAGAGGAGAGATTTTTTGCAGGTGAAGGTTGGAACTTGCTGGTGCTAATCAGATATTGACATCATATTTAGAAGGTCAAAAAACTCTTAAATTGACTTTTGTTTCACCAAAATCGAACATCTGAGGTGAAATTTAGAGTTAATTGATTTTTGAAGGTGCGATGATGATGATTCAGAAAAAATAACAATAGAGGTGATTTTCAATGATATCTCTCTCATATAGACTCTTTGTGAGCAATTTTTTTTTTTGGGATAAAATTTTGTGATCTACACATTGGTGCAGGATGTTTGACCTCTTTGTTCCTAAATTTTTCTGCAAGTCATCAATCTCAATTTAACAACTTCAAATGTTTAATATGGGCTCATCTGGACATATGTTCAGGTTTTATTTTTTTGAAAGTGCTTAATTTTTTGTCAACTTTCCAGATCTACAATCAAATTATAGGGTTGTGTAGAAAAAAGTATCACTTTCAAAAATAGTTCTTTTCTTTGCTTTGTATTGCTTCAAAAATTGTTGTACATATAAAGTTCCAGATTTGTACTCTATAAGGAGGCTGTAAAAAGGCAAAATCAAAAGTCCACTAAGGCCAAAATTGGCAAGTGGCTATTTTAAATGCACCAAGTATAAATTTTGAAAAGCATCTTTTTTTTCTTGGTTGGGGGGGGGTGTTTCTTAGTGTTGTGTTCCTCTTTTTCTACTCTTATTTTTCATTTCTTACATCATGAAAAATTTTTAATTTCCAAAATTAACACCACATAACTATGCTACATGGTTTATTAAAATGTAGTGCCAATTAATGCATGATGACATTTCTCAATATGTAGATGGTACACTTCCTAAACCAACATGTGATCAAATATCTAAAAGTGAAATTAATGCTTGGGAAATGAAATATAGGAAAGTCCTAGGTGATATTATGTTGGGGGTTGAAGAAAAAATCCTCTATCAGATCAAGAAGTATAAGACATCCAAGGATGCTTGGGATGCCCTCAAAAACCCATATGGTAAAGTGTCTGAGGAGGATGTTTAGAAAATTAAAGATGAACTTGTCTCCCTAGATCCTAAGACATTTGATTCTATATAGAATTTCATAATTAAGGTGAATGAATTAAGAACAAAGCTTGATGATAGTGGTAGTCCTATTAAAAATGACAGGTTAATCTATCTCATTCATAAATAAGATGCCATCTAAGTACTCCACATTTGTTTCTTCTTACAACACCACAAAGACTACATTAGGGGATATCTATCAGAAAGTCACTTTTGATTGTTATGCTCAACTGTTGGATAATGAAAAAAAGAAGTTACAATCAATGGGGATTCTTAGTTTGACCAAGTCTAAGGCATTGGTGGCCAATAATGAGGGATCTCAAACTTCCAATAAAGGAAAGGGCAAGAAGAAGTGAAAAAATAACACACAAGACTATGAATTTCATGATCTACGCATTGGTGTAGGTGGTTAGGAGTACACAAACTCATAAGTGTCTCACCTAAGAAATTATAAATTAATGCATTGACCTAAGTAAACTTAAGTAAAGTGTAATAAGTAAATACTTATTTACACCAACACCCCCCCTTAAGTGCAACATAGGGGAATGAATTTAAGCTTACAAAATCTAGGATGAAATGCAAGATGGGTCCCGACTACTAGGCCATGTTAGGTACCAATGTAAAAAAGTGCAATGCAATCTCCCATAAAGTGGAGAAAGAGGGAAAACCTCATTGGAAAAACCCTCCCCCAAAAAAGAGAGATGAAAAAATAAGATGCATGGATACATGGAGTAATCAAGACCCCACCATTACGATATACATCAAGTATATACAATAGAGAAGTATGAGAAGGATAAAACCCAATAAGAGGAAAAAGTCCCTCCTATAAGAGAGAAGAAGAAAGGAGACAAGGTAGTCCCCCCCTCCCCCAATAGACATTGATCCAATGCTGTTGAATAATGTTTCTCCTCTTTGGAAGAAACAATATCATAGGTACATATGAGATGCTTCTCGTATGTGTAGAAAGAATCCCAAAGATCAATGATGCCTCTAAAACCTGTTCAATTGTCCCTATGTCAATATTGATAGTTTCCCCTTCCAATACTATAGAAAAGAACATGTGTAGATTGAGAAAGGATGGATGTAGAACATGCCCCAAAGAACCAACTGTCTCTTTGAATGATAAAGAGACCTCCTACAACTGCTATACAAAAGAATCCACAATCATATCAACTTGTGAAGACTGATCATGTAGAGAATGGATAGGATAGTCAGAGTGAGCCCTCACAACAACTGAAGAAGGATCTTCTTCATCAAAGAGAAGATGTATATCATCAATGATGTCTTCTAAATCTACTATTTGTGACTCCACAAACAAACCTAAAATATCTATCAAGAAGTCATCCACTGATGCTGGAGCTAGAAGACAAGGTGTACCTTTTTTTTCTAGACCTATCACTATGGCTATGGATGAAGTATTTTCCTCAACAAAGAGAAGATGAATATTATCAATGATGTCTCCCACATCTTTAATGTGAGACTCTACAAACATACCTACAATATCTAAAAGGAAGTTGTCCCACAAAGCTTTAGTAAGAAGACATAGTGTTTCCTACTATACTAAATTAGAAGGATCTATAGATGGAATTAGATTAGTAGTAGCAATAGGAGCATCAAGAGGTGTGATCTCATCTAGAGGTGAAGGAACCATAGATGAAGTGACTAATGATATAATGCCTTATGGAAAAGGAGGAACTATCGAATCTCCATATTCTTTCAAAAGAGCCATCCACATATCATACGGGTGAATGAGCCTTTTAATGATAGGCCAACAATTTGAATTGATTCTCAATATAATGATATTCAAAAGTCTGTTAACAGGGGGCTATTCTTCAATGACAGAGATTAGTTTTTTGGAACATAAATAAAGAAATATTTCCTTATGTTCACTTCTTAGATGATCAATGATTAAAGTACTCCATTTGTGATAGTTCCTTTTTGTCAATAGGGACCTAATTCGTCAACATGTGTGACAAAACTCCTCCATGAGATCAATGAATTTATGAACACCCAAAATGCAAGAGAGAATCAAAGAAAACCCCCTAATGGATGATTCGAGCACTTTATAACCACTTGCCAATTAAGGCCTATTCTTAAAAGTAGTATTTCTATCCACACAAGCCTATAATCTAATTGCAGATCTAAAAAGTAGACAAAAAATTATGCAATTAAAAAAAAATGAAACTTGATTATTTGTCTAGATGAGCCCGTACTAAGCATTTAAAGTGGCAAAAATTGGGATTTGCTAGTTGCAGAAAAATTTAGGAATAGAGATCTCAAACCACCTACACCAATGTTTGAAAATCACCTCTGTTATTATTTTTCCTGAACTGCTGCTATTGCACATCCAAAAATCAATTGACTCTAGATTTCACCTTAGATGTCTGATTTTGATGAAACAAAAGTCAATTTAGGGGGTTTTTTGACCTTTTGAATATGATGCCAATATCTAATTAGTACCAACAACCTCCAATCTTTGCTTGCAAAAAATATCTCCTATTGGCTTGATGGCCAAAAAAAATTCAAAAAATAATGCAAATTTGAAACAAAATAGTAGAGATTCAAATGATAAAATATGCAAATCTAAAATTTAAATTTAGAGATATGAAATGATCATACCAATTCTACAAATTAGGCCTCTAGGTGCCAGTTTGCAATTTTTTTTGGCTCAAATTAGACTTTGACCCAATATAGGAAAATTTATAGTCATTTTCTATCGAATCAATGTTCTAGATGCAATGGTGAGGTCCACTTTGGCTCTAAATGCTCCCAATGTCTATAGATTCTTTAGATCTAGATCAAGGTGCTGAAGCAGAATGGTCTCAAATGACAATGTGAAGGGAATTTCCCTTAGCTCTAATACCATGTAAGAATTTGGTATAGCTCTAATACCATCTAAGAATTTGCGTTAAGGAAAAATCACCCAAGATCAAGGAACTCAAGCAAAACCACAACAGTAGATTGAAAGAGTATGATCAAAATGATGAAATGATATTCAATTCATTGCAATTGATTATGAATTGATACAATATGTACAATAGAGGTGCCTGTATATAAAGGCCTCTAGGATGTATCTAGAATGCCTAGGAGTTTACAACATGATAAGTCATACAACCAAGCACATGTCCACCAGGTGTGGGTTATCCTCCATTAAGCACAAGAGTAAGTGTGATGATGAGAGGATAAGCCTACAAAGGTGTAACACAAAAAATTATGTTGTAGACACCATGCGCTAAAATAGGAGTGTGAATAATTGTGTTGTCTACATGACAACTCAGTTAATTATGCAAACTCCAGTGTTGTAGACACCATGTGCTGAATTAGATTTGCTTACTCTAGTGTTGTCAACATGACAATTCATAAGAGTACACAAACTCCTAAGTATCTTACCTAAGAAATAATAAAATAATGCATTGACCTAAGTAAACTTAAGTAAAATGTAATAAGTAAATACTTATTTACACCAAGATCACTTTGAGGAAAGTTCACCTAGCTTATCCTCTATTCCTCTTCGCACTTAATACATTGTGGAAACTGATAGTGACACCAATGATAGAGATTCAATAGATTCAGATATTTGGGATCCTATTGATAGATACAAGGAGAGGTCATGACATCAGCACATTCCACATGCATATATAGGCACATTGATAGGTCTAGAATAGCAAGGTACTTCTAGTCTTCTAGTTCCAGCATTAGAGGATGACTACATAGCAGATATTTGAGGTTTGTTTGTGGAGTCATACATAGCAGATTTGGGGGACATCATTGATGATATACATCTTCTATTTGATGAAGAAGATCCTTCTTTAGTTGTTATGAGGGCTCACTCTGACCCTCTTGTCCATTCTCTACATGATTAGTCTTCACAGGTTGATATGATTGTGGGCCCTTATGTACAAAAATTGTAGGAGGTCTATTTATCATTTGAGGAGACAGTTAGTTCTTTGGGAACTATTCTACATCCATCCTTGCTAGATCTGCATTTGTTCTTTTAAGTAGTGTTGGAAGGGGCAACCATCAGTATCGACATAGGGATAGTTGGGCAAGTTTTAGAGGCATCATTAATCATTGAGATTCTTTCTACACATAGGGGAAGCATCTCATATGTACCTATGATATTGTTTCTTCCAAAGAGGAGGAATATTATTTAGTAGTCTTGGATCAACTTCTACATTGGAGCAGACTACCTTGTCTCTCTTCTTCTTCTCTTTTATGGGGGGGGTGGGGGGCGGACTTTTTCCTCTTATGGGGTTTTGTCCTTCTCATGCTTCTCTTTTGTATATACTTGATGTATGTTGTAATGGGGGGTTCTTGATTACTCCATCCATCCATGCATCTTATTTTTTCATCTCTCTTTTTGGGGGAGGTCTTTTCTCATTAGGTTTTCCCTCTTTCTCTACTTTATGAGAGATTGCATTGCATTTTGTACATGGGTACCTAACATGGCCTAGTAGCTAGGATCCATTATGCATTCTTCATCCTAGCTTTTGTGAGCTCAAGTGCATTCCCTTGAGTTTCACTTAAGGGAGGGTTGTGGTGTAAATAAGTATTTAATTATTACACTTTACTTAAGTTTACTTAGGTCAATGCATTATAATAAAAAAATGAAACTTGATTATGTGTCTAGATGAGCTCGTACTAAGCATGTGAATTCGCAAAACTCAGGATCAAGAATGGTCTCAAATGACTATGTGTAGAGAATTTCCCTTAGCTTTGATACCATGTACTTCATTTTGAATATGGCCTAGGGTAGACAAATTTATAGTTAAATTTCACTAAATTGACATTTTGGATGCAATGGTGAGGTCCGCTTTGGCTTTAGATGCTCCTAATGACCGCAATACTCTAGATGTGGGTTGAGGTGTCCTTAGAGAGTTGAAGGAAGATCAGACATCTGAGGTGAAATCTAGAGTCAATTAATTTTTTGAGGCGTGATGACAGTGATTCAAGAAAAATAATAGCAGAGGTGATTTTCAATTATTAGAGAAGGATACAACATTGATACTTTAGATCATGAAGGATCAATTAGAGATTGTGTAGAGGTGATCTATTATTAGGCAAGAAAGTATTAACCATAGGTTCTATTCTGAGACATTTTAACAGGTGATTTTAGTTAAATCTCTTAACATAGTAGTCCTAACGGGCTATATGAAATCCTTTAATAGGGTTCTTACTTAATTGTGAGTTGAATTTCTTTAACCAGACACACTTCTAACAGGGTGTTGAAATCCTCTAAGAAGGTGAGACTTAACAATCTTTGTAAGCCTTGAACACAGAAAGCCTTTCATAAGGTAGACTATGATTCATGGTTAAATCATTGTAATCTTCATTGGGTAAACTTTATTGCTATAGTAGTGAAGATTTGTGGCTTTCATCCCCACCCTAGTTTTACCTTCTCACTTGAAGGGTTTCTAGGTAATCATATTTGGTGTTATGTGTGATTGATTACATGTTTACATGATTTAGACATATATGCTTTACATGTTATTTCATCTTATTTGTTAATGCACGTGATGAATGAATGGTGAAATTTTTATGGGTCCAAGTTTAAACTCCTGATTCACCCCCCCCCTCCTCAAAAGTTTACTCTCTTCCCACTTGTAATTCCAAGAATTAGTATCAGAGCCTAGTTCTCCAAAAGAGAAGCTTTGCAACTTTCAGGAAAGATTTTGAAATGGAAGTCTATAAGCTGGGAAAGACTATTGAGAACCACTAGATTGAAATACATCTCATACTACAATAGCTGAATGAGGCAAGAGAAATACTAAGGAAATCCTTGAAGAGAAAGAAAGAGATCGCTATTGCAGAGAATGACACACTATACAAAGAGATAGACACTACCAAGCTATTTGCAGATCGAAACTCTAATGAATTTGATGTAACAGTTGTAGATCTAATGGAAAAGAATAGAATCCAAGTTGAGGAAATCATAAATCTCAAGCTAGAAAAAGAATCACAAGCTATACTACTATGTGAGGTGACTAAATAGAAGAAGAAAGCCATGGAAGACAAAGCCGTGATTGAAGAAGACAAAATAAATCAAGCAAATAGACTGGAAGAGAAGTCAACAAAGTTAACCAAGATCTCAAACATGCAATTGGATACTCTAAGTCAAATGATGAATGCCAACTATGAACTGAATGTCAAGGACGCTGAGATAACTACATTGAAGTTGCAAAATGAACAATTGTAGACTGGCCTGAAAAGAGAGAAGGAATTTTTTGAAAGTCTCAACAAGCCAAATGAAGCTATCAATTACTTTGAGCAATTATTGAGATCCCCTAGATTCAAAAAAGATACATCAAGACTAGGCTACACAAGCACTGAAGAAGGAGAATCATCCAAAGTTGCTAAAGAAAGGAACATCAAAGGTAAGAACTCCAAACCTACTTGTCTTAACCATGGTAAGAAAGGACATACTGCTAATGTGTGTAAGATCAAGAATACAAATTAGAATAACAAGCCTAAGAACATGACTCATTGTCATAAGTGCAACAAGAAAGGTCATTAGGCACATGAATGCAGAACCAAGACCATGCATAAACAAGTATTTGAAGGATATTGCTACAACTGTCAGAAGTATGGACATAGAGCTTTTTGAATGCAAATCTGAATCCATGTGGTCATCAAACAAGCCAAAAAAGGTAAGAAACAATAGAAACTTTTATAATTGGGATTATAATACAAGATATAGCTATCACTATTGTCAAGAATATGGACACATTCCTAAGAATCACATTAGGACACACTTCAGTGGTAACTACAAAAGGTGGTTGAGTCAAACTACATATTTTAGCTATTTGAAGACTGGTCACATCAGCAAGCATTGTCCAACTAGGTCAAAGGCACGAAGTTGTGAATTTAATAAAGGAAAAGGCAAGGTAGATGTTGAACACATCGGAGATGAAATGAGAAAGACATGGAAAAAGAAGGATGGTTGCAACACATAAAATGGAGAAGGGATCACTTCACCCAATGGGTCAAGTGATCACAACTCAATAAACTAGGCAATCAAGAGGTATGTGGGACTGATATTCAAATGTTATATCATACATCAATTTCAAAGAAAATAGTACTAAAAAGCGTACATTAGCATGAATAAAGATGCAAGATGTTTTTGAAAATTCAAGTTAAATCTTCAAAATTTTCATGTTATTGTCGAGTATGAAAAGTCTCCTATGTTTATTGAATAGGATGCTAGATGATGCTAAGCTACCTAACTATCTAGTTGATGTTGAACTCGTAGTAGCTTCTGAGTGATGGAAATATCAATAGATGTCGAGTGATTCCAAAATTGAGTTGATGCTGAGATTACAACTGTATAAGCACTATGCATTAAATGCAAGGTTTTTGAAGGGTATATGATTGATTTTTGCTCATTATTCATCATTTCAAATTCAAGCAAGAGAAAGCAGAGTAGAAGGAAATTTAGAAACTTATCCAAAGCATTTGTAGAGAATTTAGCAACAATCTCACACTAGCATACAAATTTCACAAGGTATTTATCATAACCTGAGCTATGCAATTTACTTTTGAATAAACCCTAGTTTGATAGAATGGCATCTAGTTCAAAAAATGTTGAAGGAAAAGAGGTTTTCAATGTTCAACTTGTTAGTAACGAAGTGAAACAACCTATATTTAAGGCCATTCCTAACTTTTCTTATAAACAAGATCCTTCTCGTGCTTTTTCAATGATCTCGCCAAATGTTATTATGGTGCAAGATATAAGGATGTGTTATAATTGCAAAATAGGAGGTATAAGAGATAAGGAAATTAGAGATGCATATGATAGATTGTTTGGGAATGTTGTTTTGAAGGAGGAATACAAAATTATGGAGAAAAAGGGTTTGACATGAGCCCTATAATTTTTGAATGTGTTTAAAACTGAGTGGATAAGAATTGTTCTACAAAAAATTCATGATAGTTCTTTATGGTTGGAAGGTGGAGTGCTCAAGATCACCAAGAGAATAATTCATAGGGTAACTAGCTATACAACCCTAGATCAGCCAAAGACACTCAAAAGTCACTCCAAGGAAGTAATTGAGAAGAACAATAGAGCAACTTGGAATAAAAAAGGTATGACTATAGATACCATCACTGATCCACTACTAAACTTTGTTATGAGGGTAATCTCTCATAAATCCTATCAATCTAGTAGATTGAATAGTGTAACCTACATAGTTGTAGATGTTGGCTAGAAGATTATAAAGAAAGATCATACTTATGATCTAGAAAAGCCACAACTACAACAATTGATGGAAAATCTTGGAGCTATCAGGAAAACAAAGAGTGCACAATGCAAATTTGTTCAATTCTAGTTCACATGTTCTTTTATGTATAGAAAAAATTTCCTTATTTTGGTATTGTAGGATGGAAGACCAATATGTCAATTGTAGTGTAGATCAATGAATTCATTGAGCAAATGGGAGAAAATTTTGAAGCATTGATGATAAGTTATTTTGAAGATTTTAAGAAATGACTAAAGGAAAGAATGAGGATACTAGTTTCTTTGACTGAACAACATTATAATGACATATGCTTTCTTGTTGATGTTGATTGCACTTTTGTGCAAGCTACCACACCAAGGGTTAGATGGTTAAGACCACTTGGGTATGAAATTAATGTTGATGAAGCTTTAGCGACCATCACAATACTCCTAGCAAAGGAAATTGAAAAAAAGTGCAAAGATATTTGGCAACTATGAAATGGTAAAATCAAGGATTACCATGGAGTTGAAAATTACCTCCACACTCAAAAAGAAAGATAAGGTTGTCAAGAAGTTAAAGGCCAATTTTGGAGAAGGTGCAAAAGAAGAAGAGGAGGAAGAAGAAGAAGATGAAGAGGAAGAATAAGAACAAGAACCTCTTGCATTGACTCAAGGCATGGGAGAGGATAAGGAAGAGGAGGAAACTGAAGGTGCCAAGGGAGAAGAAGTAGAGGAAGCACCTACTCATGCTAAGCCAAAGAAGAGGAAAGCTAAGGAACAACCAATGGCAAAGGAAAAGAAAATTGTGAAACTAAGACTAGCTAAGCCCACAACTCCTACCACCAGAGCCAACACATGAGAAACAACAAAGAAGGCCAAAGAAAAGACCAAGCAAATAGAGCAAGGTGGCCAAGTGCAAAAGAAACAAAGAAGAAAACATGTTGCACAACTAGATTCAGATGAAGAAAGGATATAATTAGATGAAAATAACCAATTTAAAGTGGTAAGTCATAATCCCCTATTTGATCTTGAAGATTTACAGGAAATATCAAAAGCAATGTAGATTTATCTAGTTTAAAGCACATTGATTTTGGTAAATTGGGAAAAGAAGAAAATAATCAAGCAGAAGAGGCATTATATGCCATGATGTCTAAGTTTAAGAACACTCCACTAGAATTTTCCAACACAATACCAAAAGGTTTATATGATATTGTTGAGAAAAAGTAGCATTATTGTTTAAATTTGGGGAAATAGATTAGAGAAACAACATTAGCTCAAGTGATGTTAGAGCTAACAAAGGGATAGATTGCTAAGGCTATCAAGAGATATGTTGTAAGGTTTACACCTAAACATAGAGCCTTTAGGATTCTTCAAAATAATATTAAAGATGTGGTGAAAAAATTAACCCAAATATGGAAACTTATCTATGGGTTGACCATTGTGAAACAAGGAGAAGTGGAACCTTTAGAGGGTAAACAAGATGATAAGGATGAGGACAATGATGATGAAAAAGAAAATGATGATAAGAAAGATGATACAGTTGGGGAGGAAAATAAAAAAGAAAACTAATTACAAGGAAACAATTGGAAAACAACAAGATGAACAAAGTGTGCAAGACACACAAGTTTCAAGTGTCTGTCCCCCTCATGACACAACTACAACAACTGAGACCATAACTATGAGGGATGTTTCTGATGCTTCAGCTTGGAACATCAATCCACTTACTATAGAACACCTAAAAAATATTCTAGACCAATCTAAAATCCAAGCAAAACTCTATGAAAATCCAATTTTGGTTAGTGTAGAAGAGTTGCAAAAGACCGTAACTGAGGTCACAAGGGAAAAGATGAATACACAAGACCCACCTTTCATCATCCCTTGAGTTAATAGTGTACAACTTCTAATTCAAAAAATAGTAGACACATCTACTAAGGTTGTTACACATGTCAAAGTTGATACTATTGAGAAGAAGTAAGCAGGAGAAAAAGATACAACCACAAGACAATATAAAATAGGATAGATAGATTCATTTGTACCTAAAGCACATGAGCAAGGTGCTATTCAAGTCATAGTGATAGATCAGGGAAAGCCTGAAGAACATGAGCAAACACCTAAGGTGAAGGAACATGAAGCCATCCAAGCATTGGTAACTCTACCAAGATCTGGTAGTCCTTCTACATAGGTTCTTCAAAAGCTGAGCATGAAAGCCATACCATTACAAATCTCAGTTCCAAGCCCTAGATCATCAATGGTTGATAGGGTAATTCACTATGGAGACATAATCCTTGATGAAGAAATTGTAATTCCAAAGTTGGACTATGACACCATGACATTGGAACAAATAGGCATATTACAACAAGCCTTAGAGAAGAAAAAGCATCAAGACATGCTCATCAGAGAACATAGGTAGAAACAAGCACTTCAAGAAATTAAAGACATATTTTTAGATGCATTCAACTTACCAACTTCTCAAGAGATCAAGCCATTAATAGAACAACTAACTGATATAGTGGAAAAGGTCACAAATGAAGACCTTGATACTACTGTAAAACTTTTAGAATGGTCTGGGAAGAAGTTCCAAGGAAAAATGAATGAGAAAATATCAAATGAAATAGCACTAACTCAAGTTGCATCGGCAACTAAGGTTGAAGATGTGAAGAAGGTACTTGAGAATATATTCTCATTGTACATAAAGCTATGTGATCCTACACTCTTCACTCAAGAGATCAAGATCCATATTTTGAGTCTAGAGAGATATCAAGTTCTAAGCTACCTTAGAACCAAGCTCAAAGTGAGAAGCACTTTAGAACATTGCTTCAAACACAAAGTCAATTAGTTGTACTGACAGCAGATGAGGCTAGCATAAGAGCCAAATTAACATGTATACAGGCATCCCTTACCTCACACATGGGAATACTACACAAGAAACTAGGTCATGCCGAGACTCTACTGAAGAAAGACCCCAATCTTTCCACTTTAGATGGCCTAGTGCACCTTGCTACTGAGATTGCAATCCAAATCAAGTCATTGGATGTTGTATGTGACAATTGTGATGCAGCCCTCATAATCATAATGAAAGTCCATAAATCTTTTTTGGACAAACATACTATAAGTGTATAGCCCATTTGACATAAGTGTCAAAAAGGGGGAGATAGAAACAATGGGGGAGAATAAAGAAAAGGGGAACAAGAAATAGAGGAAGATAAAGTATGGGGTAGTATGACAAAAAGAGACATAGAAAAGAAAGGGGGAGCATAGTAACCAACAAGTTATATCATTGGAGTGATATACATTTTTGGAGAGTAAAGCAGTAAATAGATACAGATATCAACAAAGATAGTGCATATCAAATGAAAGAGTATCAGTATCAGTATCAGATACAACACATTGAAGTTAAAGGGATCACATATTTTGGATACAAATTAGACACATTAACTCAGGGGGAGTTATCATTTTGAGCTATACAAGTTATTGCAAAATTTTGAAATTTTGAAGTTTTGTATATAAGCTAATTCATGGATATGTTATGATTGAAAAGTTAAGGATAATATTGTATATTTAAGAATTTTTGAGACTCATGTCAAAGGGGGAGATTGTTGATCTTAAAATGGTTTTGACAAGTGAGTGTCAACACACTTAAGCCATTTACTTAATTCATGCTGAAATAATAATACATGCCAAGCACAACATGTAAATATTAGACCATGTCGAGTTGCAATGAGTGCTAAGTCACTCAAGTGCCAAGCAGATAGACTATGCTGAGTAATGTAGGTGTTGAATCAGAAGCAAAAATATAGTGCATGCCAAGCATCAGTGACTTCATATGTTGACTGACACAGTTTTGACATATTTATTTGTAATGGCACAAACAACTATGTACACCATTTTTGAGCTAACCTAAGGATATATTTTGATCTTTTGGAGATAAGGATGAATCTATATTTGGATTCCCTATGCAATTACATGTAGCCAATCATAAAAATGTGAAGGTTTAAGGGGGAAAATGGATGAAACTCAGCCGTAGATTCATACCGAACCCTAAGCCACCAGAGTCTTCTTATGGAGGACAAAGCCCTAAACTCTTTACATAGTGTATGATGGGTGAATGATTGAATTGGAAGAGTAAACAAGATAGTTTGTAGAGCATTCAAGGTGACTTAGAAGTAAGAGTGTATTGCAAAATCAGTTAGAGAAGAACAAAAGATATAGAGAAGGATACATCATTGATACATTAGATCGTGAAGGATTAATTAGAGATTATGTAGTGGTGATTTGTTATCAGGAAAGCAAGTGCCAACCACATGATCTGTTCTAAGACATTTTAACAGGTGATTTTAGTTAAATCTCTTAACAGAGTATTCCTAACAAGATGTATGGAATCCATTAACAAGTTGCTTACTTAATTGTGAGTTGAAGTCCTTTAACCAGGCACACTTCTAACAGGGTGTTGAAATCCTCTAACAAGGTGGGACTTAACAGTCTTTGTAAGCTTTTAAAAGAGTAGGCCTTTCATAGGGAAAACCATGATTCATGGTCAAATCATTGTAACCTTCATTGGGTACACTTTATTGCTATAGTAGTGAAGATTTGTGGGTGAAATCCCCACCCTAGTTTTACATTCTCAATTGAATGGTTTTTGGGTAATCATATTTGGTGGTATGTGTGATTGATTACATGTTCACATGATTTAGATACATATGCTTTACATGTTATTTCAACTTATTTGTTAATGCATGTGATGAATGAATGGTGAAAGTTTTATGGGTCCAAGTTTAAAATCCTAATTCACTCCCCCCCCCCCCCCCCCCCCAATCTCTCAGAAGTTTACTCTCTTCCCACTTATAATTCCAATATATTGAATGTGCTAGTACCATCATCATGAGCATCTTCATCACCTGTGCCAATACCATCTTCTTCAATCATGTCCTTTGACACATTATCATCTTCTTCCATGGGAGTGTTATCCCTAGCTTGGATATTCCCACCTCCATGTTCCTCCAGTAGGAAATCCACATTCAACAATGGATGAAAATCATGACTCCCTTCAATGTGACCATGTTGCCTACAATGACTCTAGGCTGTTATGATTATAATTATTTGATTCTTTAAGCCCTTACACTTTTTTCAAGGACAATTGAAACTTAGACCACAATGTAGCCATTGTCTCGTTATTTTGTTCTGGGTTCATATTGTCAAGCATAGTCTTTCTTCATAGGAAATATATCTACAAAAATATTGGACATGTACTTAATGTTTATATCTACACATATAGTTTTGAAAGAAAAAATTGGTGTAACTAATGTGTATATCTGCAAAAATATTGGACATATTGTACTTAATGTTTATATCTGCACATATGGTTTTGAAGGAAAAAATTGGTGTAACTAATGCATATATCTACAAAAATATTAGACATGTTGTAATTAATGTTTATATCTGCACATATGGTTTTAAAAGAAAAATTTGGTGTAACTAATGTGTATATTTGAAAAAATATTGGACATCTTGTACTTAATGTTTATATCTGCACATATGGTTTTGAAAGAAAAATTTGGTGTAACTAATGTGTATATCTACAAAAATATTAGATATGTTGTACTTAATGTTTATATTTGTACATATGGTTTTGAAAGAAAAATTTGATCACCTTGCTCAAATTCACCCATATTATAATATCAACAACTTTCATTGACATAAATTCAACAACTTTTGTTAAGCCTTTCCATTACTCCTTGTTTGTCATGAGTTGGGGTCATTTAATAGGGAAAGTTTGTGTTCAGTGTAGAGTATGCACATATTAGAGTTGTGACTATTTATTTCAATAGCTCAGTATGATTAATTCAGTTTGGCAGTTTTTTTGTAATGCCCCGCCAAGGGATCCAAAGAATCAACCTAGAATTTCACTAAGTTTGGTAACATTTTTTTTTTTTTAAACATGAAAGTAAATACCACATATAACTTATGCACAATATCGAAAGCAATAGTAATGTCCATTTGAAAGTAAACATAACATACAAAATAGATTACATTCTTTAAGATCTCTTAATGTTGAATTACATCTAGATACATGAATCCATCTAGTACAACATCCACATAAAATAATAATGATAAGTACAATGTTTATACATTACATTTCAAATGCTTATTCATCCTCTGTACATGTCACAGGGTATGACAACCTCAAAAGAATATACATACATAGAATAAGGTACATCATTCTATTCTAATCCATGATACACCAAAGTAAAAATAATCAAATGGTACACATGATACATCATCATAGAAGACATATACATCCATCATAAAGATCAAACATAATAAACTAAGTGCACAATTCCTCCCAACCGTTAATAGCATCATTAGACCATCGTGGATCCTAGCCATCCCTCCATGCGTAACATTCCAAATCACCAAAGAGATCATCAGTACTAACATAGTAGGAATGTCACTCCTAACATATACAACATTATATGTAGAAAGCAATCTAACCAAAGATAACATCATCTAACATATGCTAATCATCAGTGAAAGGATACATAACCACCATCATGAAGGATGCATCAGCCACAATGTCTTAATGAATCTCAAATGATAAGAGTGAAAAAACACTACCACCCAATCGCGTGGTACCTAAGTGGTCCACTCCCACTGTGCTGAGGAGATAATCTCAAGTTCTAAATAGGCTATCCGAAAATACATAGCACAAATCTCTATAAGTTTAGGAATCCTAAAAGTATACTAACTCATAGGTTCCAAACACAAAATATGACATCTAATCCCTAGAGGCACATAATGACATGTAGGAACCTACTATGCAAGCGGGAAAGTGTCATCGCAATTATCATGTACAAGTTACCCTGGCAGTTAGCTAAACTCCATGGGTCCATACTGATCTCATGCAACCATGAGTATCCTCTCATACTGACGAGGCATATATGGAATGCAACGTTGCAACCATGCGTTCTCACTTCTCCCATCCTAGCCTGTACAAGCACTCAAGGCATGGGCGAGAACAAAACACTTATCTTTTTAGGTTCATTCAGTTAGTATTAGGTGTGAATGTTATCACTTATTAATCCAACTTACAATGAGTTACCCTGCCAGCCTCTTAGGGCCCCGGCCCCCATTGCAAGCCACTTCTCGTCACTACATGCAGATATCCTACCCTAATGCTCATGGAATCATAAATCTCAAAATCACAAAAGATAATCCATAATAAAATCATCAAATATGCATAAAAGCATCAAATCTCCATGAGCAACATCCATAGAAAATCATGAACACAATAGCTCTCTATTGGCAACTGAAGTATCACTGATAATCAAGTATCCAATGGTTCTCAATAACCAAAATATATCTCAATCATACTGATCGAAGAATCCAAAAATGGTTGAGTCAAACACGTCACAACATGACATCATCAAGAATAAATCCACATTATAGTCCCATCATGGTGACTAGAAAATAACCAAGGATAACCGATCGATGACCAAAAATAATGGTTAAGTCAAGTGTCTCATACATAAGAATCTCAACTATAACAATCGGTAATCACATCCACTACATAGAGCATTCCATCACATAACCATGGTTGGGTTTATAAAGATCGAGATTAAAACATCATCATGACATCACAATCACATAACCCCCCAAGCCTCTAATAGATGTCCTATAACTGGTCAACACTAGTCAACCCAAAACTCAAAACAATAGCATAAAGAATACACAATGCAAACACATGTTTTGGTTTTGCTAAGTTTACAAACTTGAATTGAAATGCAAGAGTCTCGATTTACGTTTTCCATTTAAATATCGAGTGGAGAAATTTCACATTTAACCTAACCCATGTTCTTGTTTAATAGATAAAAGTTTCTCCCCAAAACCATTAGACTCAATTTTGTAATTGATCTAATAATATTTTGTTTATATAAACATTGTTTGAAAATAACATTCCCAATGATTCCAATATTATCAACAAAATCTACATATGACACGTTCTAATAATCAACCTTAATTAAACTAAGTTTAATTAAGTTAATTATTAATATCTCTTTATTTTAATAATAATTGATAAGTTATGATTCATATTTTTAAATCTTTTACAATAACTTAAATTTACATATATACATACTTACATATATAACAATTAATAACCAAACCAAAGGCAATTTATATTGAATTCATCGTCGATCATATTGCTGGTGCATGACTTAAACCCGTCGCGAGTACTCTGCATCCGCAGGTACCCTGCGACCACTGCCATATGGCAGTACCTTGTCACGGGTACACTGCACATGCAGGTACCCTACGACCCGCCTATGTAAAGATCAGTGGGGAGAAAAGGGGGGGGGGTACGGGTATAACCCACCCCTCCACACATTATTATATATGTTTTTTAACAAACGATATCAATAACATTTTTTTTCAAACGTTGATCTCATATAAATCGCAACGCGATTTTATATATATTTTTACTGCGATTTATAAAGTACGATTATTCAATGTATATATATATATATACATATATATATGTGTGTGTATTTATATGTACTCGCAAAATTAAACATCACAGCACACACACACACACACACACACACACACACACACACACATATATATATATATATATATATATATATGTATATATATATATGTATATATATATATATATATTATAAACATGTATATATATATATACATATATATATGTATCTATATATAGATACATATACATATATAAATATGTATATATATATATAGATACATATATATATATATGTATCTATATATAGATACATATATATATGTATATATATATATATATATATATATATATGTATATGTATCTATATACATATATACATATATATATATATATGTATCTATATATATACACACATATATATATATATGTATATGTATCTATATATATATACATGTATATATATATAGATACATATACATATATATATATATATATGTATATATATATAGATACATATATATATATGTATATATATATATATATGTATATATATGTATATATATATATATACGTATATATATGTATATATATATATATATATATATGTATATATATATATATATATATATATACGTATATATATATATATATGCAGATGTAAAAGTTATAAACATGTATATTTTATAATGAGCATATACACAATTCGTTTAAAGATCTCAATTTTCAGATTATTCCAATAAACTATTTGGTCTCAAAATTTATCCAATAAATCATCTAATGGTTTTGGCTACAAATTTAAACTCTAGCCTCGTGTTTTTTCAGATTTTTGCATAAAATTCTCAAATAAATTAAGCCACCCATATTGAGAATGCATACAATAGAAATATGAAATTCCTCGGAAAACATATGGAAGACACGAAGAAGATAGGGAATGCATGATGCGGAAATAGCATAAGTAAAATCACAAGAATCTACCCAAATTCTGATGCTAAATCGCTCTTCCTTAGAAAACCCGCAGAGCAAGCTCCTCCCTTCTTCAGAGTTCTCGAGTCCTCCAATGCTCCATTTGCACTCCAAACGCTATGTCTAAGCCTCTAAGAATGCCTGAATATAAAGAGCTTTCAGGAAACATCTAGAATGCTTCTAGAAATAGCTGGAAGGTGTCACCAACTAAGCATGGGTCTTTTCCAACCTTCAAGATGAGCCATTGCGTTGTAGACACCATGTGCTTAATTGATGCACTAACCCCCGTGTTGTTGACACTTGAGAAATAGAAAAGTGAGTTAACTCCGATGCAAGCTTATAACTCCAATTCACTTTTAATATAATTTTCTATTAAATATTTATAACTTCCATTTTAATCTTTATAACTTTCATTTTAATTTTTATAACTTTTATTATTATTATTTATTTACTACTTTATTATTATTTTTTTATTATTATTAATTTTAATTTCTAATTTTCTTTTATTTACACCTTTTTCCACAAATAATTCACATTTAATTAATTATGGTCAAAATACCAAATAACATGATATTTTATATTAATTTTCTCAAATAATTAATTTATTAATTAAATCTATTTATTAAGACTTCATTAATAGAAAATTCACCATAGACCTCCAAGATAAAATATAAAAACTCATCATAGAGCAAATCACTCAAAATCAATCTAAAGGGTTAAAAATCACGAATTATGTCATCCGACACATTCGGTGGGTAAAATATCCAGATACCTATCCTACCTCACTAGGACAATTGGCTTAAACGTTTGGGATTTGGACTTGAGAATTTATCTCCCTTCTCTTATTGTTGAGATAGTATAATAGGGTATGCTCATCCTGGCAATTCAGGGAAGTCAATACCCAGTACCTGCAACCTGTAGAAAAACCATGCATGTACATACAATATATATAATGCTAAGCTAAACAGATAATGGCAGGAAGTGGTGCATCGTGTAGATCCCGACTAAGCAGGTTACTACGACTCCCTTTCTTAACCACATCAAAAATGCCATACAATAAGAAAACATGCAAACCATACACATGCAAGTATGGGGTAAGTATTTGTAATAAAACACATGAGATAATAACCATCAACTAATCATCAACAATAGCTGAAAGCAATGTAATGATCATCATGTATGCATGAAATGTAAAGTCTAAATGATCTTATCACATAACCTCTAAATCCATAACATAATGTCTGATAGTCTCAAAACAATACCACTAATCCATCAACATAAAACTAGTCCATCATAGTTTGATAATAATAGCAACAATATGTCCAGAAAAGATGTGAACGAGGGTAGGCACTACATGTTTGGCTTTCCTTGTGTACATGTATACTCAGTTTTTGGAAGTGCTAGTATTTCTTGTTTTTCTTTACATCTACATATTTACATATTTATCAATTTTTCAATTATCACAATATCTTAGGCTGAGATACCTTGATCTTTTCTTCTCATGTCTTCATTCAAAAAAGTTGTTGTAACAAAATCAAACTACAACATACCTTCCATCATTATTAGATTTTAGAACTACTAATTTTAATCACCACCCCTTTCCAACTATTAGGAAGGGAGTACAAAAAAAAAGATGGCTGTGATTTCTTTTTCAAAATTACTAGCATGGTAGTTTCCTACAACTTCCTCATCACCATTGTACCCCAATATTGTATTCATCTATTATATTTATAAATAAGCAATTTACTTACTTTCAATATTAGAAGAAGCAAAAATCTAAAAGTATTTCAATCCATAAAAAAAATAAAATTGATTTATGATTTGATTGAGGGAAAATCAAGGGGAAGTCATATATTGTTCCTTTGTGGAGTTTAGAAATTATTTGATAAAGTGCCTAGAGACAAGCTATGGAACAAAATGGAAGAATTAGTATCCTAAACATGTATAGGGTGGTAGTATATAGACTATATGTGAGAGTTAGAGCCAAAATCAGTACTAGTGAAGGAATGTCCAAATATTTAGGTAGTGATATTGGCATCAAGTAGGGATGCACTTTATCACTTTCACTGTTTGGGTTGTACATTAATAAATTAGGAACTTGGTTAAACAAAATGGATGGAGAAAGGGTCCATTGATGCAATATGCAACAAAGCTACTTTTAAACACTAACAATTTGATCTTAATATTAAAAACAACTCATGGATTAAGAAAGATCATTTAAGGGCTTTAGAACATTTTTTTCAAGAGGTAGGGATGTAGGTCATGATTTTCTATTTAAAAAATAAAATAAAATTACCCTCCTTTTTGAAAGTAGCCCACTTGAAAGGGTGAACGATTACAAATGTTAACAAATTTGCTTCCATTATAAACTCGTTGGGAGAATTGTACAAGAGGGTGGAAAAAATCTTATGTATTGTACAAGAGGGTAGAAAATATCTTGTCTATTCCAAAATAGGTGTGAAAAATGCAAAAAATTGTGACTAGAAAACCAAGAAACCCTTTTAGGTTTTTCGTTGATGCTAGTGGTTCTTTATGGTTGTGATGTTTGGGGAGGCAACATATCATAATGTGGGTGGAGATAGTTAGAGAGGATTTAGAAGCACCTAATCGTAAGCAATCTCAAAGTTAAAATGACAATCCCATATAAAATCCTATTAGTGGAAGTAGGCACTTATCTATTGGAGGTATCAGTAATAACTTGACTAATAAGCTATTTAAATAAGGTTGAAAACATGGATAACCAACGCTTTCTTAAAATTGTGATGAAAGAGGGTCTTGATCATAGGAAGAAAACTTGGATGAAACAAAAAAATAGTGGCTGAGCCAAAAAATGGAACAAATGGAGCTACTTGAAAGAGGCTTCAATAATGAAAATGTGAATCTTCAGTTAAACAACAATTTTATGTTTTCTTAAAAGGTGAAAGTAGATGCAATTCATATCTCATGATTATAGTGGTTCTTAAGTTTCTTGCATGGTGAAATGAATCTTAGAACTAATGTAGATGTGCATGATATCATTAAGTTGTTACTAAAAGCTCATTGCTATGTCTATTTATAGTAAATACTACACAATTTCAGATTGTAGTGAGCATATTGTTTGTATGTTTCATTGTATAAAATCAAGGAGTTTGTAAAGGTATCTTTTAGTGTTTTAGATTACCATTTTAATGGTCCAAAACATACCATGTTTCATACCATACAGTTGACCATGAATCAACATGTTAACTATTGTTGCAAGCAAAAAAATGAATCAACATTCTTGAATAAAATATGACAAACACTTGGTTAGTGTTGCATGAATCTCTAGATCACTTGTGTTGGTTAGTGTTGCATGAATCTTTGATGTTTCTACTTTCTCACATTTTCATGTGTAGTTTAGAAATAAAGCTTCCAAGAGATCCTTCAATTGAAGAAAATAGCTGATAGATACGACATTCCCATACATAAGAATGAAGAAGAAAATGAAGAAGTTATCACCTTCTACAATTATGCAAGCAATGTCTACAACTTGTGATATGTGCATAAGAATGATTTTAACAATGTTAGATCTAAAAATTTTCCAAAGGGGAGAACTAAATCTACATCATAAATCACTACTCTTTGGTTGCCTTGTAGAATTCCATCTTTCCATTCACACCTTAGACAATGATGGCACATCTAAATTTTCCCTTTCTTTACACCGAGTAAAATTAGATTAGAACAAAGTTGTTGAACACATACTACAAGATTTCCTTGTTGATGGATAAAATAATAAATATGTGTAATTGAAAGTTGATCACATCCCTAGCAATGGGAAATCTGGTCATCTAATCTATCCTTCATAAACCTTTCAAAAGGCTTATCACAACTTCTATAGTAGTTGATATGAGAGACACGGGTATATTCACATATGACCCCTTTTGAATTGAAGTGGCTCAAGAATGAACTGAGAATACTTTGATGATAAGAAACATAAGTTGTCTAGAATTGTTTAGAGAATCCTTCTTCTTCATTCTTTGATTTTACTTTATTAGGTGATTATTCAGAAATATTTTACAACCAATAGTTTTAGTAGTATTGGAATATGTGACTTTGTCAATTGTAATGCAATCAATAGATTCTAAATCCTTCATGCCCAAATTAGAAATAATTGCTACATATGAAAATTTATCAATGAGAAAGTTTTTTCAAAAGCCCACTTTAAAAAAGCTATTAAACCAAACACTAAAGAAGAGGGAGAAATAGGTAAAAAAAGAGTCATGATTTTATTAAATCAAAATATGGTTTGCAAGCATGAGCATTGAGAAACTTTATAATTTGACATTGAATTGGATTAGCCTCTTGATTACTGTAGAGGGTCCAATAAATTTGTATGTGACCACCCTACTGTGCTCTATGCAATCCTTGTAGAACCTCATTAATGAATATGTTGAGGAATTCTTTTCTTCAAATACATAGTCTTCAAGAATTAGAGGATAATATATGGATCTTTAGTATTTTAATGAAAATTAGGGCTCTATTTGTATGTATCTTCTTGGTTGAAAGCTTTTGGTTTCACCAGATGTTATTAATGTGATAGTTATGTGAGAAAATCTATATAAATTTGACTTATGAGATGGTTTTCATGGTACTATATGCAATTTGGTACCATAGTTTACTATGATTTATTTGTAATGATGTGGATTCACTATTAATAGAAATGTGCTAGCATTTCAAAATTATGAAAACACCTTCACACAAAAACTAAATATGATAAACAAAGACATAATTACTTGCCTTGAAAATGATTAGTGGAAAATTTGACTTTTGACTAAAGATTATTGACACACAATAACCTATTATGAGTTCAAAAATGAACTCATCACAAGATCTGACCAAAAACATCTTGATTGTTACTTTAGGGAACTCGCATTAATACGGCAACCCAACATCACTTAAGGACAACTTGTAAAGAGCCCAACTGATGTAACACCCCAACCTTGCTCTCAAACCCCAAGTGCTCCCAGGGTTTCCTTAGGTCATTCACCAAACCAACTAGGGCTTCTACTCACCCTATGCTTCCTAGGACCTTGCTCAAGAGGTCCTATTCCTTTAGTTGGGGGTACACCAACAAAGTAACATCATATTGCTTACTAGCCTAATTCATTCCACAACTAATCCTCAAATCCATTTATGACCTCCAAGGGGTGCCAAGCAATCACCTAGGGTTTCAATAGATCCATCATAACATCTAAGACCCTAACCAATACTATGATCATGGGTACATTCCTTCCACAAGTGTTCAAACACCAAAATGTTGCAAAATGGGCTACTAGGATTAGCCCTCTAAATGACTCAAAACTAAGATATCATGAAAATATCCTCAACAACCCCACCAAAAAATTGGCATTATGGATACCCTTTTCAAAGTACATAGAGATTTTATGATTTTTCAATTCCCAACCTATCTGTATAACCAAAGCACTATTTTAGGCTTAAAATGAGGGTTTCAAGGGTTTAGTGGTTTTTTTCTTCAAAAACCACCTTAGAGAGCTTTCCAAAACATCTCATTTGGAATAGAGTTAGTTCAAACCTCCTTCTTACTTGTTACATTCTTGGATTGAGATATTTTCACACTCAATCCTCTCCACTACTTTTTTTTCGAACTGTGATCTATACTCAAGTTGCATTTGCTTCCTAGGGCATCACTTTATAAATGCTTGTTGGTACTTCCAAGGGCCCTCCTTCTTGGTCCATAGTGTACATGGACCTTAGTTCCAAATCCCAAAAAACTAGAGGAATCCAATGGTAGGAAGTGGCCCTAAGATAACATATTTTAAATGTTGCCCTGTTCAAACTAGTAGCCTGGCAAAAACAAAAAGAATTTCAAAAATACTACAACCTGATTGAAATAAGAAAAATAAAAATACAAACAGATGAAAAAAAAGGTTACAAATCTTTCCAAACACCAAATTCAAATCATCCAATCCAACTCTATTCAAATGCCTTCAAAAACATCACGATTGGCAACCAAAACATTGTGCACAGTCTCTACAATACTTTCTCTAAATTTTCGAACCCATTGAAAACATTGTCCTCATTCTTTTAAAGGTTCCACCATCAGTTTCATAACTATTCCAAATAGCTAGAGCATTGCAAACATGAATTTGCAAAATCTTGCAAAAAAGTTGCCCTCAACAAGAAAATGTTATCATGACAACATGACAACATTTTAGCAACTTTTTCCCAAATTGGAGTTAGACCTCCAAACTTGTTACAAATATCAAGTGGGATTATAATATGCATTAAAGGACCTCAAATAACATATCCAAGGCCATGGGAACCTTATTAGACGATTTTACCATTTCTAGAACCTAAGTCACCTAGTTGACAACATTTTGCACTTTCTAAGCCAAGCTGGAAAATGCCTATTGGTAAAATCCACCCTTCAAAATTTTCCTGTATATGCTTTGAGCCTTTTTGTGATCCCTATGAAATTTTTTGAGAGGATGGAAAAAATTTAGAGAGACTTCTTATGGACAGGGGTTGAAAGGAATAAAAGTTATCCCCTAGTTGCTTGGGAAAAAGTTTGCCTCCCAAAGAAAAATGGAGGTCTTGGCATCAAGAAGCTAACTCACCTCAACAAGGCTCTTTTGGCTAAGAAAATATGGCGTATCTTCAGTAGCAGAGGGGAATGGAGAGACATTTTGGTAAAAAAGTACATAAAGAGGCCCTCAAAACAGTTTACCCTCTTAAGTGAGAATATTCCAAGAGGATCCGCTATTTGGAATGGTTTTTTAAAAGCCAGGGACCTAGAAAACTCTAGAGTCTCTTGGAAATTGGGAAATGGGGAGGATATCTAGTTCTTGTCCAATAGCTAGCTTATTCAGGACCCTCTTATGAACAACCCCATCTATAAGGTCTGGGTGAATGACTACATCAACCATTTTGGGCAGAAGGTTAGTAACTATAGGAACGACCAGGGATGGATAGACCTTTCTGTCATCTCTGAAGATCTTAATCCAATTATGATAATGCTAAACTCTATGGACCTAAGTAACACCAGGGATGAATTTTTTTGGGGAGATAATGCCAATGGGCTATATATTGCTACCTTTGGGTATTCGGCCCTTTGGAGATTAAAAGAGATTCCTCCTTGGTCGAGGGCTTGGCTTCCTGGCCTCATTCCAAAAATTAATATGTTCTATTAGCTGGCTCTATAGGACAAAATCCTCACCCAGGATAACCTCACTAAAAGAGGTCATATTATGCCCAGCATATGTGTGTTATGTAAAGATTAGATGGAGATTGGCAATCATTTGTTCATTCATTGCTCCTTCTCTAGGGAGGTTTGGGTTTTCCTCACCCGGGACTTAGGCTTCAGCTGGTGTGTGCCTTTTAACTTTATGGATCTCTTCTATCAATGGAAATGCATGTTCAATAGGTTTGATCTTCAAGAATTAAGTTCTTGGATCCTGCCTCATTTCTGTTGGAGCATATGGAAGGAGAGGAACAATAGAATCTTCAGAGATAAAGAGGAGCTGACTATAGTGATAGGGAAGAAGATATTTGCTAACATTAAGGAAAATTTTTTAGTGAGGAAAGGGGGAGATATAGAATTAGGTGGAAGAAAAAAGGAGAAGGAAAAAGACAGAAAGATGAAAAGATAGGAAGCCAAATGGCTTCTCACCCCGAAAGGATGGAATAAAGCCAACTTTGACAGAGCTTCCAAGGGAAATCCTGGCTCCTTGGGAAGTGGAGGCATAATAAGGAATGAAAATGGCGATGGTATTGTGGGTTTTTCCCTCCTATTGCGATTTCAAACCAACCACTTTGCGAAAGTGAATGCTACGTGTAACACTATCAAACTGGATTTTGAAATCAGAGTTACTAACCTTTGGCTTGAAGGGGATTCAAACAACATTATAAAATTTATTAAAGGCAACTCTCAGCCATCATGGTCAATTGCAAATCTTATTGATGAGACATGTGAGACTCTTGCCAAATTTAATATTGTCCATGACACTCATATATTCTGGGAAGCTAACCCGATAGCTGACAAGTTTGCTAATATAGGGGTCGACGCAAACCAAA
This sequence comes from Cupressus sempervirens, assembly GCA_028749045.1. Taxonomy (NCBI): domain Eukaryota; kingdom Viridiplantae; phylum Streptophyta; class Pinopsida; order Cupressales; family Cupressaceae; genus Cupressus; species Cupressus sempervirens. Next base: position 53,736,537 of record CM053788.1, on the reverse strand, counting down.
TAATGACATGGCATCCCAAAAATAGTTTTTCGGTAGATGTCAAAAGCATGATTGAACTGGACAAGATTCAAGGAAGTATGAAGAAGATCAATGTGTAATTATGATTATGAATGGATTAAGGGGAAAGGATACTTCCCAAAAAGGTAGCATGGGAAATCGTAATTGCTGTAATTTATTATAGACATTTTGACATGCTTTGTGGGTCATTTTTTGCATTTGCAATAGGAGAAAAAGAAAGGTTAATTCTTTCTACATTCTGCTCATACATAGAGGTTCCTATCAGTTATAGTGCGAGGTGCATATGAGAATTGAGGGTGTATAAAGTGTAGATATGGTAGGAAAAAAGTGTAGAAAGAGGCCGACGAGTGAAATAGAGAAATGGAGAAGCAGGAAAAAAGTTTGGGAGAAGCTGGATCAGGGCGAGATAAATAGATACATTATAAAATTGCATGGATTTGATTAGGAGGTGACCAATAGTATGGTTGGATGATGGAAGGATGGCAAAGCAAAGGTGAATGGGGTTTCTTTCATGATTACTTAGGAGGTAATTTTGACTGTTTCTAAAATCTTGATTGAGGGTTTTAAGTTCTTCAGGGACAAGAAGCTCTTGGCTAATGCTGTGTGGGATTTTGTGAAGGATGCAAAGGAACTAATAGCCCTAAAGAAGATTGACAAATACTATGTTTCTAATACCATGAACAAACTATGGAGGTATGTTCTGAGAGCTGTAATTGAGTACATCACTCTTGACCCTAGGTTTGATCAGGCTCGTACCCACTACTTTGTTCTTTTGAATCATTTTTGTCATAGCTATAAAATTTCTTTTCCTTTTTACTTGTTAACTTCCATGAGCAAGGTGGTGGATAGCTTCAAAAAGAAGCCCTTTGATAACCTCACTCTGCATGAGGGGCTCTTGCTGCTTATTTATGAGCACTTTAAGGCTCAGACAATAACCAATGCCCCCCCTCAGACTGAGAATGTGACCTCTAGAAGTTCCAATTTCTCTTCTAACTTAGATGATATTCAGAGCTTAAGCTTTAAGGATTGGGGGATTTCATCCATTGGTAAAAAAAGTCACCCATTAGGTCAAGAATTTGCCTTCTTCCATAACCCTAAGTAGAAAAATCCCTAGGGGTCATGGGCAGAAGCAACCTATGAAGGATGAGAAGGTTGACAGTGATGATGAGGAGGATGTGGAGATGAAAGAGGAGGAAAAAGAGATGCAAGAGGAAAATAAGGAAGATCGGGGAGGGAAGAAATGCAAGAGGGAGGGTCTGGAGGATGAGAGAATGCAGCAAGAACTGGATATGTCTTCGCTGCCTCTTTCTCCTATCCATCTTCAAGCCCAACCTGAGGAGCAAAAAATGGATTCTAAGACCGAGGGAGGGGAGGTGCAAGTCAAAGATAGGAGGAAATCTTGGAAAAAATTTAATGTTAGGACCTCAAAATGGGCATTTTTAGAGAGGCCATGAATCCACAAGTCCTCGTGGTAAACCAAGAAGGGCCGCGGCTTGAAGAACTCATAGACCCAGTGATTGTGGCTATTTCGAATAAAGCTAGGGAAACTGGGATGAACCTCTTGAACAATCCCCACAATAGTATGATTGATAACTACATATCAATCAAGTGGCTTTTCCATGAGCTAGAGGAGATCAAAGAGCAAGTGGGTCATATGGAGGAATACAGGAATGGAACAGGTTCTGATAATAGAAACGGTAACAGTGAGAGGCTAAGTCTGGCAGAGAGAAGGATTAACAACCTCGAGAACTACAACCACAATCTCTCGAACCAAATGATTTTTCTACTAAGCTCCATTAACAAAAACATCATATCTTTAACTAGCTGGATCAAAGATAGAGTTATGCAGGAAGATGAGGAAGGAAAAGACAGGGAAAAAGCCAGACTAGTGGTCGACCTTGCAAAGGACAACATTAACAATGGTCAGGACCGAGAGGATCAAAGGGTGCACCAACAAGAGGCTGAGGAGAACTAGATGGCCTATGAGGCTACTCAAGTCATGCAAGAGCTAGAGAGAAAGAACGAGGACTAATCCACTGCCTATTCTTTTGTTTCTATCTGTGCCTTTTTTTGGCTTTTGTCAGGGCTTTTTCCTTTTTCGGTTCATGTTGTTTCTTTTCATGGTCTTTTCTATGTTTTTTTTTTTTCAGATGGGCCTTATGCTTATTTTCAGCCTTTGAACTTGAACTCTTTTGGTTGGGCTTTTCACACTTATTTTCAGCCTTGTTAATTTTTTAACTCTTGGGTTCCAGGGTCCCTGTAAAACTTGTTTATCTAATCAAAAACATTTTGCAGTTTCTAGCAACTTGGCCATTTTGGGTCTTGCTAACTCTCCTAAACACACCTAAGGACCAAATAGGACCTCTTATTAGACTAGTGATGTGTCTCATCATCACTACAAGCCAAAAAAAAAGGAATCCCTAGGTTTCATACTAGCCTACCTAGATGCTCTTGCACCACCAACTAGCTCACATTGACAAACTAAGAGAGTGTGTATCTTAGAAGCTTAAAAATTGCAGCTTCCCTACTTCTTGTAATGCCAAAATCAAATATATGGATGCAATGTAAGAAAATACCTTATACCATGAAAGAGTTAGTTACCAAGATAGGATGAATTCATTGATTGTAATTATATGCAATGCATTACAATCTGACAATCATTATAAGATTCTAACCATATGCTATGATTCAACTACTAAATGCTTAAGAAATTATAATATTAAATATAGGGAACCTAGTAATGTTTTTTCTTACACTAGATCACTTATGTTTGAACCTTTCTTAGTCCAGATTTGAGACTGTTTGGTTGATAGTAGCCACTCGTTGCATCTGAAGATGTCTAGTTTACACCTAAACTGCATACTTCACGCCTAGCATCATAGACAACTTGATTAGAAGTATATGCTACTCCAAAGGTATTACCCAAAAACCTCTAATAAGCTAAAAAAATTATGCCTAGGAGGAAATAAAGCTCATGCCAAATGTAAGTGTAGCATGTGCCAGCGACATTGAGAATTGAAACTCCACAGTGCCCAAACTTCAACTTGTAAAATGCCTAGATTACAAGGAAATTTTGGTGCTAGAATGCAGGGGAAAAAATCCACATAGAATATACTATACTATGTAAGATTAGAAAATTTGCAATCTAACAATTGATTGGAATTGGAAAAACATAATTTTATGGATTCAACGTCACCCTTGAAATTGTTGTAATGACAAAGTGATTGCGCAAAGGGTTGGATGGATTTACTCTTTTCAATTCCCCCCCCCCCCCTATATGAGCACATTGATTCAAGAGGTAATATTATCTGAGAATCATTCTTAATCTAAATAAGAGGTCTATTGGTGACATGTAATGCATGTGGAATCTCAGCATGGAAGCATTTCTCTTCACACTCCACAACCAATATAAGATATTCAATCTAGCCCTATTGATCTTTATAAGCCATTTCTCGTTCTCTTTTTGGGAATTGCACTTCAATTTGCACTTTGTGAGTTTCTTATTCACCACAAGGTTTCTATGACACTTTAAACTTTAAATAAACGTATTTGCACTTAAATTTTTCCATAAACATATTCTCATACTATCTATTAGTAATTACTTCAAGTGATCTTCCTGAAAAGCCCATTGTGATAAATACATTCAGACTATTGTCAAGAACTTCTTGATCAAAATGTAAGGGTTTTTCTATAGAATTTGAAATTTTTGATGCTATATTCTACATAACTTCCAACAACATTATTATATCTTCATTCTTTCTTATTGTAGTGTACTACATATTTAAGTACGAAAATTGATATAAATAAACAAATCACAATAGTTCAATAATGAATTGGATTTTGATTTATGTATGTAGTCCTAAGAATTGTATAGAAATTTGAATTGATATCACAGAAGTAAATTGATACCATTTTGCAAGGATGGCTAGACTCTTTCAAAACAAAAAACTAGGATTTTTTTTATAGAGATAAATTGAGAAGGTCAAGTTCAACTAATTGGATATTTCATAGTAGGCTCCATAAAGGGGCTTGCACCCTTTCTTCAGCCATAAGAACAATACTATGGAAATAGAAAGTACAAGTTACTAAAATAAAATAGATCTATATCTATTCAATGGGAGCTTCTTGTATATAGATATAAGCTTCAAGTTGGTCTTGGGGTATTGAAAGTTTCTCCATCAGTTTAGGGAATTTTCTGTTGTATGGCAATTCGCAAACATATTGTTTTTAAAATTTATAATCATAGAAGAGAAAAAGATACTATCTATTTTGATATAATTTCCATAATTTTTAACATATACTCAATTGACTTCTACTTAAGTTATTTCCACATTATTGGTCTACACTATATATGGGTGATAGTGTTGCAAGACACAACCTGTGAATTCCCAAAAGAATAGATATGTAAAGAAAAACAAGAATATAAATTTAATAACTTCATGCATTAAGAGGATGAATATTATGAATAGACCATCTTAAATATGCTACAAAAAATCTATAGAAATTTTTGAGCTTATAGTGCAAAGAAGAAAGGGGAAACTAATGTAAGGCTTAAAATAAAATGCATAGGATAGCTTGGAAAATACGATTCAAAAGTAATAAAGGGGTTGGTTATCTTGCATAACCTAAATAATAAAATAGAGTAAAGGTTAAAGGATTATCAAAAAAATTTACTTACCCAGCAAAGATCCAATGCAATACAAACTAGGACAAATAGGCCTTAAAGACCAAAGAGGGATTCTATGGCAATAGAAATAAACCATAAGCAGTGAGAGAGAAAATTAAATTAAGGGTTTTTTTTTATATCTTATATAACTTAGAATAGAGAAAAGGATAAAGTATTGTTGAAAATTTGTACTTATGCATGTTATAAAACCAAATTATAAGATATAAGCACACAAATATTTAGATTGAGAAACATATTACCTATTTGCACTGTAGATACCCTATAGAAAATCCAAAATATAATGTTTGTTGTGCATATTCCCTATAGATAACCCAAAATCTAGAATTTAATGTTAGAATTTTCTATCCTAAAATAAATTTTTCTTTAGTTGTCCTAACATGGAAGAACTAGATTCATATTTATCATGAGTGAACTTGTTTGTCTAGATATTTTTGAATTGGGATTTACAGACCTTGATGGTTTCTTTGGTCCAACAAAAATAATGAAGCATCTTTGCAAAGATGTGAGATTAACGACCACTTCTTTTCATAGTTAAATCATATGAATAACAACTCTTGTTGCACCTTATAATGTAAACTTTTTGAAGAAGGTTATACAATTGATTATGAACAACCTATGTAGACTACACAACATCAAGGTACCAACCTTTAATAAAAGGGTGAAAACCCTTAAGAGTATGTAATTCTTAAAGATGTATATATACATTGATTGCATGTATTGTAGTCTATATCATTTTGCATGGTGTTCTTCCTTGTCCATTATAACAAGAGTTAGATTACATTTAATTCCTATTAACTATTCAAAGTATTCTATACATTGTCAGCCCATGTTAATGTAGAAGTTGTAATAAAAACAAGTAGCAATTTTTGTACAAGTGAATTATCATCAAGCACCAATAAAGTTAAAGAATAGAGCTCAATATTTAGCAAGAATTCTAGGTACTAATAATGTGCAAGTACATGACAATCTTAAACATAATCATATAAATCTATTTAGTATTCATTGTATACCACAAGCATAGGAGAAGACGTTCAAATGATAATCATATCTAAACAAGAGTTATATGCACTTAATTTTTCAAATCCTTTACATTGGTATATAATCAATTACTTAATTACAAAAAAAATAGAAGCACAAGTTTTTCTAAATTGTATAAAGTGATTTTTGATGGATTATTTTTGTACATGAAGATGTTCACATTTCATGGGAGGGAAGCCACATTTTAATCTATAACCAACATTATAAGTTTTGTTTTAACTTAACAACATGTGACCATATCATTCTCTATCAATGAGCAATGAGCAATTTGTAAAACGACATCAACACTCATGCCATAACATACCACAAAGGTATCAGTAGAAAGAAAATGTTCATTTATTACATTTTAAGGAGTCAAAGAGTCATAACTTGAATTCAAAGTATTTCCCATAATAAACATTTGAGTGACTATGAGTTTAGTGATTAAATAGGCATTGAACCATTTGCAATATGTCACACACTCTATTGTTCACTATTACCTTAGTTTACAATTTAATTTTTGGTAGCTTATTGTGGATAGTATACATTCCATATATTTTTAAACATTTTTATTCAATCAACCGATGCAAAGGGCTCAACAACTCGACCAAATTTGCTAGAATATGAGGAATTGGCTCTACATTTCATACCATATATGATAGACACAAGTCCTCATATTATAAATGAATTATTTAAGAGTGATTTTGTATTAATTCACATTGAAACAGGGGGAATTATTTAATAACTAGAACCATATTCAATGATATAGGCAGTGTGAAGTAAAATAGAATTTACTTAAATCATTTTCAAGATAACAATCAATACTGTAATAATGGAAAAGAAGTACATACCTTCCAACATCAGCAATCACATTATCGATATAGGTATATCTATATCTTGTACACTCTTTGTATCCTACATAAGAAATAGTATTGTGGTTAGATTTTTTTAATATATATCTTAGTTTCTATAGTCATAGTCATCCAAATCCATGCATAAAATATTAAAGCCATACCTCTCACCTACATGGCACAAAGAATTCCAAATTCAATTCTTTATTGAATAGAAGTTGTACAAAATCTTCATTCAATACTAGAATTATCCCAAGTACTTCTATCATGTCCTAGCAAGGGGTTTTCGGTCATGATTGATATAGATGACTCTTCATAGCTCAAAAAAATCATAGCTCTTCAACAAATACATCATCTCATAGAAACCCTAGAGAAGGAAAAAAATAGCCATGAAGAAACATATTTATATAATACCCAAATCTTTTATCAGTAGAAAATCAAGAGAGAAAACTCCATACCAAGAAATACATAAATTAATACATTGCCCAATTCAACTAATTGCAAGAAAAAGTTAACTCCATAGTAAGAAACCAACACAATATGATAGCAAAAAAGATGGTAAACAGTTTAATGATTCACAGTCTGCATCATCTAGCACCTTGGCACCTATAAACTAGTCAAATATTTATATTCATTATAAAGACATTGTGTTCACCATTTCCAGATTGGCTAAAACTCTTATCAAACGTCTCTACAGTGAGGGGATGACAAGTGATAAACAAATACTACGAAATGACCTTGGGATGAATGTTTACGATTTCTAATTTATTATTATGTATAACCCGAGTTGGGAAAAAATTTAACCAACTTGGGAAACCCCGAGTTGGTCAAAATTTCAACCAACTCAACCATAAAAACTTTTAAAAATGTATTGAGCAACACTCTTGAGGAGTTGGTCAAAAATTTAGGTCAAAATTTGACCTCTAATGTACTAGTGGGTGGAGAGCTTTGAATTTTGGTGGTGATTTCATTGTCATGCCCTTATCATCGCTATATTTTGTTGTCATACCCTTATGATCTCTACATTTTGTTGTCATGCTCTAGGTGGAGATTAGTGGAGATCTAGGATTTTTTTATCGTGCCCTTGTGATCTTTGTATTTCGTTGTCATGCCCTTGTGATCTTCATGCCCTTGCTTTGTGATTTCATTATCATGTCATGCCCTTGTGATCTCTCTGCCCTTTGCAGCACTACAACATTTGGGGTCAAAGTGTGATAATAATTTGTGACAGTAGTGTAATTTGTGGTTTTTGGGCCTAAATGTAGTAGTGCTTGCTCTACAATTTTCTTCAAGGGGAGAAGAGGTACCTATGCAAATTTTCTTTTCTTTTTCTTCTAAACATGTATCTCTTTATATTTTCCCTAGTAGGTGATTAGAGAAGCTTCTCTTTATGTATATGTATGTGCATATAGACATACACACACACACATACACACATGTGTGTGTGTGTGTGTCTATGTATGTATGTATGTATGTATGCAGAGATTTGTTTGTTTATATACATACATACATACATACACATGTATATATATGTGTATACATAAATACAAACATACATATACAGAGATCACAAGGGCATGGCAATGAGATACATAGATAGATATATAAATACATACATACATACATATACACATACATACATACATCTGCATATGCAATTTTATCACCTTGGAAAACTATATTTGATCTTTACTCAATCTCCAAGATATAAGATAATTTGTAAGTACAGATTTCTACATACTTAGTTTGGTATGAATAGTCTCAATCAAATTCATCTAAGGAGAGTGGTTCTACTCATGGTGATAATGGCTCCATGTATTGGGTATTTAGAGGAGAGATACTTACAAAAGATTAGATGTTGTTTATGGACATGGGATGATTTATTTGTGATGCCAATATATCCTCCTCCATATTGAATTTCTATATCATCAATTTGATAGATACAAATCACTAGACTTGGTCATTTGAAATGGTAGGACTAAGATATAGACCTCAAAAAAAGTTTGTGTGCTATAGTGGGGTAGGAGGAAGATGGTTGTGTGAATGGCTGATTGGGCAAGTTGCAAAAAATTAGGCTGCCAGCTGCAAGTAGTTTCATTGATTTGATAACGGAATCAGCTTTGAAAGTGGGATGATCAAAATTGGCATGTCCATCCTTATGATAGATGTCTCTATCTCATAATAGAAAATTACCTCAAATGACAAGTGCCAAATTATTAAATATATGGAAAATCAGAAGAACATTCACCTATTATATTTTTGAAGGACATAAATATAATAAAAATATAATCTGGTGGAAAAAGCCATGAGCTATGTGGCTCCACATTGTGGCTATTCCATTGTCCAATAGTGGAAATGCTTCATGTTAAATATGAAGATCTTGAAATTTAAAAAGATAACTATTAGAGATCTATATTTGTGTTTTAGTGATAATGAATTTACAGTCTAATTTTAAGAAAAATAATATTCTTAAATGTATATGATTAAATAAAATAAACAAGAGTTCTACCTATAACTGTATAATTCTAGTATTACTGATTATGTTAAACAAAATATTTAATAAAACAAGTATGAAGTAACATAAATGGATCATTTGCTCAATCCTATTATGACTTAATGTGAAGGCATCTGATCATTAACTAGATGATATTATGCACGAGATCTTTACTCAATCACCAAGAGATAATATAATCTATAAGTATAGATTTTTGCATACTTAGTTTGGTATGAATAAATTTGATTAAATGCAAGGATAATTTCTTGTGTGAATTCTAGACATGAATAATTATTTTAATTTAGCACAAGTACTATGCAAGTGTGTATGTATGCACATAAAGCAATTCACATAGTGAACTAATTTACATATATACATTCACATATGCATACAATCATCATAATCAATTATCCTTGAATATGACCAAAGCTATTATATATGAACAAGAGATACATGTTTAGAAGGAAAAGAAAAGAACATTTACATAGGTACCTCTTCCACCTTGAAGAAAATCATAGATCAAGGGCATGAAGATCACAAGTGAATGGCAAAAAAATCCTAGATCTCCACTGATCTCCACCAATGTTCAAAGCTCTCCACCCTTGTTCAAAGCTTTCCACCATCTTTCACATGCAACTCTCCACAATCAATCAAAACAAATGGGGAATGATTAATGTCATGCTTTCTTTTATTTTTTATTTTCAATACATAATCCACAATCCACAAGATCTCTATGCATGCATGCATGCATGCATACATACATACATACATACATATATAAATACATACATGAAAACAATAATGCACTTTCTAACAGTTTAAAATTGTTCAAAAATAATAATTTTTTACAAGAAAATGCATATGAAGAATTGCTAGCTTAGAAACAAGAACATGGAGTTGAAATAGTACAAAAAGTACTTGACATGAGAGGTCTACAAGTGAGGGTGTTGACCAATTTTGAAAACTTGAATGCTGAAATGAAAGCTATTGATGATAAAACACCTATGCCAAAGTTACAACTCACTATGAAGTTGATTTTAGATAAGGTAGAGGTAGATATTCAGAAGTTTGATGATCAAATTTAAGTCATGAGATTGAAGGAGAAGGAGTGGCTTTAGAAAGGGACTACATGGCAGAATTAACATTGGCTAGACAACATAGAGGACATTATAGGAGGCACGAGATAGAATCTAGGAAGGTGTTGCGGTAGGTGCTATGAAATTGGAATCACTTGAAAGTGTCTTTGAGAATTTATAGTCCAAATATCATATGCTTATAAGAGTGTTTCAAGTATTGGGATAGTCTCCCTACGATGATCTCAAGTATCAAATGCTTATAAGAGTGTTTCAAGGTTGGGAACCATTTCAACATCCTTTGCATGCTTGAGAGGTAATGTCATTGTGGTGGAGGCTTCTAAAAGGGAATGAGCCTCATGATTATGGTGTTTACATAGAAGTAAAACTTTCTTCTCCAACTCCTTACACTCAACTCTTCTCTGAAGTTATTCTTCAATTCCATGCATATGCAATTTTATCACCTTGGAAAATTGTATTTGATCCTACTAGCTGGAAATAACTAATTATTGATTTTATTGTACCTAATTTGATGATAGTTCTATAGGAATTTGTGATCAAACCAACTAATTAGCAACTAGATCCATTTAACTAGTTATGGCTAGTTTCTTTCTAAAATTATTTGCTATGATATATTTTTGTAAGATTTCTTGCAAACTCTACCCATTTTTCCTAGTCTGTATTATTTTTGTGGAGGATCTTGAGGTAAGTCACTTAGCACAGTTTGAGTGAGTTTTTTTTTTTTTTATTTGGATTATGGAATATGTATGTAGTTGGATCAATTTTTCTGTTATGTAGCTAAGATTTAATAAGCACCTTAAAAAAGATCTATAAATATAAATGTTCAGAAGGAGATATAAAGAGAAACCTATTTAGAAGAAAAAGAAATCAACAGTTACATACCCTTGAAGAAAATCATAGAGCTAGGGCATGGAAATGAAATTGTAGAGCAAGGGCACAACACAACAATGAAATCACAGGGTAACGGCATGACATGGCAAAAAAATCACAGAGCAAGCGTATGGAAAAATATGCAAAGATATATCATAGGAACGAAATGCACCAAGTACATATACATAATCATGAGGCTCATTTCCTTGTACAAGCCATAACCTAGTTAAATATATGTATATATCAACCCAATTAATTAGCAACTAGACCCATTTAACTGGTTATGGCTTGTTTCTTCCTAAAAATATCTGCTATGATATGTTTTTGTAAAATTTCTTGTGAACTCTGCCCATTTCTCCTATTTGCATTATTTTTGTGGAGGATCTTGAGGTAAGTCACTTAGCATGGGTTAAGTGAGTTTTATTTTATTATTATTTGGATTCTGGAATATGTATGCAACTAAATCAATTTTCTATTGTGTAGCTGTAATAAGCACCTTAAAAAATATCTCTAAATACACATGTTTAAAAGGAGATATAAAGAGAAACCTATTTAGAAGGAAAAGAAACCAACATTTACATACCCTTGAAGAAAATCACAAAGCTAGGGCATGGCAACAAAATCATAGATTAAGGCACAAGACAGAAAAGAAATTGTAGAGCAAGGGTGTGACATGGCAATAATAGCATAGAGAAAGGGCACAACATTGAAATCATAGATCAAGGGCACAACAATGAAATACAGAGATGAGAAGGGCACACCAACCAAATCAAAGAGAAAAATCACAAAGCAAGGGCACGAAAAATGAAATGTGAAGATCACAAGGGCATGACAACCAAATTGTAGAGAAAAGGCATGGCAACAAAATGCATAGATCACATCAACAAAATCGTAGAGCAAAGTCATGAAAATGAAATACAAGGATATGTCACAAGAATGAAATGCACCAAGCAATAGGGCACGGTGCCATTTAGAGATCTCCACCCTCATTCAGAGCTCTCCACCTTATTTCACACACAACTCTCCACAATCAAAACAAATGGGGAATGATTCATGTCATGTTTTATTTCTTTTATTTATACTTAAATAGGTGTCACAATTATGACACTCACATTAGTATTGGGAAGATGTTTCATCACAAATTTCAATTGTAATTTGACCCCAAATTTTTTAGTGACTCTACTTCAAAGGCATTTCCAAAATTATGTCTTTTCATTATCTTGCATGGTCCAAACTTCTTCATTTTCATCTTCTTTTATGTTTCCACTGGAAAAAACTCATTCCTTGAATGAACCATAACTTCATCCCCAATCTAAAGCTCCTTATATGTCATTTTCTCATATGCCTTAGCCTTGTATTATGTATTCATCCTTATAATGTGCTTCCTTACCTCCTCATGGATGTTCTTCAAATATTATAAAAAATCCCTTGTTTCAACACTACTTATCTCTCCTTTATCCAGCTTCTTCAATTCATAAGCATTTGTAGGACTACTTCCATATACAATTTGGAATGGTGATTTATCAATACTCCTATTGAAAAAATTATTATATGAAAATTCTACCCATGTAAAAATCAAATCCCATCCTTTTGGCTTATCTCAAACCAAACATCTTGGAAAATTCCCCACACTCTAATTCACCACCTTTGTCTAATTATTAGTTTGTGGATAATGTGATGAGTTGAACTCTAGATCCATCTTCAACTTCTTCTATAATGTACTCTAGAAATACCCAAGAAAAAATTAAATCTCGATCTAAAACTATACTTTTTGGCAGACCATGTAGTCTTGACACTTCTTTGAAAAATAACTCTATCACATGAACAACATCACTAGTCTTCTTACAGGGAATGAAATGTGGCATCTTTAAAAACCTATCAACCACCAAAAAATTTGAATCATGCCCATGCCAACTTCTTTTTGTTGGAAATACAATAGGAAAGATAAAATTTTGAGGGGGTTGGTGGTGGGGGGGGGGGGGGGGGAAGGTGGGGTGAGGGGTTGAATCAGTAGTTTAAACTTGGACCTACAAAACTTTCAACCCATATCTATATAATGCATTCAATAAGTAAAGTAAAATAACATGTAAAGCATATACATCCAAATCACGTAAACATGTAAGCATTCAAACACATAACATCAGATATGATTACCTAGAAACCCTCCAAGTGAGAAGGTAAAATTGGGTTGGGGATGATACCCACAAATCTTTACTATTGCAACAATAAAGTGTATCCAATAAAGGTTACAATGTTTTGATCATGAGACATGATCTACCCTATGAAAGTTCTACCATGTTAAAGGCTTAAAAAGATTGTTAGGTCTCACATTGTTAGAGGATTTCAACACCCTATTAAAAGTATGTCTGGTTAAAGGACTTTAGCCTAAGTAAGCACCCTGATAAAGGATTTCATACAACCTGCTAGGATGACTTTGTTAAGAAATTTTGACTAAAATCACCTATTAGAATGTCTTAGCATAGATCCTATGATTAACACTTGGTTTCTTGATAATAGATCACCTCTAAACATTTTTTTCTTGATCCTTCTCGATCAGATGTCTCTTTGTTGTATCCTTTTCTCTATCCTTTGTTATGCTCTAATTGATTCTGCAATGTGGTTTCACTTCATAATTTCTAAGTCACCATGAATGCTCTATTTTTTCATGCAAACTATCCTCTTTGTTCCTTCAAAAACCTTGTTTCTAATAGATAGTTTAGGGTTTTGTCCTCCTTAAGAAGAATTTGGTGGGTTAGGGTTAGGTATGAATCTACGACTAAGATTCATCCATTTTTCACTTAATCCATCCCATTTTTTGATTGGCTACATGTAATTGCAAAGGGAATCCAACTAGAGATTTTTCCTTATCCCCAAAATTTTGTAATTTATCCTTAAGTCAGCTCAAAAATAGTTTACATAGTTGTTTGTGTCATTACAAACAAATATGTCAAAACTATATCACTCAGCATCTGAAGTATCTGATACTTGGCATACACTAATCTTTTTGTTGTGACTCAGTACCTATATTGCTTGGCATCTACTATTTACTTGACTCTTGAATCACTCAGCATGTTCTATCTACTTGGAACTTGAGTGACTTGACACATGAGTGGTTCAGAACTCACTATGACTTATTATGGTCTAATATTTACATGTTGTTCTTGGCATGCATTACTAGTTCGACATGAACTAAGTAAATAACTTAAGTGTGTTGACACTCACTTGTCAAAACCAATTTGAGTTCAACACTTTGTAAACTAAGAATGAAATCTATGCTTACATCCTCCTATGACTTCTTTGGTAATGGTAATGGCTGATATAAACCTCTATTATGCTTCACTCCTTTTTCCATCTGACACACTTTGCAACTTTGTACAAACTTCTTGACATCTTGTTGCAACTGTGGCTAGTAATTGTATACCAAAAATAGGGTACACTTCTATAAACCATTATTCTTGAAAATACCCATGATGAAGAGCATCCCAAAAGGTGGTATATAGCTTCATATCTATGACATGCAAGAGCTATGATATGGTGGCTCTCAAATTGGCCTATTTATGCAACCCTTGAAAGGTGCACCATTTAACAAAAGATTCAAAGAATAAAGGAGAGAAATGACAATATCAAATAATTAATGGTGGGTATGATAAAAATACAAGATATTCTAATGAAATGCAAGAGGTAAAAAAGAGAATTACAAGATCCTCCTAGTTGAGCTATGTGAGTTAAGCTATGTGTAAAAGAAAATAAAGTATGAAGTATGCCATAATATAAGTAGAATGAAGACTAGCTAAGAATACAAGAATGCAAGAATACTCCAATTTCTCCAAATGCTCCAAAAGCTATAAGAAGACATGTGACATAATGTTAGCATAAACTAGAATGATATGAGAGAGTGAGGAGAGAATCTCCTTCTAAAATTAAATGGACAACAAAGATTAAGAGGCAAAATTAAGGATGGAGAATGAGCCTTGAGTAATCCATGTACACTAGAATATCACCTAACAAAAATCAATGGTGGTGTTTAAGAGGAAAAATATTTGTGGAGAATATTTAAATACTCCACCCACCTTGGAAAGCGTGCAAATCATGTAAGCCAAAAATGCCTTTTCTTTTATTTTAAAAGAGGAATAATGCTTTTTATATGAAAAATTAATATAAGGGGACTTGGGGATTTAATTTCATTAAATAGGAGAAATTTATTTTAATTAAATAAAATACTTAGGATAAATTGGTCAAACTATAGGTTATAATTGAATAAATAGAAAAGTGATGATTTGATCAAAGATAGGCAATAGATGAATTAAGAAAAAATGCTAGAAAGGGGGGTTCATAGTGTAGATGACCATTTTTGGGTGATTATATTTGCTCCTATTTGACTAATGTGTGATTGATCTGGGCACACTTTATGTTAAATAATGAAGATAGAAAGATAGAAATTGTTAGATGCATATGACTCCAAAGAACTAAGCACATAGAGATAGTTTATTCTAAATGCACTATCAATTAGCAACAAAATTGAGCACTAGGAGAAAGATAGACCTAGAGAAAATGGAAAGGTCATGCATATTCCCTAAAGACATATCCAAATCAAGGGAAAATTGAAAGGCCAAGCATATAATCTTGAAATATAGATAGCCAAGTCATGAGAAAATGGAAAGGTCAAGCATATTCTTCTGAGAAATAGATAGCCATAAAAGAATTAATTTATGATAATAAAAAAGAAATTATAGAGTATTCCTACCCCCTCAAGATAGAAATAAAATGAGGTAGAAAAGATCTAAAAATAAGATAGATCAAGATTAAATCACAATATAGAAAAGTCCAAGATGATAGATAAGTGATTAAGAACAAAGAATGACCACTAGGTAGTGAAGATATGCCCCAATGTGACTATATTTTACCATAAATATAAAGCATAAGAATTAGGTCAAAGTAAGAAGATATGTGATAAGACAAGTGAAGAGAGATGAAGAGAGTAAAAATGATGAAGAAATGAAACAATGATGATTTCCTCAAAAGATTCAAAAAATAATCCTTAAAGGGGTCAATCAACTGTGTAGAAGAAGGAAGAATTTAAAAATGTAATTTTGACTAGCAACATGAACCCAAATTTAGATTTCGATCCTAAAAATGGATCCAGGATATTAGGAAATTCAAGATATTGAAAAATTAGGTCAAAATTCTATATAAGGGTTCCAAAGGATAGATAAATGTGATGATAAGATTAACCCTTTTAATGACAGTAAAAGAAAAGAAGATGATGAATGAAAGATAGGAGATATGATTAAGACATGATCAAGAAGAATCATGAGAATAAACACAATTGACTAACATGTCCATAAAAGATAAAGAAGACTCTCTCGATACTCAAATGAAAGCTAAGCTAGAATGAAGCCTATAATGCAAGATAGTATGCAAAGTTTAAATTGAAAGGGTTACATAAGTAGGTCCTAATTTTTATCATTGAGCCTTATTAAGGAGATCAAAAGATAATACAATCATCACTAGTATATGTATCACCTAATCTAGTTAGTGTAAAAGGAATACTAATACTAATAAAAGCATTCACAATAACCAAATAAGTAAACACTTATGATAGGATGAGGTTATCACCGAAAGGAAGGCCAACCAAGAATTGTAAGCTCTTTGGGCATAACCTATAATGGCAAAGCTATGTTCCTAATGGATAACAGATATATTCTCACATTGTGCTCAAGCTTCCAAAAGGATGGGGGGTTTTAGCCAAGTGTGTATATGCGTGAGGGTTTCAACAATGGAGGTATGGATGGATTTCAGCATTATGATGGTATTTTGGTAGTTTTTAGGCTCTCAAAATAGCATTATAAGGTTTGCACAAAAGTGGATTGATGGATTATGAGAGGGAAGGTCTCTATATATAGGCCAAGGTGTAGAGAGATGGATGGTCAGGATGCAAGGATGGAAGAATGGTGAGGGAGGGCTAGGATGCTTTGAAAGGGGAGCACATGGATTGTGATTATTTGGAGCCAATAGGGAAGTGACACTTGTCACAAGGAGGATGAGTGTGAGGGGATGGGATAAGGTTTGGTCAAAGGGAGTAATGAAGGAGGTTGAGTATGTAAAAGATATGGAAGAGTCATAAAGAGGGATGTAAGAAGCATTAATGGCATGTAAGAGCCATTAATGTTCTTGGATAGGGATGGAAGAGTATAAAGGAGACTTGTTGAGTTTGGCTTGGGTTAGCAAGTCTTAACCCTTGCTTAAAGTTGTGCACATGTTTAGGAGGGGGATTAGGCTTAGCTTAGGAAGGGGGTTGGGGGAAAGTGGCTTAGGTTTGATGGGATGGGTTAGTTAGGTGGCTAAGTGAGGTTAGTATGAGTGGATGGGTTGGATTAGGGGTTAAGATAGGGTTTAGGGATGTTTTAAGGGTTAGGATGATTTATTTAATAAAGAGAGGGATGTGGGATTAAATTAACTAAATTTGAGGATTTATTTAATTTAATAGAGGAATAGGGTTTTAATTGATAGGTTGATTTTGGGTTATCATTTGATTTTATCAATTGGACTATAGTTAATTCAATTAACTAGTTAACTAGGGGATGATGATTAATTAATTAAATAATAAATATTTAATCAATAATGTCCATGGAGATGACTAAATAAGATCACCTAGTGGTGTAATTAGATTTAGGTGTCTACAGTATAGACCATGAGGATATAAATATGGTCTATATCAAATAGAAATGTGGGAACCCAACCTATGCATCAAAGACATAAAGGTCAAAATGATCATGCAATTAGATAAGATTATGATTGCATAGAGAAACAAAATGTCAAGATGGCCATAAGCATGGTCTTTAAAAAACTAGACAAGGGTTGTATGTTACAAATCCTAAGTGTCAGGTGGGTCAATCAAAATGCTCAAGACACCTAAGATCTAACAATGTACACATGCGAAAAGAAATCAAAGGAAAGTGTGCATGTTGCCCCCAATCCTCTAGTTCATGACATCCTTGAGAGACTATTAGGTAGGGAATAATCAAAAAAGAAATTATCATATAAAACACACAAACAAAGTATGCCAACAAGTCTTACCTAGTTTTTAGTTTAAGTGTATGCATGAAAGTCACATGACTGTCTTCCTAGTACTCAAGTATGCCAATGAGAAATATTGTGACATCCTAGACTATAACCAAAGTATCCAATAAATGTTGAGAAACACTTGATGTCAAGGGAAAGTGTTAAAAGGTACTTTTTGAGAGATCTGCCACTGAAACACCAACACAATAAGGAGACCCCTATAGGCAATGCAATTCATACCCCCTAGACCTAGATAAGAGTCAATTCCAAACTAGGCAAGGAATATAAAAATGAGATGAATGGTTCATGAGTGAAAGAAAGATACTGATAGACATCTCCAGGTTTTCACCACTTGGCAAATTTTATTAACTCTTAAGAAAGATCATATCATTTTGTCCCAGTATCAAGTAAGGTATAGGATATGAGAGATCAACATAGTAGATAATATGAATATATAATGATGCATGAAGCATGTAAATAAAATCCTCAAGGACCATCTCCTTAGGAGTTCCCAAGCTAGGGAAAGGGTAAAATAGCAATATGGAGCAAGTTTTGGTTAAGCAATGAAATCCAATGAGCAAGATAGAATATAGGAATTTGACATGATGACATTAAAGTATATAGTCCAAAAAATGTGGTCACATCAAGAGGCTTATGAGAAGCATGTTTTCTTCTTCTTCGTTTGGTCAAGAGTATTGTGGTTCCACAATGCACACCCCATTTCTCATAGAAATGGGGACCCCCTACGTTATTTTTTGACTTTCTAGAACCCTAGTTTAGGGTTTGAGTTTTTTTTGGGTTTTATCTAAAAGTCCTTGGTCAAAACTATGTCTCAACTAGAAAACCCAGTTTCTGAAAGTTAAAATTTAGAGTGCCAAGTCTTTATTTTGCAAAGAAAAGAGATGCACCAACACACCTCATTAGGTGCGCTAGTGCATTTAGCTCAAGTAGAGGAAGTGTACACTATGGGAAGTGTGTAGTAGTGTAGCTACATAGCTATGAACCTCCCACAACTATGTTGGGGATCTTGGGCTATATAACCTAGGGATCACCCACCCCCAAGCTCTCTAATTGTTTTATTTTCCATCTTCGCAAAGCTCGGCGCCACAACACCGCACCCTAGTAGGTGTGTCCTCTTTCTGCCTTCACCCCTTTGCATAAAGAAAAAAAAAAATGTTAAGAACCTAAGGTGTGTAGTAGCATAGCTAATTAGGCATGCTATAATGCACATTTACAATGAAAAATCCTTAAAAAAAATTTAAAAATAACAAGAAAAACCTAGCGGTTCTCAAAGTTAATCATAACGCTAGTGGAGAAATATGTTCCTGAAGAAAGGGTCATGAAAAGAATAATAGGAGAGATTGTCTTGGATCTCTGACCTAACACTATAAAAAAATGTGTTCCATCTACAAAGGGCAGATCAATTTATCTAATTGACTTATCACCAAGCTGAGAAATGGTATAGGGAACAGAACCTAGAAGCCAGAATTTCAATTTTGACACTTAGTGAAAATTTGCATTTTTTGAAGCCTACTTTTGAGGTGTTCTATTGTGCTATTGTGCCAGGTGCACTTAGTCATTAGTGTTCTGGAAGATTTTGAGGAATTTAGAGGTGCACTAACAATTAACTGCTAGTTCTAAAATTAGAGCTTTCCATGCATCAAAAAAACATTTCGACAACAATTTAACTCCTACAAACATCCAAAGAAGGTTGAGCTTCTATTTTTGGCATCTCTAGAGACTCCTACATCATTTGATAGCTTTCTTCTTATTTTCTCATGCTTTCTTTTTTTAATGACATGTAAAGATTCATGCATCCAATTGATGATATAAATATGGATGGAGTCTTACTAAGCATCAGTTAGAGAGTCAGTTTGTACATAAATAGATTTGTTTTATTAGTTTAGAAGCATATGTTTGTAGAAAGAGATCTCTCACTCTCAACACAAATTGAGGAGAAGATTTCTTATAAATTCAAGAATTTAATACATATTCTAGGCCACCATTATTTTTCAATAATATATGCTTTGGTGCTCGCATTTGGAGTGTAGCAATTCTTTCCTAAGTGTGTTATATTTTGTGGATGTATGTTCATGGAATATAATTGAGCCAAAAGTTTTTTGTTATTTCTTGTTGTGTGATCTTTTAATTCTAGTGGTTGCTATAGGTTTACAAATTTTGTTAATGTACTTAGTTCAAGAAGAGATCATCATATTGTTCCTACATAACTATTTTTCTCACACGAGTGCACTTTCCATGGCCTTGAAATTTGATGAAAAGTGAAACATCTTATGGTTATTGAATTCTCATGGATGATTGCATCAATGGAATTAAGGAAGTGTCACTCCTATTTTCATTGGTTACCCACCAATCTTTTCACAAGCTTAACTCACAGACATTTTTTTACCATAGTTTATGTTTGTTAGGATATAATTCTTATGTTATTTGCTTAAATTTCTTGTTTTCTACCTTCTTTATTTTTTTTACTAACCCCTTGATTAACTTATGAATTCATATAGTTACATTATTAGATTGCATTCTTCTTTAAAAAAATAAAAAATACAAAAATATATTCCTTTTGAGATAGCAAGTAGATCATACATCTTATCTGAATCATTTCAGAACTAGCAAAGGTCTCCTCATGAACATTCACATTTATTGTCATCTGAGTGGATTCTAGTAGGTCACAAGATCACCTAATACCTTAGAGTTGATCCATGAATTAGATATTCAATAGAGGAGTTTGAAAGGATTCCTATCATTAAGAATCATGCAAAATGATAGCTCAACAAAGACCAAGAGGTTAACTTGATAAGATAATGATAAGATAGAACAATAAGAATGATGTTAGATATGAAGGCTATGAGTGAATGATCAAGATCATGATAGGGAAGTTGATGGATAAGATAGAAAATGTGCACAGATAGATCAACATTATCAAGATCAAAGGGGAATGATGGAATGGATCGATGATCAAAGTGTTGATAACAATTATTCAATTGTATATTGTCATCGATGTTACACAAATGTTATACTCTAACCGAGCACTATCAGTTGGAACCAATTTTAGAAGATTCTAGTATCAACTAAGAATTTAAGTTCAAAAGATGCAAATTTTAGGATTTCTTGTGTAAATTAGGTATGGTTGGTTGCCAAAGGAGTTTAGTGTAAACTGAGTCAGGTCAGTTACAAAGGAACTGATTAGTAACTAAGTGACCTAGTTTTTAGTCTTAGCCAACCTACAACATTTTAGTTTTATTTATTAGTTGGTTTATGCAAGCCAACTCAGTGGATGTTATTTGTTTATTTTAAAGGGTATTCAATCTGACTTGACATTAGGTTTCATATATATGAAAGGTCAAAATGTGGATAAGAAAAGTGAAAGTGGAGAAAGTAGAGAAGAAGATAAGATATGAATAAAGAAGGATATCTGATTAAGGGAAGCATATCCAAGGGGCTACCAAGAATATTTTGATCAAGGAAGATCTAGAGGATAAGTCATAATAATGATTTTTATCTACAATTTAGTTTCTTTGTCAATTAGGTCAATCATTGTTACTCCTAATAGACTTGAGTTAATAGTCATATTGTAAATCCTCTAACTAGGTGATATTTCTATATTGAAGTGTCTTAAGACCTCTAACAAGGCCACTCCTAATAGAGTGATTTAAATCCTTTAACATGGTCACACATAAGAGTGTGTTTTTTAACCTTTAATAGAGTTGTCTCCTAACAGGGCTCACTTTAGAAGAGTGAAAAGTTGTAACTAGTTGCATTGGTGATTCTCCCAAAATGGGTTTCCATGTTAAATATTGGTGTGTCATGTGTTCATGTTATTTTCTTATTGCTTTATCTTTTGGAACCTAAGTTACTAAAGGTTAATACACATCATTATCTTAAGATTTTTTTGTTGACCAAGTTATAATGAATATCTAGTTCTAACTGAGCTATAAGCTAAAAGGAAGTTTGTATTGACATCTAAGGGATTTGGAATTGTTTTAGTGATAGTTGATTGACCCCTCCCCTCTCAATTACTCCACTTATATTTCCAAAAATTGGTATTAGAGCACTTGATACTTACAAGAAAGGTTTAGAGGACCTAAGATAAAGATCAAGATGCCTTATAGAAGAGAGATTCCTAAGTTGAATAGAGATAACTTGAAAGCATGGTAGGAACTCATGAACCTTCATTTGGGAACCATTAGAGACATATGCCTAAAAATCTTGGAACTAGTATGTGTCAAATCTTAATCCTTTGACTATGGATCAGATGGTAGATAAAAAGAACCACAACATAATAATGATTGACATTGCTTTTGCTCTCAATTATGTTGAATTTGATGAAGTCAAAGATTTTCCTACTGCTTATGGAATGTGAAACAAGATACAATCAACCTATGAATGAGAGCCAAAGTAGAAAGTTTAAGAGGTCAATTTGATGAGATTTAGATGAGAGAAGATGAAAAAATTGCAAAAATATAGTGAGAGAATCAAAGCAAGTGTGAGTGCAATTAGATCTTCAGGAGGAACAATAGAAATGCAATAGTAGTTAACAAGGTACTAAGATCTCTTCTTCCTATTTATGCAATTATAGTTTCATTTATTCAAGAGATGAGATGTGATCCCAAAAATGATATAACTTTGGATAGTGGGAAGGTTAACAGATTTTGAGTTGGATTACTTTGATAACTATCTTCCTAGATCTTGGAACATAGAATCAGCATTCAAATCCAAACTAACCCTTAATAGAAAGGGAGAAAACTCAAAAGGAAAATAGTCTGATAGTGAAGAAGAAGAAGAATTTGATGATGACCTTGAAGCCATTGAAGTGCTACTTGCAAGAATATTACCAAAATGAGAAGGTAAATATAAAGGCAAAATTCCATTGATTTTTTTTTCTTGTGAAGAAGTTGATCACATTACTACAAGGTGTCTAAACAAGGAAAGTAAAGATGACCAAATATCCATCAAGTTCAAAGGCAAGGAAGATTTCAAGAGCTACAAAGACTACAAAGAAAAAAGTAAGAAATCTTGTTATATTGCTAAAGATTTTGACAATGAAGATGAAGATGAAATGGTATATATTGCTATTAAAGATGAATTAAATTATGAGGATAATAAAAAGATGGCACTTATTTTTCATATTAGCAAAAATGACACATGGATAATAGATAGTGGGTGTTCTCATCATATGACTGGTGAAAAAAATAAGTTTGAACACTTAGAGCACTATGATGCTGCAAGTGTTAAATTTGGAAATAATGAACCAGGTTATATGAAGGGAAAAGGTTGCATTTCATTGACTAATGTAATCAAATGTGATAATGTCTACTAGTTTGAAAGATTGAGACACAATCTTCTATGTGTGGCATAGTTGAACAACATTGGATTCACAATAGAATTCATGAATGGGAAGGCTAGGATTTTGGATGGTAAAGGAAATAGTCTTCTCTTTAGTGGGTTTCCCACCCATGAAGATGACTTCCCGTGAAGAGCACTAAATGATGCATGTACATAAAAAATGTGCAAATAATAAGGCATCATGTAGTGAATCAATGTTTTATCTATGATCATGACTTTGAAAAATGGTTCAGATTCATTGTGGCCCTCATAATCATCCTTGGTAGAAAACTCAAAAATTACTTCTCCTAAGCGGGTTTTCAACCCATGAAGTTGGTTTTCAAAAAAGGCAGTTTGTAATGAAAAGGAATGTCAAGTGGTCCTTGAAATGGTCTTCACATTTAATTTAGACATTTCCCACTTCAAGGGGGGTGATTTTCCAAAAGTCTAACTAAGAAAGGAAACATTAGCGGAGAAGTGGAAACTCTCTTCTCCTCGACAGGTTTTAATCCACGAGGATAGTTTCCTGAATTCTAAAGAAAATCAAGTTAATGGTTAGATTGGATTCACAAGTCATTTTAAAAATGTCTCAGAATGATAATAAAGTGAACCTAAACACTACGAAAAAGAAATAATAAGCAGGATGTAACTTGGCAAACATTTTCTCTCGGAGTACCCTAATGGTAACTTCCCAAAACTTAAATGAAAATGGGAAAATAAGTTATGAGGATATAGAAAGTTACCATTAAGGTCAAAAAAATAGTGAAAAGACCTCTAGATGCTCATTAAGCCCTTTCATTTACAATTCAATAGGTATCCCCTTAAATTCATTTGTGTGGCATGAATTATGAAGATCAACGGATGAATTAAGACTCCTATATATAGAAGCATAAATAGCTAAACAAACTACTGCTCATTCTTTAAACTACTATTCTATTAATGTGCATAGCTTTTTGAAATGTCAATAGTTTTTTCATTAGTCATTCCTTTCACTTTCTCAATTCAAATCTTGTTCCCAAAGTCATGGCAACCAGGTTTGCGGGTTTTGATGGTTTGACTAGGATCAAATCCCAATTGTAGAATTTCACGGACACCTCTCTTCATTTTTGCGACATGGAGGATTTTCAAAAGAGGGTAAAATCTAAGAAAATTCACCCCATTACTAAGAAACTTTGAGGATGTGGGTTAGTCAATGATGCTAATTTTTTGGTTGCAGTTCAGGCCTTGAAGCTAATCTACGAATGCATACATCATTACAACCCAAAGACAAGGCATATTGTGCTACTTGATGACACAATGCTGATTTCAATTGACAAGAAAACTATGGTCAATTTCCTCCATGTACCAAAACAAGAAGAATTCTTAGACTTGACCTTTGTGGGAGCCATCTCTGAGTTCTCCATAAAGAAGATGATATGGAGGATGATGGCCAGAACATGTATAGCAACACTTACCTAACCAAGCTTAGAGGTATCCAATAAGCTCAAAGCCTTATGAAGACACCAGGGAAGAGTTAGATATAATGATGGATCAAATCTACAAGAGGACTAAAAAATGGGTTGAATGGACCATAGCTCAAAGAAGTTGGAGCAAAGGCACATCAGCTCAAGCTTCCTCAAAAGTTGTAGTGGATTCCTCTTCCCAAGGTGGTACATTAGGTGCAACCTTGTCTATTACTCAAAGGCTTGCATAACCATCAAGTGGAGGTGATCAACCTCTTGACAAGATCATTCCTCTTGCCAAAACTTGTTAGGACAATTCTCTACTAGTGAATGAAACTGCAACAGAACCTAAAAAGAAGAAGGCAAAGGAAATGAAAGATTGTATAGTCATAATTGCTCTCTCACCCCATAGTAGTATAATCCCATCTATGATTGTTACACTACTCCTACCAAGTAGTCTCCAAGTACAAGTGGTGGATCTTGGAGATGGTGGAAGAAATGAAAGTGAGTCTACTGAGTCTAATGAAGTAGAAAAGAAGACTATAGAAGTAGAGAAAGGTGCTAAATCTTCAAAGCTCATTTCATAGGCCACAAAGAATCCTTTCTCTTTAGCTACAAAAATATTGACTCTAATCAAAAGAAAGATGTTCAGTATAGACACACTCAAGATTGCATCCAAGGTAATTGGCACAAAATCATGGTTAGAGGACACCTTGGATAGAAAAAGGAAAAGGAAAGAAGAGGGAGTTCCCAAAAAAGAGACTATATCTCTGGCTATCTACTCTAGATCAACATTGAGTAAATTTAAGAAGTAGAAGACCCTATTAATCCTTGGACAAGATCCTGACATAGGGCATCTAAGTATGGAGATTTCCAAGCCCACTAAAGAAGGGAGAATTAAAGACATGTCCATTGATGATTTCACCCTACATCTTGTAGATCTTAGAGAAGTAAGACATGATACTAAGGTGGGCCTATGGAAGTCAACAAATGATGCAATAGAGGGACAACTGAAAAGCCTTAAGCTAGAAAAAGTTAGAATGAAGGTGAAGATTCATGAGCTTAATGGCTTTATCAGGTAGTTAATCACCCCGTTGGTGAGTATCTTAGGAATGTCAATCACTAGTGGTCCTACTGCTATTGACATTCAAGCTCTCATCTCCCAACTAAAAGAAAACAAGCACTTCAGACAGATTGGCAAAGGGTGGGGTAGAAAACACAAGTCAGAAGGACTTGCAATTATAGAGAAAATAGGCAATGTAGTACTAAGGCTCAAAATAGAGAAGGATAATATCTTAGCCAATCAAACCACCCTGGCAGCAAAGAAAGTCAAGAGTGAAGATTTCATTTCTTTACTAAAGACAATCATCCATATGAAGGCTAAGGAAGCTATGGAAGTAAAGATATTTCCTAGGGTAGATGAGCCTTTATTTGAATGGCTATAAAGCATGCAATTCAAATTAGAAATAATCCTAGTGGTAGAGGAAAGACCAAAGGAAATGAAAGCTAGAGTGAAAAAGGATCAACAAAAAGACTACGAACTATTAAGAGGTCTACATATAGATTCCTAGGCTAGTGGAAAAGGAGAAGGGATCATCAGAGTGCATATCATGCAGTTGAACTTCTCCAGTTATCTAGATGGCTTGATAGAGATATCTTTTGATCACTAGAATAGATTGTTCGAGCTCTAGAAACTTGGTAGGTGTGTACACATGGCTATGGTGGAAATATAGGAGGGTATTTTATGTCAATCATTTTCTATTTCATTAATTTCTATATTAGTTTTATGTTTTCTCTTTTCATTGGAATTGAATCAAGGAATTAATAGAGTTTGTTCCCTTGTTTTGAAACTATGAATAAAGATAATAGTATTGTTATTTGAAGTTCAAGAGAAATTGCTTTCCATGCTTTCTTTCAAATTGAGCCCTTTCCATTCTTAGAACTAAGGTCTTGCTAATATCAATTTATTTGTATATAGTATACATCACTGAATCACTAAGCTTTGTGAATTCATACGATGTGTGAATCCATTAACTTGACTAATCCTAAAATTCAAATTCTTGCCTTAGTTCCTATTTGGGCCTAACTTGGTTCACCCTTCTTGTTCTCAACTTAAGAACACACCCCAATTTAGAGATAAAACATAATTCATTGCAAATTACAAACACAAAAGGGAGCTATACCTAAGAATTCAAAGGGAAGTTAGTCACTTAGTAAAAACTTTCCAACTATTGTAATCAGTTCTTGTTCACAAACATTGGGCATCCAAAAGAGTAAAAGGAAAGAACAATCTGTTTACCAACAATAATCTAGTTACTATAAGAAAGAATAGAAGAGTAAGATGTATTCCAAATCTAAAGAAACTTGAATGGACATATGCAAACAATGTCAAATTGGAAAGATGGGTAAAACCAGCTTCAAAAGTAAGAATATCAATACTGAAGAAATCCTAGAATTATTTCATATAGTTCTTTGTAGACCAATAGGTATAGAGAGCTACACTGGAGACAAATTCTTTATTTTATTTGTTGATGATTATTCTAGGATGATGACAATAATGTACTTGAAGGATAAATATGAAGCTTTTCAAAATTTCAAGTTGTGTCTAGATAGAGTTGAGAAAGAAGCAAGTAATAAGTTAAAATGCCTAAGATCAAACGGAGGAGAAGAATTGATCTCTAATGAATTCAATGAATTCTACAATGAAAGAGGAATCAAAAGATATGTATCTACACCTAGTACACCTCAGTAGAATGGGATAGTAGAAAGAAGAAATCGATTCATCATGGATTTTGCAAGAACACTAATGATAGAGAAAAATGTTGCAACCAAATACTAGAAGGAAGCAATCAACACATCAATGCATACCTTGAATAGAGTTCAACTAAAGAAAGGTACATATCAAACACCTTATGAATTATGGTATGGCTATAAACCTAATGTCTATTATTTCAAAGTATTATGTGAAAGGTGATGAAGGCATTTTCCTAGGATACTCCAACAAGAGAAAAACTTATAAATGGTTGAATCTTACTACTCACAAGGTTATATAAAGTTACATGTAAAAAATGTTGAGTTTATAGAAAAGAATGAAGAACAAAGTAGAAAGGAACCTAAGGATAACAAAAATTTTATTTACTTTGAGCCTGATACTTTACCTAGCATTTAGCAAATTATCCCACCTGAGTCACCCAAGTTTGGAGTGTTAAGTGAGTTACATCTAGTGTCAACTGAGTTTCAACTAGTGTAACCTAAGTTGGAGATAGTTCAAAACGAGTCTTAGATAGAGGAACTTGAGTCATAGTCTATGGAAATCGAGTCTCAAACAACAGAAATAGAGCAGAATTTAGAAATTCATAGAACATTTGAGCATGATGAACCAAGTGAATCCAATCTAGAACCTAGAAGTAATATACCTATACTTGCTATATATGTCAGAAGGCATCATGGACATGAGAAAATAATTGGAGATCAGATAGGAGGCACAATGATAAGGAACAGACTAAAAGGTACATGTTTGCTTACTGAATTTGAACCTAGAATCAAATTTGGATAGAGGCCATGAATGAAAAGATTGAGAAAATTGAAAGGTACAATACTCGAACTTTTGTTCCTAGACCCAAGGACAAAAATGTAATTGGTATAAAGTGGGTATTCAAAAAAAAATTGAATGAAAATGGTGAAGTATCAAGGAATAAGGCAAGGCTAGTATGCAAAGGATATGCTCAAGAAGAAGGCATAGACTATGGAGAAACATTTGCTCCTATTGCTAGAATTGAAGGATTCAAAGTGTATCAAATGGTTGTAAAATCATATTTCTTGAATGGAATTCTAGAAGAGGAAGTATACATTAATCAGCTTGAAGGTTTCATTGATCCAAATAAAAGAGACATGGTTTGTAAGTTACACAAAGCTTTATATGGTTTGATGTAAGCTCCTAGAGCATGGTATGAGAGACTTCATGGATATCTAGTAAAGAGTGGTTTTCAAAGAACCAATGATAATAGAAGTTTGTATATTAAAGAGGGACCACAAAACAAGATTTTGTTAGCATAAATATTTGTGGATGATATCCTATTTATAGGTTATGATGACTTATGCAAGTCATTATCTAAAGAAATGAGGAAAGAATTTGAAATGTCAATGTTTGGAGAAATAAAATTCTTTGTTGGTTTACAAGTTCATCAAATGAAGGATGACATTTACATTACTCAGTCAAAATATGTCATGGAGATATTGAAGACCTTTGGAATGGAAGATTCTGACCTAGTTGGAACACCTATGTCTATTGGACATAAGCTATCCGAGAATGATGATTCAAAAGAGGTAAATTAGACTACCTATGGATCTATGATTGGAAAACTTTAGTATGTTGTTCATACAAGACTTGATATTGCGTTAGCAGTTGGTATAGTCACAAGATTTTCTACAAATACTAGAGAAAATCATATCATGGAAATCAAAATAATTATGAGATATCTAAAAGGCACTCAAGACTATGGTCTATGGTACAAGAAAGGAGGGAACTTTGAGTTGAAATCATTTATTGATGTTGATTGGGTTGGAAGCATTGATGATAGGAAAATCACTAGTGGAGGAGCATTCTTTCTTAGAAAGAGGTTAGTATCTTGGACAAGAAAAAAACAAAATTGCATCTCTCAGTCTATAGTAGAAGTAGAAGATGTTGTTACAATAGTTAATTTCTCCAACATAATGTGGATCAATCAACTATTATTAGGAATGAAGGAAGAAATCAAGGATCTAGTGGTTATCTATTGTGATAACATAAGTGAACTCAATATATTTGAAAATCTAGTGATTCGCACCAAGACAAAACACATTACAATCAAGTATCATTTTCTGAGAGAATTAGTTCAATATAAAGAGGTTAGATTAGAATATGTCAACACAAGGGAGTAGGTTTCTGTCATATTTACCAAACCATTACCTAAGGATGCATTTTTGTGTCTAAAAGGAAAGCTAGGGGTCATTCCCCTATTTGATGCTCACTAGAGTATAGATTATTGATGCATCAACCAAACTACTCTGAAGATCTATCAAGTTGATGCAAAGAATTTAGAGCTTATTGCATATGAGTCAGTACATCAAGTACATTGTAAAATCACTATTTCAAGTCTTTAGCATTTGATGTCAAAGAGGGAGAGAATCAAGTCATATATTCATTAAGGGAAAGATTGATGTAATTGGAGAAGAATTAAAGGCACTCATTTTCAAGAGGGAGAACTTAATCTGATGGATTCAAAAGACAAGATGGTAGAGGGAGAATCTCAGAGAGAGTTCTCATAGATGGATGGAGAAACAGAATGAAACCAAGGATATTATAAAATATTATCAATCATTTTGATTGCTCTAAGTTTTCTTTGATTAATGACATGTTGTGTTGCCATCAATGCCAAAGAGGGAGATTTTTATAATAATTATTCAATTGTATATTGTCATTGATGTTACACAAATGTTATACTCTAACCAAGCACTACCAGTTGGAACCGATTTTAGAAGATTCCAGTATCATCTGCACATAAGTTCAGAAGATGCAAAGTTTAGGGTTTCTTGTATAAAATGAGTCAGACTAATTACCAAAGGAGTTCAATGTAAACCAGATTAGGTCAGTTACTAAGGAACTCAGTGATAATCGAGTGACCCAATTTTGAGTTTTAGTTGACCTACATCAAATTAGTTTTATCTATTATTTTTTATGCAATTCAACTTAGTGGATGTTATTTGTTTATTTGAAAGGGTATTCAAGTCAACTTGACATTAGGTATTATAAGTATGAAAGGTTAAGATGTGGATTAAAAAAGAGAAAGTGCAGAAGAAGATAAGATATGAATAAAGAATGATATCTGATTAAGGGAAGAGTATCCAAGGATCTACCAAGAATATTTTGATTAGGGAGGATCCAAAGGATAAGTTAGAATAGTGATTTGAAATTTCAATTTAGTAGCTTCCTCAATTAGGTCAATCATTATCACTCTCTAACAATTGTAGTAGTGAAGAAATCTCTTAATAGAGTTGACTTAACAGTCATATTGTAAATCCTCTAACTAGGTGGCATTTCTAAATTGAATTATCTTAAGGCCACTAACAAGATCACTCTTAATAGGGTGATTCAAATCCTTTGACAGGGTCACACCTAAAAATGTGTTTTTTAACCTTTAATAGGGTTGGCTGCTAATAGGGCTCACTTTAAAATAGTAAAAGTTGTAACTAGTTGCATTGATGGTTTTCCCAAATTGGATTTCCACATTAAATCTTGGTGTCTCATATGCTCATGCTATTTTTTTATTGTTTTATCTTTCTCCAAATAAGCTACTAAAGATTAATACACATCATTATCTTAAGATTTCTTTGTTAACTAAGTTACAGTGAATGTCTGGTTCTAACTAAGCTATGAGATAAAAATAAAGTTTGTATTGACATCTAAGGGATTTCAAATTGTTTTAGTGTAACTAATTCACCCCTCCCCTCTCAGTTACTCCTCTTATGTTTCCAACAAGAGAATTATGCATGGCACCTATTTGTTAGGTTTTTTTCATGATACTTATCCAAGGTGCCACAAGAAGTGGTTTTCACTACAGGAAGAATTTCTTCTTCTTTAATTTTTCTACCAAGGTGCCTATTTACTAGGTTTTCACCAAGGCACTTTTTATCTTTTTTCTTTTTAATTTTTTTTAATTTGTGAGAATTAATTCAATTTGTTTCACTTGGAATAATGCTCTTATTGAAAGGATTCAACATGGTATTATAAGCCAAGACCAAAGAAAAGTATCTTCATAGATGTTGATAGGCTGATTGAAGGAGATGGTAGAAAAAAAAATATGGACGATAAGATTTGATGCTTTGGAAGGCTATAAGGAGTATCAATAGAAGGCTATATGGAGTATCAATAGAAGGTAAGTGTAGGCTTGAAAATATTTCATTAGGGTAGGTGTAAAAGTGGGCAAGGTCAACATTGACACACACTTTGAAGGGTGGTAGAATGATGGAGGAATATTGGATGATATAGCTTGAGGTTTTGATGTAGAAGGTTGTAGGAGACTTTTAGAAGAAGATAAAGTTGAAGGCATTGGAAGATTTTGAGGAATGTTTATAGAAGAAAATGGAGTGGAAACCTTTGGAACCCTTAATGTCAACTTTGATTTCTTTTCAAGGTTCAAGTCTTTTATGAGAGACTTAGGAATCCATATAGCTTTTGATTTTACATTTCCTTTAGATGATTTAGAATGCATTTCTTCAATACTAGATTTAGGAACCCATATTTTCTTTGATTTTACTCTTTGGTTAGTGGAATTTTGTGGTCTCTAGAATGCTTTTTCTTTCTTTACATTCACATGTCAATTAAATAGGACATAGTGATCTTCATTTTTTAATGGATTTGTGTATTTTTTAATTTTATGTTGTGTATCCAAATTGCTTCCAAAAGACTTGGGATTTGTGGATGAAAAAGGATGAATATTTGTCAATGATGACTGCCTTTATTGATCTTGAGGTATAATGGGAGAAGTAGGTGATGAGCTAGGAGTGGAAGGTATGGGAGATGGAGGAACATAAGGTCCAAATATAGAAGCAAGGTTTGAAGAATTTGTATTTGATAAATAAAGACCAAAGATAGACTTAGGAGATGCAAATGGATAGTGAGTAGAGGTATTATTATCTTTAGAGTGAGAAATATGGTCAAGACCATCAATAGCCTTATGAGTATCTTTGATAGGAGAAACACTTTTGATATGAACATTTGAATTTTGTGTTATAAGCTAGAGTTATCATTGCACCAAAATATTGACCTGTTAATGCCTAATAAAACCACTAGACTTATGGAATATAGAAGGCAATTAAGCAATTTC
The DNA here is from genome assembly GCA_028749045.1 of Cupressus sempervirens. Classification (NCBI taxonomy): domain Eukaryota; kingdom Viridiplantae; phylum Streptophyta; class Pinopsida; order Cupressales; family Cupressaceae; genus Cupressus; species Cupressus sempervirens. The sequence goes on along the minus strand of CM053788.1, from coordinate 53,703,797 downwards.
ATGAATCTTGAAGGGGAAGGCTGGCAGTTAGTCCAAAAATTCCCCCCTCAACATTACCTGAGGAGATTCAAACCTGTAACCAAGCTTTAATACCACTTGTTACAAGCTAGAGTTATCATTGCACCAAAAGATTAACTTGTTAATGCTTGATACAACCACTAGACTTATAGAAAATAAGAGGCGATTAAGTCATGTCATGAATCTCAAAGGGGAGGGATGGTGGTTAGTCCAACATGTTGACCATAGTTTAGAAGTGGATATGAAGAAGTAGAACAAGAGGGGATACTTTGATCTTGATAAGTTTCTTTAGATAGTATAGGCATAGTGATTTTCTCATGATTTCCAATAAGCTCTATGGGAATAGTGGAAGTGGTATCTTCATCATGCTTGGGAGATGGAAAAGAAATAGGATATGGAGGAGTGACATCTTGAAGAATATGAAAGGGTGCTTGATCTTGATCTTTCTTGACATTTATAGCTTTATCTTTTTGAGAGTTCTCTTGACATATAGCCACTTCTAAGGACAAGGAAGAATGTAAGGTTTTCATGGTAGGATCTTGCATAGGTAACAAAGGCCTAGCTAAAGTGGGTAGAGTAGGTATAGAACTACATGAAGGTTGAGGACCTCTAGTTTTAATAGCATGAAAAATATTTGCAACCAAGTGAAGATTAGCTTGAGTTTATTTTAGAGGTAGCCCTTGAGGGTACACATAGTCAATGAGGAAATCATCAAGTTCTTTTTTTTTTATTGAGGTATGTTGGAGAGCTTTGAATTTTATGGAAACACATGAGTGTTAGAAGAAGTAGAGGTGTCAAGAAGACCATCACTAGACATAGGTTCATAAATATGATCTTTCTCAAGAGAAGTATCCTCATCAAATTAGTCATTAGGGGTTCCAACATAAATAAAGTCTTTGAATTTATGTTTTAACTCTATACAATCTAAAGTACACCTTTTTTCTATGGTACTTGCAATAGTGATTTTCATTCCACCATGGAGATTTTATCTTAGGTTCATAAGGTCTAGAGTTTTTAAAGTGGCAATCTTATTTTCAACTAAGGTCTTAAGCACCATATCATATGAATCTCCAAAAGGAGTAAAAAATTCTCTCAAAAGTATGTCTAGGATCTTTTTGGCATTCTCATCTTGGTCAAAGATAGGTCCATCATGAAATCTTGGCATAGGCTCAAAGGAGGTATTACTTTCTTGCTCTCTAAAGAGGTCTTTGGATCTAGAAGATAAAAATTACTCTTTTATTAAAGTAGAATATTTAGACCTTTAAGAAGATGACTCACATGTATGTAAATCTCTTAACCAAGACTCATTTGAGGATATTATACTTTCATCCAACATTTTCTCAAGTTTAGACTTCATTTCTATCTTGTGCATAATGAGACAAAGGTAAGTAAGAACATTTGTCTCTTCTAGTTCCTTATATCAAGCATATAGGTCTTGAAACTCTTTAGTGATATGGATAAGCTCATGATTATCTAGACTTAGTTGAGGTTAGGAAGAAAAAGACACAAGATCCATAGTGGTAGATAGAAAGAAAAGTATAAAGGAGACTAGAAGAAGATAATGAGGTGACACAAGATAACTTGATATCCAAACTAGAGAGGTAGAGTGTTCACTTGTCAAAAAGAAAAAGAAGTGAGAAAGTGACTTGTCAAGAAAAGTGTCCAAAAATTTTATGATATTAGAAGCTTCAGTCAAGAGCTAGGAAAGAAGAGATATATAGCCAAGAAGATAGAGCAAGTGAGAGTACATGTAAAAAACCTTCCAAGTCAAGCATTTTTCTTGTGTTTCTTTCTAGGGGTAGTTTCATCATTTGACTCGATGCTATGACTTGTTGTTTTGAGTTGGAGGAAAATGTTTTTTGATTTTTGATTTTTTTTTCTTTTTTGAAGTTTTATGATTTTTTTGGTTTTCTTAGTTTGATATTTTTTTTGGTTTTTTAAATGAAAACACACAATGAAAGAATGCAAAATGGAAAAATTTATGATGGACAACTTGATGGATGTGTCCTTCTTTGTTCCAAGTGGGGAAGGTTTTATACATTCAAGAAAATATAACACACCAACAACCTATTCTAATTTCTACTAGGAAACACAAGCTCAACTAGGGGATGTCCTCTATATACGCAAGGTACATGAGGCCAAAATTGGTAGGTGAAAGAGAATACTAGGAAACAGTTAGGCGAAAATGGTAACCCATTCTCCACCTTCACTTCTCAAAGGTATAAATTTCTTTGGGGCTTAGCCAAGATTGAAAAATATTGCTACTTCAAGGAGGCATGTCTTTGGATTCAAGCCATACTATTTATACTCTTTTAGAACACATGAGTTGAGACCATCCCCTAGAGGGATCACTTCTATAGGAAGGCCCCCTAAAAATAAAATATAAAGATCCCTTATTTATGTTCCCCTCAAACTCCTCAACAAAGATGTACAAAGAATATATAAATAAGAAAACATTGGGGATTAAAAGACAAAGGGGTTAATTTTTAAGATAGAATCCAAATGTGAATGGTTGATTTTAAGCTCTTTTCTTTAATGTGGGGAAGACACACCAAACAAGTTGACCAAAAGAAATAAATGATTTTACAATGAAAGAGAAGACAATAATCACTTTTTACAATTCAAATAAGAAGGTCTAGAATGTGTGCACCTTGATTTCACACTTTCATTCTTTTCCAATTTTTTCTCATTTGATTTCCAAGTTGCCTTTACAAACTTCAATAAAGTGCAATGAATCATGAAGAAATAGGAAAATTCATATAAATTTTTTTTAACTAGTTGGTTGAATAAGAAAATGAAAACTCAAGTGCAAGTTAATCATGCATTGAACTTTGTGCAAATAAAGTGCAAGCTAATCATCAAATGCTCTTTTTTCCTCTCTTTTTTTTCTTTTCACGTAGTCAATAAAATTGGACTTGTATGCAAGGATTTTGATACCAAAAATGAAAATGAAAAGAAGAGACATAGAGTGATAATAAAAGAGCTTTCTAAAAATGCAATAATTTTAGGGATATCTTTGAATTTGTGCCCTAAGAAACAACTTTATTTAAATAGGCCATTTTTTTCTAAATTGAGTTGTTGTACCAAAAATAGGTTACTCTATTATAAACCATTATTCTTGAGAAAAATCATGATGAAGAGCTTCCCAAGACGTGGCCTATGGCTTCCTATCTATTACATTTAAAGGGCTCCAAAAAATGTATACCAAAAATAGGGTACTCTATTATAAACCATTATTCTTGAGAATACTCATGGTAAAGAGCTTCCCAAGAGGTTGCCTATGGCTTCCTATCTATTACATTCAAGATCAATAAGATGATGGCTCTCAAAAGAACCTAGCTATGTAACCCTTGCAAGGTGCACCATAGAACAAAATATTTAAAGAGTAGAGGAAAGAATTCCAATATCCAAGAATCAATGGTGGATGCAATAATAATGCAAGATATTCTAAATGTAATGCAAGATCTAACAAAGAGATTTACAAGATCCTCCTAGTTAAGCTATGTGAGATAAACTATACCAAAAAGAATCTAAGCCATGATATAGCATATTGCAAGTAGAATGAAAACTAGCTAGCTAACAATCAAAGAATTTAAGAATGCTCCAAGTTCTCCAAAAGATATAAAAAAATTTGTAACATAACATTAGCATAAACTAGAATGATATGAGAGAGTGAAGACAGAGTCTCCTTTTCAAGAGAAATGGACAATAGAGATTAAGAGGTAAAATCAAGATTGAAGAATGAGCCTTGAGTGATCCATGTGCACTATAATTGCACATAAGAAAGATCAATAGTGGTGTTTAAAAGTCAAAATGATATGTGGAGGAGAATAAAAGATTCCACCCACCTTGGAAACTATGCACCTCATGTAAGATAAAAATGCATTTAGAAAAGATTAAACTAGGAATAATTCTTTTCATGTGCACTCTTAGGATAAGTGGACTTTGGAAATTTTATTTAATTAAAAGGGAACAAGTTCCTTCATTTAAATAAAAGACTTAGGATGAAATGGTCAAACCATAGGTTATAATCAAATAAATAGAAAATTGGTGTTTTGACCAAAGATAAGCAATAGATAAATTTATAAAAAAATGCTAGAATGGGGGCTCATAGTCTAGATGACCATTTTTGGGTGATAACAATAATAGTTCTCATTAACCAAATCAATAGTTTTATCTTGACCAAAATGTCCAGCCAATCCTCCATTATTCTTGTCCTTGATCAGATTCTCCCTCATAGAACTTATTGGAAAGCACAACTAACTTTCTTTGAAAACCATATCATCCTAGATTATAAATTACAATCACTTTGTGTTGTTAATTGTAATAGGTCTTGTACAAGCTTTCCAAGCTTCACCAAATCATAATCATCTAGATACAAACTAGTGAGTTACTTGATGGTGTAGAGAACCTCTCCTTTTGGTTTAATGTTGGCTTAGATGTTTCCTATGGTTAGTTAGGAGTCTTTGTGTAATTCTAATAAGGTCTAATGGTCTTTGGATCAAAAACTTGTCCTGATTTGTTTGTAAGGGAAAAAGTTTCTCATAGAGTCAAAATGTTCTCAAGTGGCTCAAAAGTTGCTAAGTTAGGGAAACTAGGGTACATGGTCTCCTATAGGGTCTTAAGGATCCTAACTAAGGTCCTATGATAGGTCTAGGAGCACCCACTTTCCCAAAACACCCAAAAATTAAGAAATGCCAAAAGTTGCTCAAGCAACTTTTGCAAGAAAGTTGCAAATGAAGAAATGGGCGGTTCTAACCACCCATGCTGAAATATTTGAGCATAGTATGAATATTTTTGGAGGTTGGAATGAGAATTAGTTGCAAACCACACATCTAAGCTAACTATACAAACATTTTCTAAGTTTTCTCTTGCATTTACTATGTTTTTGTACCCTTGTACAAATTGGGTTGCATGATCTGACTCCATGAAAATTTAGAGTTTTTTTTTACCTATATTTTGCATTTTCAAGATTGAATCCAAGTTGTGGGATTGAATAGTTATACTGTAATATAAGTTGTTGGGTCTACAATCTTCATTTGTAAAGTTGCAGTCACTAAAATGGCTCTAACCTAAGCATCCACAGTTGAAAATGAATAAAAATTGGTGGAATCCTAGGTTAGGTCCTATACATAGAGTTTTTTTCCATTTTTTTGTTCACCTGACCATCTAATTTTGGAGTGATGTCCTAGGCTGACTGCTTGGAGTAGGTGAGTCAGGATAGGGAGAGAATGTGTTTGAAGAGACACTCATGATCTGATATGACCAATTAAATGGAATGGATGGAAGCCCCAAGACGTCTCCTTGAAGGAAAAAGTGGTTGTAGTGGTTAGTATTAATTTTGAAGACTTCTAGGAAGCTTTTGGTGAGATTGGTCCATAGGCCTAAAAGATAGCCTAGAAACTAGGGTCTAAGAGAAATTAGGGTTGTGGGTGATTTTAAGCTCTGTAAGTTGGGATTCTTGAAGTGATACATGCTATCTTTCAGAATTATATGGTCTTCCATAGGGTTATGTGCGATAATTTTCAGTAAATGGCCAAAATAGTGAAAATAGACCTAATGCAAATTAGGCCTAATTAGCCCTACTTTTGGGTAGTGATAGAAAAGTGATTGCTATCATGTTTAGAAGTATTTAAAAGGGCTAAAAGGGACTAAGAGGTTAAAAAATACACTATTGAATACTAAGATGTTTTTGGTAAAGATCCTAAAAAAGGGTTTGGAGCTCTAGGGGAAGGAACAAGGCAAGCTAGGGCTAGTAGGACTAGTCCCTAAACAAGTTGGTCTTGTTCTTGCATCAACCCAACTATACCTAGGAAGAAAGTTGGACTAAGGGTCTTGGAGACCAAGGTTGGTGGAAAGGACATAGAAGGAAGGAACCATTGGATGGTTCAAAGTGATAAACCCTACCTAGAAGAAGATAAACACTATAACTCTAGACCCTATGCATTACAGTGGTATTAGAACTTGAACTACGGTAAGTTTGGTGTATTTCTGAAGAGGAGGAGAGTCAAGAAGTTGGTAGAATTTCACCCAAGGAAATGATCATGAGTTCCATTGTGGACTTGGTCCAAGACCTATTAACAAAGGCCAATCTAATAGGATTAAAGAGTAAAAGGAGAGTCACTGAATGGGGAGATAAAAGTGAGGAAGAAGATGAAAGCTAGGTAGGAGATATATCTAACAAGGGCAAAGGAGTGAAGTTGGAAAAGGACCATAAACTATTCTTGGATTCCTTCAAATCTATCAATAAAGATAGTATCGAACACATTCCTTACTATAGTGGTAGTTTAAATGGATAAGAGTTGATAGATTGACTAGAGGCCATAGATAATTAATTTGACTATAATGAAGCATTAAAGGATAAGAGAGTCAATTATGTCAAGGCTAGGCTCAAGGGGTCAGCATTCATTTGGTGGAATATGATACAAGATGATAGGGTAATAGCCAATAAAAAGAAAATAGTCTGTGGGGATAGGATGAAGACCAAGTTGAGGGAAGATACAAAATCTAAGGAAGAGGGAGCTAACAGTAAGTTCCTACACTAAGGAATTCAATAAGCTAAGTGCAAGGGAAAGAAGATAAGAGGAGGAAGTAGAAAGTGTAGCCAAGTATCTCACTGGATTGAGGCAAGGAATCCAAGATGAGATTAGTATGATGGCCCCTGACAGTATGTAGAAGTGCTTTCAATTGTTAGGATTAAACCACAAGTAGAAATAACAATTACATGCAAATATAACCAATATTAGAAAATAATAGATCACACAAAAAAGAACACAAGACACCAAGATTTAACATGGTTCACCCAATCCCTAGGCTACCTCCACCAAATAGTAAGTCCAATATTATTACAATCTAGTAATTATAATCTGATTACAATCTGTAACCCCTTATAGCTCAATATCATTGCAAGGACCACTTTTCACATCACAACTATGAAACAATCCCTAACCCTAAGCCCTTTTATACAAGTATTTTACTGCTTTAGGGTTACAATTAATAATTACATGTCAACCCAAATTCTCGATAAAATAGGGCCAAAAAAACTCAAGCAAGGAATTATGGAGTATATATAATACTTCCTTGATTAGTCACCACAATCTAACAATCTCCAACTTGGAGACTGATCCTGTAGCTATGTCGCTATTCCATGAGACTCTCACTATATCAAATCACCCTAGACTCTGTTGTTCTTTTAATCATGTTTAGTCTAGAAGACCAACCAAAGTTGAAGAGGAGTTCAAATTCTCCCTTGTTACTACCTTTTTCAACATATCTGGACGATTGTTAGCTATATGTATCTTATCTATCTTTAACTATCCATCCTCCAAAACTGATCGAATGAAATGGTACCACAACTGTATGTGTTTGGTGTTGGAATGTCGAGCTAAATTCTTGGCAAGATGAATGGTACTCTGACTATCTGTAAACAAATAATTATCCTTATGAGGGTGTCCCAATTCATCTAAGAAGAATTGAAGCCATATCATCTCCTTGGCTACCTCTATAGTAGCAACATCCTCTACCTCTGTAGTGGATAGAGCATTAATCTTTTGTAACCTAGAAACCTAGCTCACGACTACCCCACCAATAGTAAAGACATAACTTGTAGTACTCCACCTAGTTTCAATATCCCCTACCAAATCTCAGTCAACATAGCCCTGTAAATTAGTAGTAGAGCCCCTAAAGTGTAAATACTTATTGGATGTTCCTCTCAAATATCTAAAAATCCATTTGGTTGCATTCCAATGCTTGATTCCAGGATAACTAATATACCTGCTAAAGACTCCCACTGCATGTGTAATATTTGGTCTTATACATACCATAGCATACATCAAGCTTCCTACAGCTGAAACATAGGGTATCTTGGACATCTCCTCCTCTTCTTGTGTCTTGGGACACATGTCCTTGGTCAACTTCAAATGACCAAGTAAAGGTGTGCTGAAAACTTTAGCATTCTCTATAGAGAAACATTGCAACACCTTCTCAACATAATCAACTTGAGATAGCATCAATGTTTTGTTCTTTCTATGTCTACAAATCTTCATACCAAAGATTTGTTTTGCTGCCCCCAAATCCTTCATAGAAAATACATGTGCTAATTGGCATTTTAGCGCCTTAATATGATCCATGTTAGACCTAGCTACAACCATATCATCAACATATAAACATAAAATAATATAGTTGTCATCATCCAACCTCTCAAAATAAACACAATGATCTGAATGACACCTACGATATCCATGCTCATGCATAAAATTGTTAAATTTTAGATACCATTTTCGAGGTGCTTGCTTCAAGCCATATAAACTTTTCTTCAATTTGCACACTAATTTCTCCTTACCTTTGACCTCAAATCCCTGTGGCTGAGCCATATATATCTCTTCATCCAAATCACTATGAAGGAAGGTGGTTTTAACCTCAAGCATCTCTAAATGAAAATCTTTAGTAGCCACAATACTTAAAACAGTATGGATAGAAGTCATCTTAACAATAGGAGAAAATATCTCATCGAAATCAATGCCCTTTTTATGTGTAAATCCTTTTACAACTAACCTGGCTGTAAATCTTTTCTTAACTCTGTCCTCTTCTTTTAACCTGTAAACTCACTTATTCTGTAAAGCCCTTTTACCTACAGGTAACTGGCGTAAATCCCATGTCTTACTTTTTAGCAAAGAGTTCATTTCATCTTTCATTATAGACTCCCACTGAATCTTATTATCCACCTACACATCTTCATCATAAAATTTAGGTTCATCAACATCGATAAGTAAAATTAAATACAAAGAGGGAGAGAACCTTTCTAGAGGTCTAATTTTCCTTATTGACTATCTAACATTCACTGGTGTGTGTGGTATTTATCGTTGTGGTTCTTGTACATCATGAAGAATGGCTGGAACATCAGCTTTGAAGTATCATGCAACACTACATAATCATCTTCTTTCCTCTCATGTTGTTGCAACAGATCTTTGTACAACACTTTCTCATTGAATATGACATCCTTGCTTCTTATAATTTTATGATTTTCAAAATTCCAAAGCCTATTAAAAAATTCATTAATGTCATATCCAACAAATACACATTTCTTGGACTTAGCTTCTAGCTTGGTTCTATTTTTAGAATCTATGTGAGCAAATGCTTCACAACCAAAGGTTTTGAGAAAAGAATCACTCACCTTCCTACCAGTCCATGCTTCCTCTAGATTAACATAATCCAAAGGAGTAGAGGGACCTCTATTAATCAAATATATAATAGTATTGATAGCCTCTGCCCACATGTGTAAGGGAAACCCAACATGTAACCTCATGCTCCATGCGCACTCCATTATAGTCATGTTCATGCATTTAGCCACTCCATTTTCCTGTGGAGTCCTTGGAATAGTTTTCTATCTATGAATAGCATTAATGGAGCAATAATCTTCAAATTCATCACTGCAATACTCACCACCATTATCAGATCTGAGACATTTTAATTTCTTACTAGTCTCATTTTCAACCAAGCATTTCCATTTCTTAAAAGTTTAAAATAGATCATATTTTTGTCTAAGGAAATAAACCCATACTTTTCTATTTGTGTCATCAATAAATGTAAGATAATAGTGAGAGCCACCATGGGAAGATACCTGAGCTAGTCCCCATACATCAGTATGCACAAGCTCTAATTTCTCCTTTTTGTTTTCCTTCCCAGTCTTCACAAAACTCACTCTCTTTTGTTTTCCATACACACAACTTTCATAGAAATCCATATCAACACATTTTAGACCTGATAAAACTTTCTTTGAATGAAGTAATTTCATACCTTTCTCACTCATGTGCCCAAGTCTATTGTGCCACAACACTATATCAAAATTTATAGCAGTTATTTGTTCTCCCTACTCAATGGAAGCAACTTTTCTTGAACATTCATTTTTCTCTGAAACAATTAAAGTAGAAGGAAAAATATGACCTGTACAAAGATATAAGGTGCCTACTTTCACACCTTTTACTACTACAAGGGAACCTTTTGAAACCTTCCAATCTTTATCATTAAAAGTAACTACACATCCCTCATCACCAAGTTGCCCTACTGAAATTAAATTCCTACTAAGCCTTGGAACATGTCTTAGCTCATGCAGTAGCCAATGATTCCCATTCTATAACTTAATCTTAACTTTTCCCTTTCCAACAATTTGACAAGTTTCATTATCCCCCAAATAAACAAGCCCAAAATCCCCTTGGACATAATCAATGAAATATCCTCTATGAGGTGTAGTATGAAATGAAGTGCCTGAATCTAAAACCCATGAATCATCAACACTATCTAAATATAGAAGCAAAGCATCCTCTTCAGATTTTTTACTTACCACATGTGCCTCCTTGTCTTCATTTGGTTTATCTTCTTCATTTTTCTTTCGAGTCCAACAATCCTTTTTATGCCCTAGTTTCCCACAATACTAGCAGTCATTCAGTCCTCTCGATTGAGACCTCCTCCCCTTTGACTTTTTACTTGATTTCGCATGATTTTTGGGATTACTTCCTCTCTCAGTCATTCTACCCTTGCTTTATGCATTCAAAGCATTTCCTGATGTAGATCCACCTAAGGTTTTCCTATGACTTTCCTCACTCAAAAAAAAACCAATCACATCATCATATTTTAGGGTACTAGATCCAGGAATATAATTACTCATAGCCATTACCAGTCTGTTCCAACTTTCAGGAAAAAACACAAAATCAAGAGAGCCCTAATTTCTTTATCAAAATTGATACCCACATAAAATAACTGACTAGTAATAGTATTAAAATCATTTAAATGATCTACAATAGATCCACCTTCTGCCATTTTTATATTAAATAAATGCTTCGTGAGAAATACATTATTTTAAGTGGAGGGCTTTTCATATACTTTTGCTAGGGTTTGCATCAATTCCTCTATCATCTTCACTTTTATAATATTAAATGTCACTGATGGTGCCAAGCATAATCAAATTCCTCCAAGTGTCTTTCTATCTAAAAGATCACATTCATCGTTTGACATAGATCCTTGATTCTTGGCTTTGCCTTCTAATGGTTTTCATAAATCCTTCTAATAAAGATAGTCTTCGATTTGCATCTTCCATAACTAGAAGTTTTGCTCATTAAACCTATCAACCCTTAGCTTACTATTGTCTTCGATTGCTCCCACTCAACCATGAGACTTTCTTGTAGAGGATAACTGAAAAACAACCTCACTCTAATACCACTTGTTAGGATTAAACCACAGACAGAAATAACAATTACATACAAATATAACCAATATCAGAAAATAATAGATCACACAAAAAAGAACACAAGACACCAAAATTTAATGTGGTTCACCCAATCCCTAGGCTACATCCACCAAATAAAAAGTTTGATATTATTATGATCTATTAATTACAACCTTATTACAATCTGTAATCCCTTATAGCTCAATACTGTCGCAAGAACCAATTTTTGCATCACAACTATGAAACAATCCTTAACACTAAGACCTTTTATACAAGTATTTTTACTACTTTAGGGTTACAATTAATAATTGACTATGTGTAGTACTTCCCTGATCAATCACCACAATTTAACATCAATTAGCATTGAGAGCAGAGGCAAAGGCTAGGAGACATGATTCTCAATGAAGAGGAAGAGACAATAGGGGTAACTTTGGAAGAGGAAGAACCCAAGTAGGCCAGATGAAGCTCAGTCTATAGAAAATGATGGAGGCAATCAAAATAGAGGTTCATTTTAGAGGGGAGGATACAAAGGAAGTGGACCTCCTATAGGCAGTATTAGTCACAAAGTAGGGGTAACTCAATTTTCACAAGTAGATGCTACAATTGTAACCAAGTGAGCCATACCATGGGTAGATGTCCTAAAAAAGGTTCTACCTCATCCATGGGAGAAAAAAGGACTTGGTTTGTACAAGAAGAGGACACACAAAGTGTCCCTTTACAAATCTCCAAGGAAAGGCTAGAATTGGATAGAGAAAATCTTATGTTGATAAGGACACTACTGAAAGTTCCTAGTGTTGCAAAGCCACCTCAAATGAAGAGATTATTCAAAACCACTTGTAGGTCACATGGGAAGATTTGTAGGGTGATAGTGGATGTTGGTTCCATAGAGAATATAGTGTCAACAAAGATGATGGATAAGTTGATGCCTAGACAAATACCCCACACCACCATACAAGGTGTCATGGTTGAGAAAGTGTCAGCAAATAGTGGTGGATGAACAAACTTTAGTGGAGTTTGAAAAAAGAGAGTATAAAGACAAAGTGTTATGTGACATAATGCCTATGGATGCATGTCACCTAATATTAGGACAACCATGGAAATATGATGTAAAAGCCATTCATGATGGGGAAAAGAATGATTATGTAATGACTAAGCAAGTTAAGAAGTTTTAGATGGATCCTTTGACAAAACTTGGTAAAGAGAAGCATTGATCTGAAGGATATTTTCATCAAAAATTGAAGTATCTTCAAAGCTCCAATACTCAACACCATGTTAAAGTTCTCAAAATTCTAAATCCAATACAATTTGAACGGACAAAAATAGAGTCCATATGAAAAAGTTATGGTCAATCAAAGGTTGGTCAAACTGGGAACAAAGGTCATCAAAAAGGTGAAAAAATAATCATCTCCAAAGTGTTCAACAATGGATTTCAAATCAATGAGCTCATCGAGAGCTTTTCGACAGTGTTTGTTTCATCAAAAAAGGAGCCTGTACGTGGAAGTTGTGACATTTTAAAGTTTGGAGTAAGAGATGAACATTGATGATGTCATAATGACATCAGCAAAGTGACAGGGCAACTTCAATTTATCAACATTTGACACGTGGTATCTTGAAGGAAGGTTTGTTTTTTCCAAAAAAATAGCTCATGGTCAAATTTGAACTCATGACCAATTGCCTCAAAAGCTAATTGTTCAACCACTTGATAAAGCATGGATTTTGAAACATATGGGCAGCAATCATAATTTAAATATTGGCTAGCACCAATTTTAAACAAGGAAGGCTACCAATGGGGTTGGAACCCCCGACCGGTGGTTTCCATAAAATGTAAATTACCATTGCGCTATTTCAGCACATAAAAATTAATGTGCACTAGTTTATATTTAACCTTTAAACAAACCCGCCAACCTTAGTAAATTAAGGTTATTTCTTACGTTCTTACCCCAAAGTTAACATGAGCCAAATCTGTTAAAAATGGCTAACAAGTTATTCCAAGAGGGGAATTAATTGAAGGGGTTATTTTTGTAAATTTTTGTTATAGCCTTATTTTGGCTAATTTTGTGTATAAAAACGAGGGGTTAAGAGACTCTTAGGCATTCAGAAAATGGAGAGAATGTCCAAGTGCTAAGAGTAAGGGAGATTTGTGAAGTGACCGATCTTGTACTTTGAAATAGCATGATGTTGTTGTACTTGAAAGGAGTGATTTTGTGAACATTTGTACCTAATTTTGGAGATAATCGGATTGGTCCACCTATTGGAGTAGGACTCAGAGACGTAGTCCATACAAACGAACTTCAAGATCAAATTGTGTTTGTCTCTTTTCTTTCATTTCTTTTCTATTAGCTTGTTATGTGTTGTTGTTCTTTACAACATTTTCAATTACATTAATTTGATTCAGTAAAAGCATTAATTAATTTTACGTAATTGGTCTAAATTCCTTTGTATCAATCCTTAATTCTTCTTCTTTGTAACTTCAATGGTTTAAGAAACATCATCATGCATTTTTAGCAAGGATCGGGAATCTAAATCTGATTGTTAGGATTAATTCATTAAACTAACAGATCCTAAATCAGATCAAGCATGTGGGGTCTAGTGTGATGGTTTTGAGTGGAAAGGAGTTCCTTAAAGTCATGAAGAAGGAAAAGGGAGTTTTTTGTGTAGTGATAGTGAAGCTAAGAGAAGAGACCAAGGGGAAAGTCAATATTCCTCAAGAAGTGCAACAATTTTTGGAGAAGTATCATGAGATAGTAGATAATGGACTACCAAGTGCATTACCACCTATGAGAGATGTGAGTCATCAAATAGATGTAATACTAGGAGCTAATTTACCCAACAAGGAAGCCTATAAAATGACTCCAAGTTAGAATGCAAAAATTGCTAAGTAGATACAAGACTTGTTAGAGAAAGGGCTTGTAAGGAAGAGCTTAAGTCCTTGTGTTGTGTCCATTGTCCTTACACCTAAGAAGGATGGAAAATGGAGGATGTGCACTAACTCTAGGTCCATTAACAAAATAACAATCAAGTATAGATTTTCCATGCCCTGGATTGAGGATTTGTTGGTCTATTTGGGCCAGGGGGGTGGTGTTCATGCTATTTATCCAAGGTGGATCTGAAATCAAAGTATCATCAAATCAATGTTAGGCATTTAAGATAGCCTTCAATACAAATGAAGGGTTGTATGAGTGGCTTGTAATTCCCTTTGGCTTCAAAAATGCACCTAGCAGATTCATGAGGCTTGTGAATGAAAAGCTAGAAAAATTTATAGGTAAATTTGTAATTGTTTATCTAGATGACATTTTGATTTTTAGCAGGTCTAATGAGAAGCACATGAAGCACTTGGAGATGGTCTTGAGAAGGCTACACCAAGAAAATTTGATGATCAAACAAGAAAAATGTGAATTTTTGAAAAGTGAACTAGTCTATCTTGGATTTGTTGTTTCTAATGGATGCATAAAGATGGATCATGGTAAGGTCAGGACTATATTGGAATGGCCACCATCTAGATCCATAGGAGATGTCATAATTTTTCATGGATTGGCCTCTTACTATAGGAAAATTTTGAGGAATTTTAGTCATGTGTGTGCACCAATCCTAAACACCATTAAAGGGCGAATTAAATGTCAATTCAAGTGGACAGAGTAGTAGGTAAAAGCTTTGAAATGTTGAAGGAAAATATAGTAGAACTACCTACTCTTATGTATCCTAACTTCAATAAACTATTTGTGGTGGAGTTTGATTCTAATTAGCTAGCCATTAGGGTAGTGTTGAGTCAAGAGGGACACTCTGTGGCATTGTTCTCAAAGAAGTTAAATGAAACCAAGAAAAAGTACTCCACCTATGATTTAGAGTTGTATGCAATGGTTCAAGCACTCAAAAAGTGGAAACATTGTCTCCTACCAAGGGAATTTTTAGTTTACATAGATAATCATACCCTTAGCTTCTTGAATGAGCAAGAGAAGTTGAACCAAAGACACCTCAAGTGGGTAAAGTACTTGCAAGAATATACATTTTTCATAAAACACAAGAAAGGTGTTAGAAACAAGGTTGCAGATGCTCTAAGTAGGAGAGCGTTAGCCATTTAGGAAATAAAGTTACAAAGTATGGGAATGAGTGATCTTAGAGACCTCTACAAGGAAGATAGAGATTCTAAGGATGTCTATGAAGGATGCAAGAAGTTCAAACAAGGCTTTAGAGTGGATTTTACTGACTATATGTTGTAGGAAGGACTATTGTTCAAGGGAAACTTGTTGTGCATACCCAAAGGCTCCATGAGGGAGAACATAATCAAGGAAAAACACCAAGGTAGTTTGGAAGTTCACTTTGGAGTGGACAAGACACATGAGAAATTGAATAGGCATTACTATTAGCCTAAACTCTAGTCAGATGTCAAAAAATTTGTGGAGCATTATCAAATATGCCAAAGAGCCAAGGGACATAGTAGCAACATTGGACTATACCAACCACTATCCATACCACATAGACCTTGGGAGTGCCTAAGCATGGATTTTGTTTTGGGACTACCTAAGACACCCAGAGAACCTGAAAACATGTTTGTAGTGGAGGGAAAGTTTAGCAAGATGACACACTTCATTCCTTGCAAACAAACTGATGATGCTTCACGCATTGCAAGACTTTTCTTTAGAGACATAGTAAGAATCCATTGATTTCCTCTCAACATAGTGAGTGATAGGAATAGTAAGTTTATGGGCCACTTATGGAGAACCCTTTGGAAAATGTTAGGAAAAAATTTATCTTTCTCTTCATCCTATCACCCTTAGTCAAATGAACAAACTAAGGTAGTAAATAGGTCTCTAGGAAACCTATTAAGATTCTTTACTAAGCTACATGGACAATCATGGCATCATATTATAGGACAGGTAGAATATGCCTACAATGACTCCATCAATAGGAGCACTAACAAGAGCCTATTTGAGATAGTTTATGGGGTTACTCTAAGAGGGATCATAGAGTTGACGGACCTTGGCTTGTAGGATAAAAGTAGTGCTCAAGGAGAATCCTTTGCAAAGTAGATGAAGGAACTTCATGAGTAGGGTAGGTAGACTTTACTACACCAATTTGAGAAATACAAAACCAAAGTAGATAATACAAGAAGGGATTTACAATTCAAGGTGTGAGATTTGGTACTTTCCTACCTTAGAAAGGAGAGACTACCCAAGGAAGTGCCAACCAAGCTACTAATGGATAAGATAGGCCCATTGAAGATCTTGCACAAGTATTGTAACAATGCATATGAGGTCAAGTTACCTCCTAATTTGGGCATCTCACCCATCTTCAATGTGTGCGATTTTTTTCCCTATAAGGGTCTTCCTTTTGATACTAGTAAGCAAACTCTTTTAGACTTGGGAGAAGATGACTGGGTCTAAAATTTTCCCACTCCTCAACCTCTACAATTGGATAGTATAGTGGACTCCAAGGTTATTAAGAAGACTAGGAAGGATAACTACAAAACATTCTTGGAAAAATGGAAAGGATTTCTAGATGCTAAAGCCACTTGGATGACTAAGGTAGACATACTGAAGTATGGAGTCAGCATTGGAGACCTCTATATGCAAGAAAACCTAACTTGTCAAGAGCACATGCAAACAAGCAAATGTTAGTTGCACATGTCTATCAAATATCCAAAAGAAAGAAAAATACAACTAATTCTATGCTTGAGTTTTACAACTTAATACAACTAAAAAGAAAAGTACTCATGCAACCTCAAAGAAGCTCAACATGGGCACCTACAAGAGGCCTTGTTGGTGTGCTCAAAATGAGGGATGTGGATGTGCTCTCCTAAAACACAACTATGGATAAATCCCATGATTTGATGAATGATCAATGATATGAAACCATGCTAAGATGAATGGAAAATACTTCAAGCAATGGTTATGGAAGCAACCATGATTGAAAGAATTCAAAGGATATGAAGATGGATGCAAGTAATCAAACTAACAATGTAAATATAGAATGAGAATGCAATATTAAGACTAGAATGCAAACAAAAAGCAAAAGTTAGCTCTAAGCATAAAAATCTCTAAAATCTCTAAAACTAAACTAGCATGATAACAATGCAATGGAGAAGATGAGAAATGGTTGAGATAGAGGCTCTATTTATAAGTTTTAGAGAGGCCTTGGGGAGGTGGAATCTATGTGGCATCCATATAGGTGCCACAAGGGAGACACATGGACTAAGGAGACAAGCCATGCAAAGGTCAACATAAGCTTTTTACGTGAAAGGGATGGCTTAAGGCTTGTTCACACATGTGTGAGAAAACTTGGAGAAAGGAAAGGGGGACAAGTGTGTAAGACTTTTTGAATAAAATAATAAAATGGAAGCTTTCTTGGATCTTGAGTTGCTCACACATGTGTGAGAAAATACTTAGGGACTAAGATGTGTTTAGAAAGGTGTTAGGATTAGTTAAGTGGGATTAATTAATGGGTAGGCTTAGAAGGATGAGAGTGATGAGTGTAGAGTGATTTTAGGATGGGATTAGGATTAAATTAAATAATATTTAACTTAATCATAGGATTAAAGAATTTAGTAAAGTCGAGGGAATTAAATAAATTGAGATTTATTTAAAAGGGGATTTATGGAGCACTATGCATTAAATAAATTTAATACATTAGAGAAATAAACCTATTTAATTAAATAAGTAGAAGAATATGATAAATATAATTATTAATAAATAAATAATTATAATGGCAAAGGAAATATTAAATAAATTAATATAGTGTTTGGGACGATTTTAAGTGTCTGCATTTTACCCCTCTTTGATGTGATGTCGGGATGACATTATATCAAGGAAAACAAAATATAGATTTCCCCAAAAAGGGTCAGAGTCCTAGGAGTTATGTCATAGCGATGATAGGGGAGGAGGATGCCCCCTCATGAAAATAGAGCAAAAAATAAAAGAAAAGAAAGGGTAGGAAAAAGGCATAGATGAACATTTTGCATGACTTGGGGGTAGACAGGGGTAGACATGGCCAAGGGAAGGATATAGGCTCAAAAGGGGACCTCAAAGGGCCTATATAAGCCTCCTAGGGGCACATGGAAGAATCATTTGCACATCTAGAGATCATAGAACCAGAGTGAAGGATGGATTTGATCAAGAGACTATAGCTTGGAGAGCATGTTCGAGAGCACCAAAGGTCAACTGACATGGAATCACCGATAAGTTGACTATCCTAGCTTGTCAAATTTTTAATTCTCCATTTGAAGTTTGCATTTATGACATAAGAAAATAGGAAAAATGGGGTTAGGGTAGAGACAATAGTTCTCTTCTTTGTCATCTTTGCAGATGATAAACTAGGGAAAGTGGGTCTGCAGAGACAATGATATACATCTTGTTGTATTCAAAGATGATAGGGTTCATCATGTCATCTATGTATGTGATGAAAAGCAGATATAGCAAGTTAGAGATGGGGTCAGAGATGATGATCTCTATGTTGTCATCTCTGCAGATGATAATCTTGTAGTCACCGATAGGAAAAACTGGCATTTGTGCAGCCACGAGAGATGCCAGATTGACATCTCCAAAGTTTTTTATTTTCGTCAATCCATGTTTGCATAGATTGGTGTCTCCACTAATTTGAATGAACCAAAAAGTTTGAGTGACTGGGATGATCAGAGGGGATAGAGTATGACACCCATGCTTAGATAAGCAAAAAGAGCAAGAAATAAATGGTGAACTAACTATTGCATATCTATGTTATAGATAATGATGGTGACATTTCAATCAATAGAGCACTATCCACCGATAATGGTGCTAATAGAGAGGCTCATAGAGGTGGAGTTGGGACATGTTCAACTATGTAGACTAGAGCATGTCAATGAGTGGCTAGATCTGAGGGGGCACTCAACACAACTCTCAGCACTTATAGAGTAGTGGTATACACTAACTTCTAGTTTCCATCTGCCTACAGGACAGGTGATAGTCACTTTACTAGATATATGGTGGATATTGAGAGTGTCGATCTGCGGCCAATATGTAGAGTATGTGCTAGAGGGTGAAAATACCTATTTGTGGGAGTGCTTTGTGTGGCAACGATAGAAGCTACTGACACAATGATCATGTCTGGTATGGAGGGAGGCATTAGACCAGGGGTTGCAATGACTTGCTCTATGTTTGGCCTCACTCATATGGAGGATGGCATTGGACCATGTTGGGCATGGATTTTTGATTGGATGGAAACAAGTGTTGAGCACTCTACTATAGGATTATGACGTGATGTTTTGTTGGGGTCACACCATCTTGGCCTAGCTTTATTATGATCTCCATATGTATGCATATAGGACATATCAGATCATAGGTCCAGGGATAACTCTACTAATGGTATAGTCATGGGAGCATATAGATGTTACCTAACCTATTACTAGACAAGAGACACCAATTCCTAGTGAGCCTTGTGCATGTCACTACACACCACTGATTTAGTACACATCCACTGAGTTGATAGGATTTTGGAGGAGATGCTTAGATGAGATTATCATGTTTTACTAGACACCATATGTAAGCATAAAGTAGTGAGGGGCCATATTGCAAACAAGGGAGAGGATGACACCAAGGATTAGCTTTATCTCTAGTACACGTAGACAAACTATTTATTGATCAGTCATATGGTTCACATAGTCATGAGATATATACCCTCTAGGGTGCAGCTAAAATTCAGATGGATTTAAGATGTTGTGCCAAACAGGTTCCTATATCTAGTGGTATCCCAAGAGTATGGAAAATTATGGGGACACAAGACCACTTTAAGATGAGCGAGGGCTTCATGGCATGGCATGTAGCCAATTCCATGGGTACATTGGCAGGATATGGGAGATGTAGGTATAACACCAAATATACAAAGTGGTGGGCAGCTCATTAGCCATTGAGACTGACAATGTCAGGAGCACCTCCACCAGTAGAGTAGCATGGGGTAGGGGAGATGGGGCTGGAGGGGAGATGGTGGACAAGCAGTAGCAAGGCCACCACCAATATGGGGACTACATCAGGGTCTATAGGGATGGTGAGTGTGTCAATAGAGAGTGTCAACATTAGGAGGGCCACCAATAGGGTTGGGACTCTAGCCAGGGCCACAAGTACAAGGGCCACCATTATATATACCATAGGGCCACCTCAATAGGGGGATGCAAATATTGTGAGGGCTAAGAAAGATAGCCTCCAAACCAAGGTTTCCCAATTGTAGGGAGAGGCAGTAGCTAAGAGTGCCCAAGCCATGAGTGCATAGGCAGAGATTGCCTAGCTACGGGCTGAGATATAGGTAGAGTGAGCTAGGGTAGATAGTGCACTAGAGGCCCTGGTAGCGCTATAGGTGAGGGTGGATGCTAATGATTTTAGTGATCTCACCATGTAGGTAGATATGGATAAGCTGGATGAGATAGATACTCTTCAGCAGGAGACGACCACCCTACGAATAGAGAGAGACCTATTAGAGGCAGGTGGATGAGTATTGCGGCTAGCATGATATTACTAGGCAGATGGTGTAGGATGGGGGTATGTTGATAGTAGTGTAAGAGGCTCTGACTACACATTGACATGAGTCATGATCCTTGCAAGAGGCAAATAGCTATAGGGCATTGTATTTGTAGGTCATGCCAACAAAGTAGTGAGAGCCATATTTTCAGGAGGCATTCAACTCATGGTCCACATCAGGTCGTCAGAGGTCGGAGCCATCAATGAGATAGGGTAGGCCTCCATGAGGATAGGGGACAAGAGTGGTAGGGCCCTCACAACCAACTACATGAGTCTTAAAGCTTTCAATTTTGACATAGTGGTGCAGATGCAATGAGTTTTTGATGATGCATTATGCATGATGTCCTAGATGGTTCTTTTTGCATATGGACTATACAATGGACACTTATTCTTTTGATATATATGACATGATTCGATGAGCCTATATGTATATGGATGATGGTCTCTTATGCATGAGATGCTTATGCTGCTTATGATATTGTTACTAACATTTGTGATGCAGGATGTGTATGATCTAGTGTCATATTTCCTATGATGCATATATGATGACTAATGTGTGGATGATGCTAGTCCTATGGTGATAGATGATATGCATGCATTTTGTTATTTCATATGTATTGATTTATTATATGCTTTGCATTTGATGTATCATGATGTATATGTCATGAAATGTAATGATTATGATATCAAATGAATTAATGTAATGAACAAATAATGTGACCTAATGATAAATAATGAATGAGATGAATAATATAATATGTAATGAATGCATGCTAATCATAAATGGGCTAAAAATGAAATATGAAATTATGTAAGAACATAGTGTAAATGAAAATCCAAAAATGAATGAGACCTAAATGGTGGACTTGTGTCAAACTTGTTAACTTGTAGGAATCAAGTAGCCTAGCATAGGAGGAGGGAATAAATAGAACCTTCATCTCAAGAAGAGCACAATGAAATTCTATACTACATGAGTCCTAGCTACATAATACCAAGGGATTTAGTTGTGTTTATATGGGACAGCACACCCTAGTCTGATTTTGGAAAAGGAGTTATGTGCCCCATGTTATAGAAGCATATATGACAAGATTCCTTTGCATGGACTAGACTCTCAAAAATAGAGACTTTAGGATAATATATGTAGTTTTCATAGTCATTATGGAACAAATTTCATATACACACTGAAAAGTTCTAGGCACACCCAAATAATTTTTAGGGATCTTGGAGGAAAGTGTGCTAACCCATTGCCCCCAATAAGAAATGCATAACCATAACTCACAACTAACATAGATGTACTAAAGAATCATGAAAATAGATCATACCACAAACAACACATGTAGTTAGTCAGAACCATTCAGGTTATATCAAGATATGGAATATTGAGGCACATTATAAAAGGCCACTACTAACACACAAAAATGAAATCAACCAAAAGAAAGCTCATGACCAAGTAGTGATTCAGTGCATAATTCTTTCCAAGAACGTCAAGTCCCAAAAGTGAAGGTTGTAGTGCCATGTGTAGGAAGGAGTTATCCTATGAAAGTTTTTTTGTCTAAATTGTTGTTGTGAGTGTTAATTGGAAAGGGTTGTGAAAAGAACACTTTTCTTGAATCGTTTAAGTCTCAAATAGTGATTTGTTTAAGTTCTATTGTAGTCACTATAGTAGTAAAAATCTCACTTTAATGGGAGTAGGACAACCATCTGATGGGAAAGTGCCTTAAGGGCTAGAGGTATTTTGAAAGGTGAAAGTGAATGGATTCCTCATAGAAAAGAGGTCTTTTATTGGATGCAGGAAAAACATAGGTCAAATAGGACTTCTACACAAAGATGGGATAAAATGGGGGAAATGTGGTGAAGTGAGATGAGCCTTATAGATAATAGACCAACAAAAAAAAATTTCAAGAACTTTTTTCTCTTTTTAGTCATTTCTTGAGGAACATTTTACAACTTTTTTTGTATTTTTCTAATTTTCTATTTTTTTAGATTTTTGTGGAACTTTAACAACATTGTACAGGAACTGTAGAACTCAAGCATAGAACTACTTGAGGTGTTGGATATTTACAGGCTCAGGGAGTGGATCTCGATTTGATGTAGCAATCTGATATGCCCCAGAACCATATTTGGCTATAATGATAAATGGACCAAGCTAATTAGCTTTAAATTTTCCTTTCTTGTCATGGTTTTGGAGGTTCTTCATGTTATGTTGCAAAAAAAGTCACCCACCTCAAATTTTTGAGGTCTGACTTTTTGTGAAACTAGAGTTGAAGGTGATCTTGATACATACGGATGTGGTTTAGGGCATTGAGGTGTCTCTCATTAATGAGTTGCAGCTCTTACAAGAAAGAAACTCAATATTCTTCTTTAGACATCAAATTCTTGAGAGAGATTCTAAGGGAAGGGAGCTCAACTTCGATGGGTAAAACACCTTTAGAACCATAAACAAGGGAAAATAGAGTGGCTCCTATGGGGGCATGGATGGAGGTGTGGTAGACCCAAAGGGTGGGAGCAATTTGGAGGTACCAGTGATGACAAGTTGCATCAACGATTTTCTTTAGGATTTTAAAAATGGTTTTATTACTGGTTTCAACTTGGCCATTTCCCTAAGGGAAGTATTTGGTGGAAAAATGTTGAGTGATTCTAAATTTCCTACACAAGATGGAAACTTCCTAATTTTTGAAAGGATTTCCTTTATTAGTTATGATGTCTTGAGAGATACTGAAATGATAGGTAATGCAGTTCAAGATGAAGTTTGAAACCTGTTTTCTGATGGTGTAGGTTAAAGGAATAGCCTCGACCCACTTTGTGAAGTACTCAATGGTAGCAATAATACACTTGTGGCCATTTATAGAATTTGAATATATTTGACCAACAAGATTGAATCCCCAATAGGAAAAGGGTCATGGTATGATGGTGAGTTGTGCTAAAAGAGCACGTAGGGAAACTAAAGTGATTGAAAGGTAGAGAATCAATGGTCATCCTACAATTGGAGGGATTAGTGCTGGTAGAGTAGCCAAGTATACCTTAACTTGCTCAAATGCTTTCTGATATAGGAAATCCCATTAAAACTTGGTGTCTTTTCAAATAAAGTGTTGAAGGGGATGAACTTTATCTGCTAACTAGGACAAAACCATTTGATAGATTGCAGCTGCCCTTGAAAACTATGGAGTTGTTTCAATGTAGTAGGTGGAGGCATTTCCATGATGACTTTCACTTTGGTGGGATCTACCTCAATATCTCTTCTTGACACTATGTAACCTAACAACTTTCTTGATTATACCCCAAAAACCCACTTCTTGGGATTAAGGTGAACTTTTTATTTCTCCAAACTTTCAAAGATGGTGGTAAGCATAGCAATATGGGAATCACGTGTCCTAGATTTTCCTATAATGTCATCAACATAGTCCTCCATTATGACATGTAGAAGATCATGGAAGATTTTGGTCAGTGTACATTGATAGGTGGCGCAGGCATTCTTCAAGCCAAAAGGAATGATTTGGTAACAAAAGGCTCCCCATGGGGTAGTAAATGTCATTTTGTGTTGATCTTCCTCTGCAATTTTGATTTGATTGTAACCATAGAAACCATCCATTAAAGACAACATTTCATGTTTGGCAATCAAATCCACTATGATGTTTATGTTAGGAAGTGGAAAATCATCCTTAGGATATGTGAGATTTAAATCTCAAAAGTCTAAATAGATGCAGATGCCCCCAGAGGTTTTACCTATAGGAATAATGTTGGAAGCCCACTCAAGATAATCAATAGGTTGGATGAACTTTGCCTCTAGCATTTTCTATAGTTCTTCTTTGACCAAAAGTGCTACCTTAGGATGCATCTTGTCCAAATTTTTCTTAACAGATTTAACCTTTGGATCCACTAATGCATAACCAAATCTATATCTGAACTAGGCATGTCTTTATATGTCCATGTGAAATTAATTTTTCCTTTTTGTAGGAACTCAGTCATCACTTTTTATTCTTTGGGACTTAGGGTAGCAACAATGTAGGTGATTTTCGAATTATCTACCATGCCCAAGTTAAGTGGAATTGTGTCTTCATTCAACATAGATGACTTTTCTGGTGGTAAAGATCTAAATGGAATCTCTCCCTCTTCTAGTGCCTCTAGGCGGTTTTCACCAGAAGATGTGTCCTTTATTTTGTCTTTTTCTTCTTTCACAACTACTCCAAAAGAGTTTTCACTAGAGGATGTTTCTTCTATTTATTTTTTTCTTTTTCTTTTTCATTTTTGGGACTAAGAGAAATGACTTGGCTACCAAATTATGCTTCCTTATTGTATTGTAACTCATGTTCATATTCTTGGAGATTCTTAAGGCTAAACAATGCCATCACTACTTCATCAGAATATCAAGAGCTAGTGGTGTGTCTTGAAGGTCCCAATCTATCATGTCAGGGTTAGTGAGGGGTAGGTTGGTGGATGAAAGTTTGGATATGGTGATGGCATGGACATATTTTTCTAGGTCATCTTTGATGTATTGGAAGGGGATTTTGAAGAATTCCTCCTCAATCGTAGAATCAATAGTTGTCAGCAAAGGACACCTTGGGTTTAATGGAACCCAAAACACATCCTTTAGGATAGCTATTAGCCTCAAGGGGTTGCCTGATTACATCTTCTTTAGGTCCAAAGCTAGTGTCATGATATCCCATGTTTTCAATGATGGGAGCAGCATTGGCATACTTATCTTTAGGGAATTCCATAAAATCATCTTTTTCATCAAAATATAGCCAATCTAAGATATTTGACTCCACGTCTTCATCACTGTGTGAACCCCAATGTTCAAAGGTTTCTTTATTGACATGCATGGTATCCTTATTTGTAGAAGGTGGTATTTGGTAAGGTTTTCCATAGGATCGGGGGGAGAGAGTTAACTATCCAACACACAAGGCATTTTCAAACTTATACTCTCCCATTCCTTGATCGACAAAGGTAACCCTCTTCACTATAGTATTGATCTTAATATCTTCAAACTTCTCTATTCCTTTATGAGAATTGGAATCAACATTAGATGACTCTAGAATTGTTGTGGAAGGTGATTCTATTATGGTGAGAGATCTAGGTATAACCATAGCAAACTCATTGACTAGACAAAAATTTGTTGGGGTATCTTCCAATATTTTACAAAAGGAAAAAGGCAAAGGATTTCTTGGAGTTGTGACCTCTCTTCCCAGGTGGGGAAATTTCAAGCACTGATGATATGTAGAAGGCACCACTTTCAGTGTATGTATCAAGGGTCGACCAAGCAATATGTTATATGATAAGTTCAAATCTAGGACATGGCATTTAGTATTGATCACAACTGGTTTGACCTTTAGTGGTAGCATGATAACTCCTTTTGATTCTCTTTCTCTTTCATCATATTCTTTGATTGTTATCCTTTTATTGATATCTAAGAGTTCTTCTAGAAGCCCCAAGAAATAAATCATCTTCAATGTACAAAGGTTCAAACCAGATCTATTATCTATAAGGACTTATTCTATTTTATGTCATTGTATAAGTACTTCAATGTGGAGTGACAAATTTTGGTGTTAATCAAGACCTTGAAAATATTTTTCTGTAAAGACAAGGTGTTGTTGGGTGGCAAGATTTCCAATCATGGTAGTGAATTGAGATGCATTAATGTTTTCAAGAACACAAGACTCTAGAAGAGAAGTCTCAAGAATTTTCTTGTGGATAGGTGAGGTGGTGAGAAGCTCGAGAATGGATATTTGTGTAGGAGTCTTCCCTAAGTGAGAAAGGACATTGTAGTAAGAAGCGAGTCTTTGTGAAGTGGATGGCACAATAGGCACATGTGGAACTGATGAACTAGTGGGATTGGGAGTGGTAGCTTGCAAACTAATTCTTCCCCACCAAGTGGTTGCACCATAATCAACTACTTGTAGGATGAGGCTATTTACATGAGTGTCTACTTCTTCTATGCAGCCACACATGGAGTCAAAAACACATATATCATTTGTTTCTATTTTACCATACAAGGAGTCAAATCCTGATATGTGGTTAGTATAATAGTCATAATGTAGCATGTTAGACATGGAAGCTCAGTTGAAATTATTTGTATTGTTGTTTCCATTTTTTTTATTGTCATTGTTATGGTCAGGGAAAAACTTTTGAAATATCTTTAGTTTAGCATTTTTAGAGGGTGGTCCTCCTTCAACCTTAATTTGTCCATCATTGACAAGATTTTGAATAAAGACTTTTAGTTTGATACACTTATTGGTGTCATGTCCTTTCATGCAGTGATACTTGCAATAGTCATTTTCCCTAAACCATTTGGATTTGAGTTAATTTTCATCAAAAGGTCGTGTGTGGGAAAAACTATCAAATGGTGATCCACTAGCTTCTAGAATATGGCATCTAAAGGTTCATGAAAGCTAGTGAACTTTCTATTGCAATCATAATCATGATTGTAGTTGTTATTGTTGTTATTGCAAGAAAATAATTTTGTTTGACTGTGAGATTGTTGGTTGTTCTGATTGTTGTTTCCATTTTGATTTTGATTGTCATCATTTGAATTGTTATTGTTTCAATTGCGGTAGTTGTTGTTTTTATTGTCTCCACCTTGAAGGTTTTGTACACTTTTAACATTGGTGACACCATCATGGGTAACACCTTTATTATTGGACCAAAATTTTGGTTTTCTATTATTGTTCATGTCATTTTTTGAAGATGAAGAGCTATAATGTTTAATGGAACCCTTGTCTAAGAGTCCATTTTCAATGCTCTTTCCTTTCTTAACTAATGTGGTAAAGTCCTTAGGACTAGCCATCTTCATTTGGAAAGACATTTCCAGATCAAATTTTTGATAAATATGCCTACAAGGTGGGAATCTTCAATTTTTTATGGCATGTGATTATCAAGATTCCACCACCATTGTAGAAAATTGGCAAATGTTTCACTGTTTCATTATTTCATATTGCACAAATCACTCAATGAGGCATGTTGTTCAATGTTGTAGGAGTATTTTGCTACGAATTTTCCCATTAAGTCATTAAAGGATATGATGGAACCTTTGGGTATGTTCATTACCACTCAAGTGTAGGGCCTCCAAGGCTTCTTCTGAAGAGCCTCTTAAGATAATCTTCACTATAGACCACTTCCTAACATAAGATAGAGAATTATTTGAGATGTGTGATGGAACATGTTTCCTCTATGTATCTGTCAAATTTAGAGATCTCAAATTTTGGTGGAAATGGTATCATATTGACAGTTTTTTCAAATGGAAAGGGAGAAATTTCCTCAAAAGAGAAATCTTTCACCCCTTTGTTGCTCATATTATGGACCAAACTTTAGAGTTCATGCAATTTTTGGGTTAGATCTTGGTTTGGTTGCATTGGTGATGGTTGGGGATTGATGAACCCACCTCCAAAGTTGTATGGATTCCCAAATATATTGTGAGGTGGTGGAGGTGGCAGTGCACCACTTTGGCTGATATATTGATATGTAGTCATTGGAATTGGAACAAATGTTTTCATCATATTTGTTGGCATTTATAAATAAGAGGAGTACATCGGTTGTGTTGAAACTGTCATTTTTTGTATAGGTACTTGCCCAATGTTTAAGCATCCTAAAAATAGACCTATTAAAGTTGACTATGGAATACTAGCATGTGTAGTTGCATTAGGCATAACACTAATGATTTGTTGAATATATTCCACACTTAATTGGAATGTGGCTTGTGTTGAAGTTGATGTAGGCATGGAACTAGTTCTCACCATACATTCTTTTTCCTTTCCAGATGTTTGGGCTATGTTTGGAGTTGGAAACACAAGAGCACCATCCTTAATAATTTTTCTAAACAAAGTACTCTCATCAAAACTCGTAGGGACATTAACACCATCTTTAACCAGGTTTAGGAAGATCTCCATCTTGTTTTCCCTAATAGATTTTTCCAACATTTCCAAGTTGTATGGATCTAAGAGAAATGTTTGGACATCACTAGGGATGTTATTATTTTCAATGGAATCTTCATCTTGGTACACTTCTTCCTCATCATTTGTGTTACTCCCTAGAGTGGTGTTTCAAAAAGGATTCTCTTGTTCTTGTGTGGATGTTGAGATAGGCATACCAAAGTTCATACTAGGGGGAAATGTGTTCCCCAATGAGGCTGATCATGGAGGAAAAGGATTTTCCATCTCTTGTTGTCTTAGTGATTCCAATAAATGAGACATAGGGTTAAATGTGAGTTTGTCAGATCATGTTTGTACCATACAATTGTGACCAAATCAACAAGTGAAATATTATGGAAGAAGGAGAAGATGTGAGAGAGCAAGTGAACCTTATATGATAAAAGGGAAAATAACTTAAATGCAAACAAAATACCTTGTTGATTTGGCAAACCAAGTGTGATATAGGATAAAAGTATCTTTCTCCTACCAAACATGGACAAGTGATCTTTGGGAAAGATAGAACACCGAATAGATTATTCAATATTTGGAGATAGACTTGTGATCCCTAAACAAGTCAGTGCAACTATGATAAATGTTTTCTTGTGGATAAAGGTTTAGTGTTGTAATCTTTAAAGTTTTATAACTAAAATGTTCTTAGGCCAAAAGATTAAGATTCAAATGATCAAGCTCTCTAGAGGAAATTTTGCAAATGGAAGACTTAAAATTTGGAAAACAAGGGTGATGTGGAAAACAAGGGTGATGTGGCCACTATGTGTGTTTGTGTAAATATGTATTTACTATTTACACTTACTTTAATTAGGTTAATGCATTATTTTATTATTTTGCATTATTTTATTATTTTATTTTGTGAGACACTTCAGAGTCTGCACACCTTTTTGAGTTGTCATGTTGACAACATAGGAGTATGCAACTCTATTTTAGCACATGGTGTCTACAACATTGATTTGTGTGTCACACCCTTGTAGGCTTATCCTCTCATCACCGCACTTACTTCCATGCTTAATGGAGGATAACCCATATTTTGTGGACATGTGCCTGGTTGTATGAAATATCATGTAGTTGATTACGAGGCATTCTAGATCTATCTTAGAGGCCTTTATATACAGGCACTCATAGTGTACTTTCATATGGATATTGAATGAATATATCATCATTTTGGTCATACTCTCTCTTTTTGGTCTACAGTTGTGCTTGTGTTTGAGTTCTTAGTTCCTAGGTGAATTTTTCCCTTAGGAAAATTCTTACAATGTGGATAACTCAATCTTCTCTCACTGGAAAGAAAAATCTTAGGTTTACTTTTGGGAAAAAAACCAATTTTAAATTTTACCATTATATAAGATTCTGTCATAAAGATCCTATTTAATTTCTTCCTTCCTGATATCTTTGATAGCATATCAAAATTATTTATCAATGTGTGCTAGGATTTTCCTTTCCTTTTAGGAAAATGGCTTGGATAGTTTCACCTTCTTAAGTTTGACTTTGTCAAAGATGGCAGGAACAAAATAACCCAAATTACAAGACCAAGCACAAGAACCTTACAAAAAATATTGTGAATAACAAGACCTAATGAATTTTCAAATGCTAGAACAAGTATAAGGACTCATGAAAATAACCATAGATCAAGAGGATCCACTTACAACCATCTTGCTCATTGAATGTTTAGCTCACCATTTCACTCATTTTTAGATTTGTTTGATGTTTGGTATTAGTTTTTTATGTTTAAACACTCAAGCATGTTGAACACATCAACAAACCTTATAAGGCTGCAACTAAGATATAAAAAGATTATGTAGAGGGTTTCCTTGATATATGAAAGGTACGTGAGGCCTAAATCTATAGATGAAAGAAAATAGTATCACACAACTATGAGGAATGGTAGCCCAAATCCATACGTTCACTTCCCAAAAGTATAAAGTTCTTTGGGGCTTAGTCAAGAGTGATAAAATTTTACTTACAAGAGAGGTGTCTTTTGATTCACCTCCTGATATTTATACTACACTGGAGTTGAGGTCATCCCAAGGAGTGATGAAATCCCTAGGCAAGCCTCCTAAAAATAAAAACAAGATCACTTTTTTTTGTGCACTCAAGATCACCTGAAGGCATGAGAGGAGAGAATATGTAAGTGGCCTCAGGGTTTAAAAGACACTTGTTCTTTTTTTATGAAGCTTTATATTTTCTATATACTCTTGACGACACTTGTGTTTACGCATGCATTGTTCTTTCCAACTTGACATCATCACCAACATAATAAAAAATGAGGATTTGTCAACAAAAGTAAATCAATCATCTTGAACATAAGAAAATTGATGGAAATGAAACAAATTCCCTTAAGTCATTCAAGATTGAGTGTATTCATTTTAAGCACCAAGTCTAAATATTTCATAGCAACCTTCCTTGTCCCTTAAGAATTCAAGATTGTATGAGCATATTTTAAACTCAAATTGAAATATTTCATCTCATTCTTCTTTGATCCTTATGCATTCAAGAGTGTATTTTCTTATCTAACCGTTCATTCCAGTGAAAAGTATGTCTATTCCCTAAGACATTCAAGATTGTATTTTGCTACTCTACGTATCCATTCCAATGAAAATCTTGTTCATTCCTTAAGGCATTCAAGAGTGTGTTTGAACAACATTCATTTCAATGGAATATGTTTAAATTCCTTTAAAATGTTCAAGAGTATATGTGTAATGTTACCTTTAAATGCATTTAAGAGTTTGTTTGAGTTTAGATTTTAGTTACAACATGCATTCCAAGCACAAGTGATTAATTCATACAAGTTCATTTTCCATCTAAATCCTAAAAGTGATTAAAATCACTATAAGTCTCCCAAGTGATTAAAAGCAATATAAATTTCCCAAGTGATTAAAATCACTAAAAACACTCCAAGGATTGTCTCCTACAATAAAAACCAGATTAGAAATCCCTGTATGTCAATCAAATAATGAGTTAGGTATCAAAAAAATATAAGACAATCTGTAAGTACTCAGAGATGTCAAACAACAAGCATAAATGATAGAATAGGAGAGACAAAAAAAAACTCTCAGATTATAGAAAACAAAGTAGTATAGTCTACTTTTCACTTTTACCTTCTAGTTGTAGATGATAAAAATGTCTTAGAGACACTAAACCTCAAAGATGATAAAATATTGCAAATGATAGAATATTAACAATGTTGACCTTTGGTGGCCACAATGCAAATGATAAAACTCTAACAGTGGAGATGATAGTTTAATCAAATAATAGACTTAAGTCCACCCACAACATAGATGATAGTTTGAGATTCTGTGGATATTAGGTTGCCCACAATAGAGACGGTAAACTAGATAAAACAATGCAAACAACAAAGAAATCTTCAGAAACATCAATATGTATCAGAGATGAAAAAATGGGTAGGTTTGTAGAATAGAATGGTTTTCAAAATATATCATAGGCAGAGACACCAAACAACGAATACGTTGATCTACAGAGATGATGATGCATCTTTGCAGATGAAACTAAGTCCTAACAGAGACGATAATGCATAGTTTTTTGATAGCAAGTTGCAAGTTTTGACTAAATTCAAAAATGAGGAAAGACAGATGTGGGTCCCACCAAGTGTGCCAAAATGTATGCAAGAAAACTTAACCTGTCAGGTGAATGCGTAAACAAGAAAATGTTAGTTGCACATGTATATCAAATATCCAAAAGAAAGAAAAATATAACTAATTATATGCTTGAGTTTTACAACTTAATACAATTGAAAAGAAAAGTTCTCATGCAACCTCAAAGAAGCTCAACAAGGGCGCCCACAAGAGACCTTATTGGTGTGCTCAAAATGAGGGATGTGGATGTACTCTTCTCAAACACAACTATGGATGAATCACATGATTTGATGAATGATCAATGATATGAAACTATGCTAAGATGAATGGAAAACACTTCAAGCAATGGTTATGGAAGCAACCATGCTTGGAAGAATTCAAAGGATATGAAGATGGATGAAGCAATCAAACTAACAATGCAAATCTAGAATGAGAATGCAGTATTAAGAGTAGAATGCAAACAACTACCAAAGTTTAGCTCTAAGCGTTAAAATCTCTAAAAGATCTAAAACTAAAGTAGCATGATAACAATGCAATAGAGGAGATGAGAAATGCTTGAGACAAGGGCTTTATTTATAGGTTTTAGTGAGGCCTTGGCGAGGTGGCATCTATGTGGCATCCACATAGGTGCCACAAGGGAGATACATCAGCTAAGGAGATAAGTTGTGCAAAGGTCAACATAAGCCCTTTTGGTGAAAGGGATGGCTCAAGGTTTGCTCACACATGTGTGAGAAACCTTGGAGAAAGGAAAGGAGGACAAGTGTGTAAGAATGTAAGAAATTTTGAATAAAATAATAAAATGGAAGCTTTCTTGGATCTTGCATTTCTCAAACATGTGTGAGGATAATCTTAGGGACTAAGATGCATTTTGAAAGCTATTTATTGTTAGTTAAGTGGGATTAATTAATGGGTAGACTTAGAAGGATGGGAGTGATGGGTGTAGAGTAGGTTTTAGGATGGGATTAGGAATATATTAAATAAGATTTAACTTAATCATAGGATTAAAGAATTTAATAAAGTGGGGGAAATTAAATAAATTGAGATTTATTTAAAAGGGGATTTATGGAGCAATATGCATTAAATAAATTTAATACATTAGAGGGGATGCATTTAAATTAAATTTAAATACATTAGGGAAATGAACCTATTTAATTAAATAAGTAGAAGAATATAAAAAATATAATAAATAAATAATTATAATGTCAAAGGAAATATTAAATAAATTAATATAGTGTTTGGGATGATTTTAAGTGTCTACAACCTCCTAACTCAAGGAACTTGAGTTCTTTGTTCCAGAGGGTATGGTGTAGAGAACCTCCCCTTTTTGGTTTAATGTTGTCTTAGATGTTCTTTAGGGTTAGTTAGGAGTCTTTTTGTGATTCCAATAATGTCAAATGGTCTTTGGATCAAAAACTTGTCTTAATTTGTTTGTACGAGCAAAATTTTCTCATAGAGTCAAAATGTTGTCAAGTGGGTCAAATTTTTCTAAGTTTGTGAAACTGGGGTACATGGTCTCCTATAGGGTCTTAAGGATCCTAACTAAGGTCCTAGGATAGGTCCAAGAGCATCCACTTGCCCAAAACACCTAAAAAGCAAGAAATGCCAAAAGTTACTAACAACTTTCAAAAGTTGCCCAAGCACCTTTTGCAACTTTTGCAAGAAAGTTGCAAATGAATAAATGGGTGGTTGAAACCACCCATGCTTGCATATTTGAGAATGGGATGAATATTTTTGGATGTTAGTATGAGAATCATTTGCAGATCACATGTGTGAGCAGAATGTGTGGATTTTTTTGAGTTTTCCCTTGAATTTACTATGTTTTTGCATCCTTGTATAGATGTGTACAGATTGGGATGCATGATCTAACTCCATGGAATTTTAGAGTTTTTTTTTTGTCTTTCTTTTTCATACTCAAGCTTGACTCCAAGTTGTGGGATTGAAGAGTTATACTATAATACAAGTGTTTGGGTCTACAATCTTCATTTGTAGAGTTGCAATCACTAAAATGACTCTAGCCTAAGAGTCTATAGTTGAAAATGAATGAAACTTGGTGGAATTATAGATTATGTCTTGTACATTCAAAAAAAAATTCTATTTTTTTTTTACAAATAATCTCCTAATTTTGGAGTGATGCCCTAGGTTGACTGTTTGGAGTAGGTGAGCCAGGATAGGGATACAAATGTGTTTGAAGAGCACACCCATGATCTGATATGACCAATTAAATAGAATAGATGGAAGTCCTAAGATTTATCCTTGAGGTAACAAGTGGTTTCATGGGTTGTTATGAATTTTGAATACTTCTAGAAAGCTTTTTGTTGAGACTAGTTCCAAGGCCTAAAAGATAGCCTAGAAACTAGGGCCTGAGAGAAATTAGGGTTGTGGGTGATTTTAAGCTCTATAAGTTGGGATTATTGAAGTGATAGGTGATATCTCTTAGAATCATATGGTCTTCCATAGGGTTGTGTGGAAGAGTTCTTGGTAAATGCCCAAAACACTGAAAATGGACCTAATGAAAATTAGGCCTAATTAGCCCTACTTGTGGGTAGCGATAGCAAAGTGATTACTATGCCATACAAAAGTGTTTGAAAGGGATAGAAGGGACTATGAGGTAAAAAATACATTATTTAGGACCTAATATGTGTGTGGGAAAGATCCTAAGCAATGGTTTGGATTTCTATGAAAAGGAACAAAGTAAGTTAGGGCTAGTAGGAGTAGTCCCTAAACAAGTTGGTTTTGTTCTTGCATCAACCCAACTGTACCTAGGAGGCAAGTTGGACTAAGGATCTTGGAGACCAAAGCTGGTGGAAAGGACATAGAAGGAAGGAACCATTAGATGGTTCAAAGGACTAAACCTTAATTGGAAGAAGATAAACACTAGAACTTTGGAACCTCTAAATCACTTGAACCCAACCACCTCAATTTGCATCTCTATCACCAAGAGTTATTTCTGTCTAAGAGAATCTGCAAATTTTTTAGACTTCTTACTATAGTGTTTCAAAATACATGTATAACTCTACAAAAACTCAACCCACTTAAAATACCAATGGCTCAATTTGCCTTGACTATTCAAATATTGCAAAGCTTGATGATTAGTATACAAAATAAACACCTTAGGAAGAAGATAGTGTCTTGGCTTCTTCAATTCTTGAACTATAGCATGAAATTCTTGATCATAAAAAGAATAATTTCTTTTGGTATTATTCAACTTCTCACTAAAATAAGGAATAGGTCTGACTTCTTAGCTCCAAATAAATCCTATTATAGTACCACTAGCATCATAGCCTACTTTAAACACCTTGTTAAAACTCGAAATTACTAAAATTGGGTGTTCTATAAATTGCGTTTCAAAAAATTGAAACTCTTACATGCTCCTACAGACCATTTAAACTTATTCCTATCTACTCTCATTGTTAGTGCTTCTACCATCAATAATCACATCACAAAAATTATCTTTACACTTACACCTGGCGCAAAAAAAGTTCCTCCTTTAATCATGTTCATTCTCATCACTCAATAGGACTCTTATGTTAATGAGGACTTCTCCTCAATCAGCATCTTTGCAATATGATGATTTGTCATCTTCATCAACATGTGCAACTCTGTCTTGGCCTTTAGTTCTCCTATCTTTCCTTCCTTGGCATTGGCAAAATTTAAATGCCCTATGCCCTTTTTCTCTGTAGTGAAAACATGTTCGATAGAATCCATCTTCCAGATCCTTTTGCATTTCTTCTTCCTCTCTAATCTCTATTCTTTTTATCATGGGAACTATTGAAATTGTTTCCCCTCTAGGTGTGACTACTACTGATAGCCTTGTGCTTCTTATGATCTTCATTTTGGCTTCCATAAGATCATCTGCTAGATCTTCCACCATGACCTTTTCCATTTTTCTTGTTCTCAAACTTCTTATTAAGCTTTACTTCCACTTTTAGGGAAAATTGGTATGCTTCTTCGATGTTTTTTATTCATGCCAGACTCAATTCCTCCCAAATTCTTTGTCTTAAACCTATTAAGGTAACATACAAATTTCTCCTTCTCACCTTCTACATGGAATCTTATGATGAGAACATGGAAGAACTCTTATGTATAGTCCTAAACATATCTTCATGCCTGCTTGAACCTTTGCATTTTTTTTAGTAGATTAAGCTTATAATCAACAAGAATGAGTTGTTTCTTTAATTTAGATATCATCTAATCCCATCATGTAATTTTATCCTTCCCTCTTTTATTTCTCTCCAATTGAATCTCCGTCCACCAAATCTTTGCATGACCTTCAATATGGCCTTCACAAGTTTAACCCTATCATGATCCTCAATATCTTCATACTCAAAGTGTTCTTCTAATTCATTAATCCAATTCATCAATTTCTCCACATTAAGATTTTTTCAAAAATGTGGGAACCTCAAACTTAGGCTTTTCCTAATCTTCAAAATGACCCTAAAAAGATGTTATTCTTTTAGGTTTAGAACTTCCTCTTTTTCTTCACTTTCATCTCTTATGACAAGATTCATCCCTTTATGCAATTGTTCTTTCAATTCTTGCATTAGTCTCTGGAGGGCCCTAAAACTGTTAGGTGTGACACCTTTGGATCTTCCACCATGTTCCCTTTGTGGAGGCATTTTCATACTTTTGCTAAAACCCTAGTGTAAAGTGGCTCATAATCAATAATTTGTCTACACACTCAGCCCAAACAAGGGTTCTAGTGCAAACTATATCACAGTTGGTGACACAAGGGAACTCATTTTATGATACCAATTGATGGAGGATGCTCCCCTTAATACCACAAATGCATTAAAAAATAGGAAAAATAATAAAAATATGCGTGAATAAAATATGTGTTTCTTATCATCTCTACAAATGTGAAATTACAAAACTCTAAAATACAATACGTAAACCCACATGGCCACCTTTCTTATAGTAATATGCAAGACAAAGTTGTGAACTATCACACAAAATTGTCTTAGACAACCTACGGGCCTTCCTTATATAGGACATTTTCTACCACCTAGGAATGTTATAGACATTTCAACCTAAACCTTAAAGTCAACTGACCCTAAAATTACATATAGTGTCAGCCCAAAATTATTACAAATATTATTTTGGGATTTTCAAGTAGCCCAACTTTTGAAGACCATAACTTCAAAACCATTGAGTCAATTGGTTATTATGACCCCATTCTAAAATTTTCCTCTTTTGTTCTACAATTCTTGGCTCACACAAGCTCTAGTCAGCCAAGTTTTAGGCCTCATTCAAGGCCTCCAATACCTCCAAAACTAAGCTCAAAATTTTCTACCAAAAATATGCAATAACTTAATGAAAACACATGATATGATGGTGAACCTCAACTGTTAGCCTAATATATCCTAAATTAACCTCCATCTTTAAAACATCATGATCTCATATGACTGACTTACTAAGTAGCAATCTTCTAAAAACAACAACTTTGCACTCAGACAACCTGTATTTAAGAGATAAAAAGGAAATATTTTTTGGTGATGCAAGATTTCTCAACATCCAGTATGCTCCTACATCAAGAGTTTAAGATCTCCATTAGTTCTCTACCCAAAGGCCTTAGGTAAATAGGGATTACCTCCTCTAAAATTATTTTCCATTTCCTTTTCCTAGTATTATAATTGCTAACCTTTTCCCCACAAACCTACTAAAATATTTCCTCAAGTTGTCCAAATTTACTCTAGGACAAAGGTTTTCCTCTTGGAAAATTATCCTCCCAAAATCTTATAGTATTTCCTTTCCCAACCATCCAGCACAACCCTTCTCTAAGAATTTTTCATTTTTAATAAATTTAGTCCATATTTTAGAGCCTGACAACCAATCATTATCCTTGAGACCAAACATAAAGGGGGTATTTTTGAGGTATTTCACTTTTATAATTACACACTAGCTTGCTTGATTTTCAACTAGCCTTCATCCAACCTTAGTAAGAAGAGATCTATTGAGATTTGAGATCTTTCTAATTCCTACTCCCCCTCTTATCCCTAGGTCTACACGTTGTATCCTAGTAATTAAGAAGGTTTAGTCTATTTATTTCTTCATTTCCACTCCATAAAACATTTCTTTGAAGATTCTCTAGCTTGTCCACCATACCTTGGGAGATTTTGAAGAGATATAGAAAGTATACTGGCATCCCCTCAAGAGATGTGATTAATAATTGAAGCTTCCCAACACTATTTATTAAATTACCTTCCACCCTGCTAATTTTTTTTTCATTTTTCTTCAATGGTATTCCAAAATTGGTTAGAAACTTTCTTCACTATCAGGAGGAGACCAAGGTAGCTATCTAGAAGACTAGTAGATCAATAACCCAAAACATTAGTTATACACCTTTGAAGATCTTGGTTTGTGTTGAAAAATATATCTTACTCTTACTAAGGTTTATTTTTTGCCCTGAGTTAAACACATAATCATCCAGAAGGTTGTGTCAATCCTTTTCTTCAACCACATATGAGTAGCCATATAAGAAGGTATCATCAAAAAATTCTTGAATAACCTGATCCATATAACAAGGTAGCATCAAAAAATTGTTGAATAACTTTTGGAGGTAAGGAGAAGGCAACTTTAATCCCTGATAAAGCCCTAGTGTTGACCAGTCTAGAGAAGGATCTGCCCATTACCTCAACAACCATAAAATAAAGATAAGGGGAGATAGGGCCCCCTTTCCTTATTCCCCTCCCATCACCAAAGGAACTCGAAGGATTACCATTTACCAGGAACCAAAAATTGGCAATTTTGACCATGATTTTAATCATCCTAATAACTTTGTTATTAAACCAAGCCTCTCAAGGACTTCATAGAGGAAAGCCTAGTCAGCCTTATCATACACTTTGGAAATATCTAGCTTAAGTTCCATACCAGGATTTCTACTCTTACACATAGAGTGAATAATTGCATGGGTGATTATCATATCATCTAGAATATGATATCCTAGCACAAAAACCTTCTAGGGTGATCTAATGAAGTTTCCCAAGAAGGGTTTTATTTTATTCACAAGAATCTTAGAGAACACTTTCTAGACTATGTTACATATATTAATGGATTTAAAATCCATTAGAGCCTTCAAGTCAAGGACCTTAGGCACAAGAAAAATATATGTATTATTAAGTCTCCTCAACAACTTAGCTAATCTACAAAGATCCCATGTAAACCTTGTTAAATCCTACTTAATAATCTCTCAAAAATTCTAGAAGAAAGCTAACAGAAACCCATCTTGTCTTGGGGGCTTATATGCTTTCATCAAGAACACCATGCTTTTTACTCCTTCCTTAATAAAAAGACTACTAATGAACTCATTATCCTCTTCCTTTGGCACACTTGGTAGGGACTAAATAAGTATCCTCATTTTCTCCATGTCAATATTTCTATTTTGATGAGTATATAAGGCCTTAGAGAAGAAAATAGTAGACCATCTCCCTATATCTTCTTATTTCATAAGAATGTTTTTAATCTTGTCCTCGAAAGACATAATAGTATTTATTTCTTAATTCTTAGAATTCAATCTATGAAAGAAAGTATTATTCTTATCCCTTTTTGTAAGTGATTATGATATGGAGCTTTGCTTCCAATACACTTCTTCCTTGGCCATAATATATTTTTGTTAATCCCTATAAGCTTCCCCTTCTACTAGAGTATCAATAGATT
The DNA here is from genome assembly GCA_028749045.1 of Cupressus sempervirens. NCBI lineage: Eukaryota > Viridiplantae > Streptophyta > Pinopsida > Cupressales > Cupressaceae > Cupressus > Cupressus sempervirens. The sequence goes on along the minus strand of CM053788.1, from coordinate 53,663,920 downwards.
TATCTCCATCATCCATTGCCTTTTGGAGCTTATCTAAGTTTTCATCAATTTTACCCTTCTTAAATTTATCTCCAAAGTATTGTTTACTCTAGCTAATAGCTTTCCCTTTGATGTTGTCCAACTTAGAAATAAGCCTATTTATAGCCATTTATTCTATATAAATGTCCCACAATTGTTGAATAGGTTGGGACTCAAAATTGAAGCCCTAATTTTGAGTACAATTCTAAATTGAGTCAAACTGAGCCCCTATAAGAGCTTTAGTGCATGTGTACCTGACTATCATTTTGAGGCCTATGAAGTGTTTCATGTTTCCAACACTTTTTATTTAATGTATGCATGCATCCTATCATGATAAATTAACATTTTGAGTCATTTCGTAAAGCATCATTTTGAGCATTGTTCAAATCTACATTTTTGCTTAAGTGTCAAATAGCGATAGAAAGCTTAGTTTTCAACTGAATATCTTGCACCTGGTTAAGTTTCATGACTCACCTCTTTGGGAGTGTTTAATATGCATATGAAAGAACCTATATTTCATATTTCAAATCATTTTGATATGTTTTTTCGAGGTTTTAAGTCCCTCAAAGTTGGTTGTTTATTGTTGTTGTGTTGATGCAAATTACTTAGAATTTTGAGAAGCCCTATTTGACCAACTATAACTTTGACCCAGTTCACCAAAATGAGAAAATTATTTTTGTATTACATTCTAGGGGTCAGACACTTGCTATGTTCCAAATTCAAGTCTATGATGAATTTGTTTGACTAGTTTTCAAATGCAATTCCAAATGCAATTTATGAAGTACCCAGTTCTACAATTTTGAGTACCTCAATTCACATTCTTGCCAAATTTTCCTAATTCTTCATCATAAGCCCAAATCACAAATTTATACTCTCCTGATACCAATAAAATAGTACCCCAGTTTTCATACCCCCAAGTGTTCATTTGACCTATTTTCAAAGCCAAAATCAAACACACTATTATTTTATGACGTGTTTATTTGCACGCAATTTCAAGTAAGCAAATTTGATGGTCAATATCTTTTGACCACAAATTTTTCATGATAGGAAATCTAACAAATTACAAGAATGTGGAACAAAGATTCAGTGTGCTTATTTTCAAGCTCAAATTGTTTGATTTAGTCAATTTTTAAAGCCGGCTCATAGGACTTCTTGTCAGAAAATCATAGTTTGCAGAAAGTGGTAAAGTGGGTTTTAAATGATCAATTAATAGTCAATTTTTATCTAGATCAAATCCAGTTAGCTCAGGGACTCAAATTAGTGGATTGAAGGATCAAGTGCTTCAATTTAATTTTTTTTTAGCCGGATCCACTTTGGGGGCCCAACTGATCTTACTAGATTGATAAGATATTGGGAATCAAAATGTTCCAACTAGATAAAACAGGAAGTTTGTGATAACTCAAACTATCAATGAGAAATGCACCTTATTGACTACAAGTATATTTCAAGAGGCTTGCCTCAAAGTTGATTTCATTGAATGCCATATGGGATACCTCGGGAATGGGTAAATTTTGGTCAAATAAAAATGGGTGGGCATTGATTTAGTTACTTAAGGTACTAGAAAATGATTGAGAAGTGGAATGGAACCTCAATGTGAAAGATATTGGTTAGTTACCAATTTTTACTTGTTGATTAATGGCATGGCATCATACATTATTGGTTAGTGATTTTTTTTAAGATTAACTTCATATTTTGTAGTACGGAGCATTTTATCCATTTATCATAGGGTTGGTAAATTAAGGTTTAATTAGGAAACTAAGTCCGCTCGATATGCTACTTAACTGATCTGGTGGATACTTTCAGTGAAAATTGAAGTGTCTTCAAATCTTCAAATTTTTGCACCATCAAAAAGATCTCAGCGTCCTAATTCCAATGCAACTTGAATGGAGCAAAAAGGAGTCCGTTCGAGCAAGTTACGCTCGGTCAAAATTTTGGTCAATAGGTAGACTAGAGGGCTAGATAAGGGGAAAAATTAGACCATCTTGAAAGTGGTCAACAATGGATTTCAAAATGAAGATCTCGTCATAAGCTTTCCAATGACGTTTGTTTCGTCAAAAACGGACTTGATATGTGAAAGTTATGCTTATTTGAATTTTGGAGGCAAAATGTAATAGTGATGACATCATCATGATATCAGTAGCTCTAGTGATGACACATGTCAAAAATATGAGCAAATAAAATAGTGCCACATGGCACCTCAAGCTCAAATTTGGTGGTTTAAAAATTTGTTGAGGAGGTTTGAACCCTCAACCTCAACCTCTCATTCCCTACTTTCCCTCCTTGCCACTAGACCACATGGAGCATTTAACAACTTTGTAACAGATTTCCTATTTAACCTATGGATGCTGTCAAAGCACTTGATGAGGTTTGAACCCGTGACCTTGCAAGTATGGCAAAATAATAACTACCACTGCACCACACGTTGGAATTGAAGAGCATGTGGCAAAGTTTCTATTTAACTTTTGAAACAAACAAACTGCCCACTCTTCAAATAGGACTTATTTGTTATTTTATTAATAATTAACCCCCAAAATTGTATAAATGCCAAAATATAAAAATGGCAAAGGGGTTATTCGAAGGAGAAATTAAGGGAGACTTGAGAGAAATTGCTCTTGATGAAGTTTTCCAAAGGAATAGGGAGATTTTTTTTTAGGAGATTTTTAGAGCCATTTTTGTACTTTGGAGAATTGCTATGTTGTCGAAGTGCTAGAAGAAATGGTCTTGGTGCATAATTGTAATTGATTTTTGGAGATTAATCAGATCGGTTGTACTCTATTGGAGCTTACCTAGAGACGTAGTCACGTTTGTGGCGAACTCCGAAATCAAAATTTGTTTGCACTTTCTATCTTCTTCTCTCTCTCAATTCTGTTTATTTCACCTCAAGTTTTTGAGCTTTTGATGCTTAATTTCATTTATATATAAATGTATTAAGACTTTCGCTAATTTGATTTTATTTAAGCATTCAATACTGCAAATAGTCTAGATCTGTCCATCAGATCAAGTGGTATTAGAGCTCAATTGACTATTATTGTAGTTGTTTTCTTGAATGCTAACAAAATCCAAGATTCAGAAGGGTGAAAGCAAGCTTGAAGAAATTAATCCTGAGATTGGGAAGCAAAGAACATTTCCAAAGATGTCTGTTTCTGGAATGGAGGTTCCTGATGAGATCAGCGAGCAAGAATTTTGAAGAGAGCTCCTCAAGATGAAGGCTAAGGTGGACATTCTTCTCCAAGAGAGACACGAACGACAATTGAGAAAGGCAAATAAGCCTAAGAAGAAGGAGGAAGCAAAATCCTCATTAAAGGATGACAAAGCCAAAGGAGTAGGAGGTGGTAGTGACCCTCCTAAACCTCCATCCCCATCTTCATCATCTTCTTCATCTTCTCCTTCTTCTCCATCTTCTCCTCATTCTATTTTTTTAATCCTTTCAAGAGTGGGTATAAGTCGAAGATCAAACTAGATGTAAAATTTGACTTGCCTAAGTATTGTGGTGAACTTAATGCTGAAAAATTGGATGATTGGATTCAGCAAGTAGAAGTCTACTATAGAGTCCAGAACCTATTAGATGATGTTGATAGGATTCAATTAGCTACTCTTCGGTTAGGAGGTACAGCTTTAAGCTGGTGGGAGAGTAAGACTAAAGCAAAAGTTTCACAACATGGTAGAGTCGGTTTAACTTGGGCAGAGTTTGTGAACGCTCTTAAGAAGCAATTTTATCCCCTAGGACATATGCAACAATTAATGATGGACTAGCAAATGTTTAGGCAAGGGAAAGATCAAACTGTCCAAGAGTACACCCATGAATTTAGGAAAAGGCCTATTGCTTTGAATGTTCCTTTGTACACCCAAGATACTTTGTTGAAGTACATAGGAGGTCTTCATTCCTACCTTAGACATTCTATTTTGGTATTGAACCCTTGTAATTTGGATGAAGTGTTTGTTCAAGCTACACACTTAGAGTCAAGGGATAAAGGATCATTTATTGATAAGTTTGATAATGATGTAAGGAAATCTTCTAAGAATGCAAAGATAGAGAAAGGAAAGAAGGCAGCTACAATTAAGAAGGATGAGAAACTTTCTAGCACTCATTGTGACAAGAAGGGTCATGATGAAGAACATTGTTGGAAGTTGCATCCTAAATGGAAGCCTAAGTGGGCTCAGAAATTTGATCAGAAACAGAAAGGTAAGGAGAAAGTAGCAAATGTTGTTATGGATCTTGGTTCAGATTTAGATGATGAGACTAAGATAACAACTATGGGTTTAAAAGGTAAAGCTCCTATTTTTGGTGTTTCTATTGCTAATTGTGCTTCTACTTCTACAGTTAATGATTTCTCTAAAGATAAGAAAAGGAATGAGTTGTTTCATTTAAGGGTTGTTGCTAAGAACACTAAGATTGATGCACTCATAGATAGTGGTTCTCAAGTGAACTTGATTTCTGAAAGTATTATAAGGAACTTGGGATTGAAAACTACATTACATAAGAAACCTTATCCACTAGGTTGGATTTGTGAAAATGATAAGTTGAAAGTAACAAGACAATGCACTTTAAGATTCACAATCACTAGTAAGTTTGTGGATGAAGTATAGTTTGATGTGATTCCATTCGATATCTATGGGATAGTGCTTGGTAGCCCTTATCTTTATGATAGAAAAGAAATTTTCTATAGGGAGAAGAAACATTATCACTTGTTTAAAGATGGCATTCAGTATGTTGTACATTTTCATAGGATTAAGACTAGTCGTTCTTTTGCAAACACAGGGCAGTTAAAGAGGGTAATTAATGCAAGTAAAGAGTTAACTCTTATGTCTGTTAGTACAGGTGGTTCAACACTTGAACCTTGAGTAGCTAACCAAGGTCAAATGTTGCAGGATACATCCATAGTACAACATGAGAGAATGATGATGGAAAGCATTGATGGTTCCTTGGATAAAAATGTTCCTATTGTGAAGGATCGATATGTTGTTGACTTATTCTCTTTCATTTTTGCATTATTGTTCAGCTTGATGCTAGTCAATTTTTGTTGGTTAGTGGCTATGACAACTAATGTAGATGCTTATGGAAGTGATAGAATAATGTTTATGATCAACAATGTTGTTGCAGTCTTCATTGTGCTTGTGAGTCAGGTATTCTGATGTACAAATGATATAGGACAAGTGGGGAGGCCAAGTCCTCACTTTATGTCAGAGTAAATGTCACTTTTGGAGGTCCAAAAGGTCTTCAATGGGGAGGCTTGATCTGGTGGATACTTTCAGTGAAAATTGAAGTGTCTTCAAATCTCCAAATTTTTGTACCATCAAAAAGATCTTAGCGTCCTAATTCCAACGCAACTTGAACGGAGCAAAAAGGAGTCTGTTCGAGCAAGTTATGCTCAGTCAAAATTTTGGTCAACAGGTAGACCAGAGGACTAGATAAGGGACAAAATTAGACCATCTTGAAAGTGGTCAACAATGGATTTCAAAATGAAGATCTTGTCACAAGCTTTCCAATGATGTTTGTTTCGTCAAAAACGGACTTCATATGTGAAAGTTATGCTTATTTGAATTTTGGAGGCAAAATGTAATAGTGATGACATCATCATGATATCAGCAGCTCAAATGATGACACATGTCAAAATAATGAGCAAATAAAATAGTGCCACATGGCACCTCAAGCTCGAATTTGGTGGTTTAAAAATTTGTTGAAAAAGTTTGAACCTTCAACCTCTCATTCCCTACTTTCCCTCCTTGCCATTAGACCACATGGAGCATTTAACAACTTTGTAACAAATTTCCTATTTAACCTATCAATGCTAACAAAGCACTTGATCAAGTTTGAACCTGTAACCTTGCGATTATGGCAAAATAATAACTACACTGTGCCACGCGTTGGAATTGAGAGCATGTGGCAAAGTTTCTATTTAACTTTTGAAACAAACAAATCGCCCACTCTTCAAATAGGGCTTATTTGTTATTTTATTAATAATTAACCCCCAAAATTGTATAAATGCCAAAATATAAAAATGGAAAAGGGGTTATTCGAAGGGGAAATTAAGGGAGACTTGAGAGAAATTGCTCTTGATGAAGTTTTCCAAAGGAATAGGGAGATTTTTTTTTAGGAGATTTTTAGAGCCATTTTTGTGGTTTTTAGAATTTCCCAATAGATAAGGCACTGATCAATAATAGGATCTATATGTTTTTTGTTCATATCTTGGTTATGCTGAAATCAACATATTAATCAAAGTTTTTTCCCTTTCATGTTGAAGAACTAAAAATATTTCCCTCACTTAACTTATCAAGTTCATAGGTCATGTTATTGGCTATTTCATGTCTTTGTTATTTTCATAAGTATAGAAGATTCAGGGGTTTTTATCTACTAAATATAGATTCAAATTTATGGTTTTAATAACTAGTTGCATAATGGAGTCTATAGGTTCACCTGCCTAGGTCTTGTAGAGCCTGAAGAAGGAGTATAGCCTTATAGATGTCCACAATGTCTGAATAGGTATGTTGAACATGGGAATTAGCTACCCCTAGATGTATTTGTTCCTATCATTGGGTTATTGAAAATCTATTAATTCATAAGCCAACACAACACATTATCTAAAGTTAGGATGGGACTGTTGCATTATCTTGTAGCAAAAAGGCTTCAAGCCACTAAAGAGACCATCATACTAGTTAAAGAGAATTGGAAAGTGGTTAGAAATGGTCCTAGGAAGCATTGTCTGAGTAGATGCCATTAACACCTACTAATCAATCAAGACAAGAATTCTATCCAGTTTAACTTGTATTAGATCCTATCATTTCCTATTGTTTGACCAATTAAAGGGAGTCTCCTATAATTCCACATCCAATAGGTCATTTGTATTTATAAAATCTGGCAAATCTTGCATGCTTTCCATGAAATCATTCACACCATTGAGCTTCTCATAATAGAAAAGGTGACTTGAAATCACCGGTGCACATAAACTTCTTGTCTTTATTATTAAACATATAAATATAAATTTCCTCCCAAGTCTCAAGTCTTCCCACTCTCATGTTAGGGGCATACATGTTCATAATTCACTTGGAGGTATTACTATTAGAATGCTCAGTAGCAATAAATCTTTTTTTCTTTTATAATGTTTTTTCCTTAAATCACCCTAGGATTACAGAGAGTGGCCACACCCCCTGAAGCACCTTCCACCTCATTGTAACTAGACATATCCCCAAGCCAAATCTTCTCTAAAAATGTGGGAAATATTGTCGAGGACATTTGAAATTATTGGATAAGGAGAACATCAATATTCAAAGAGAAAATTTCTTGTTTAAGGGAAAATTATTCTTGAGGGTCATTCAACCCTCACATATTCCAAGAAAGAAACCTCATTTCTTATCTATTGAGGTGTCATCAAAAGTCAATTGTCTTCCATTTTCAATCTCCATTGCAATATTTGTGTTCTTATGCTTCTATTTGGAGGTCTCCCTTTCTTAGCCTAGCTACCAATATCATCTTTCTTACCTCTTCTAGTCTTTCTTTTTTGAATTTGTCATTCACTAGCCTCATTTCTTTGTATTGAGGAGGGAGTTTATGGGAATGCCAACAAGTTTCCACCAACTAGGTTATTCATCTCCTTAAGGGGAGGTGCAAGAGGAGCAAAAAAAACTAAAGACCCTTTTGGGGTAGAAGTACAAAAACTATACCTCCAACATTATGTTTCACAGCTCTTGTGGTTCTTGATGCCCTAGTGAAGCCCTTATCACTTACTTCACCATTAACTACCAACTCACCTTCTAGTTCCTAGCTCTCCCCCTCTTCCAAAAGGATGTCCTCCTTTGAGGTTTTAGTTTCCAAAACATTATTAGGGGTTTTTATCAAGTCATTAATTCCTTACAAAAAAGGATAATCTTCAATTTTATTATCTTCAATATTCTCCTTAAGACCATCTTCTCTACAAGTGCAAATTCCCTAACTATTAGGAATATCCTTAGATTTTTCCAAAGATTTAGTGCAAGACAAATCCAAATAATCTCCCTATGCCACAGTTTCTATTACAATACTTGAACAACTTACCTTCTCTTTCTCCTTTCATTAGGGGGCCTCACAAGCCATAGCCCCATGACCAAACTTTGAACATTTTAGACAATATAGTCCAACATTTTCATAAATAGTGGCTTGTTGTTTTTTCTTCTATTTTGTGTTAAGGGTAACAAAGTTAGGTAAAGCTTTTTTAATCACCATATTAACATAGAAATGAGCATACAAAATTCAAAGTAACAATATCAACAAATACATAGTGACCAAAGGAGTTCCCTATGAACTTAAATATTCTCTCATTGCAAAATTCTTAAGGCAAGCTAAAAAACCTTACCTAGATAGGTTCTATTCTGCATAGATTTGTGGAAGGGTCAAATATTGGGTGTCATTTATCCCCCACTATAGAATGCTTTCCATAATATTAAGTTCCAAAAGGACCATTGTAAGATCCACCGTTGTCATAAATGTAAAGAGAAATGAACCATTGGGCATTATTGACACACTAACACTTCCCTTTAGTTTCTATTTCTAGGATACCCACTTTCAAACCATATCAATCAAAGGCTTGAAGGAATTGAAATGACCCACCAAGAAGAATTGTAAGGAGGATTGGCTATTATCAACCACATTATCAGGGAGGAAATTTTTTGGGCCATCAGCTCCTTGACAGATCTTGGGATCCTCAAGGGGATGTGTACAAGTGGTTCCTCCCATAAGAGCCTCATTCTAGTTGGTATCCATTCCCAATGACACCACCTTAGCCTACTCCTTAATAGGTGAAGGACCCTTGGAGGACACACCCAAAATAGTTAGATCATCCTTCAATGAATCCACAATAGAGTCAGACTGCACAAAGTCAACTCCACAAATTGAAAGATTGTGCCCAAAAGCATTGGAATCCACTTCCCCCTAGGCCTCCAAGTTAGAGGTAGGCACAAATAGAAGGTCTTAACAAATAGGTGGACCCAAATCATAGGCTAGGAAGCCCTCATGGGCCATGAGCATACATTAAAATTTAAAATCATTGAAGGGTGGGTAAGAACATAGTTGTAGAGATTTGATCAAATTGCCACATCTATATTGTTAACAACATAGAGATAAAGTAATAATTATGAAAATATATTTAATGGGTAATTAATGTGTGAAGTACATGGTCTATGTCAACAATAATTAATTCAGATGATAATCTAAATTAAAGTTAGTCTTGACTTATAAAATGTGAAATTTTCAAATCATTCAGCACTATAGCACAAAGGAAATATTTGAGAACTTTCCGTTCACCTAAGCATGAAATATTTGTGAAGAATCATGACATCATAATCATTTTTTCATGTCAATGCAAGAAGAAGAGTAAGGAGGAAAACTAAGATAAATTGCTATAGCCATGGTCATGTAAAGTTTCTGGAATTTGGTTTTCCTCCAAAAAAGAATGCACAGTGTAAGAAATCTAGGGATCAAAATTTGGGGAGAGTTCTCATGTTGTGAAGACAAAGAATGTATTTTGTCTATGTCGAATCAATTTTATGGTAAAACCCTAGTATTGGATAGATTATACAATGTGAGAAAAAATATAATTAAAGAAATTATTGGTCTTTGTTGTGGGTGCGTGCACCAAGTTGGTGTACAAAAAATTGGACACCCCACCAAAAAAAATTCTCAATGATCCAATTGAGTTTCTAATAACCTGCTCAGCTTATTCAAAAAATCAAATGTGGACTAGCCTTGGTATCCAAGCCTGTCCATAATAATAAAAGAATAACCTGATCGGGTTTCTTAAAACCTAATCAGGTTGTAAGAAGTATAAATAATATATGTTGCCCACATTTGAGGGTATTTTTATACCCTAAAACAACAACAACAACGTGTAGGTGATAGTGAGAGACCAAAACCCGATTGGGTTTGTAAAGAAATTGGTGTGTTTTTACATTTTCATCCATGGTGCCCCACAAACAAGGTATGTGTTCATTCTTTTTGTTGTTTATGTATTTTTTCATCATAATTTGTAATGTGTTTTTGTAATTTGTAAGATTTGTAATTTGTTTAATAATTTATATCATTTTATTGTATTTTTAATATTAGATGCATCAACGAATCCAAGAAAATGAGGTAGAGCCAAAAGATCACCTCCAACACAAACACCACAATGAAACCCTCCACCCATAGTGGCACAACCACAAAACACTCCACCTATCATGACACAAACACAAAACCCTCCAACTGCTGCAATATAGACACAAAACTCTCCACTGAATATTCTCATTCAACAAACACCGCTGCCTATAAACCCTTTGTGCATACTATTACATCATTTAAATACTATGCAAGAGGACCTCATAAACCTCCTTACACAAAATAATTCTCACATTACCCAAATGTTCAATAGGTTGTGGTCATCTACACTTTTACACCACTCAATCCTAGCGAATACACATGAACAAATGGCCCAAAATGTAGATGAGGTGTCTAGGGAGGTTACAAAATGGGGTTCATGGAGGGATGGGTGTCATGCATTTTATGTTGATGGATTATTATATCATCAAGTGAAAGATAAGGACATAAAGAAAGATAGTATATGTGCTCTTTTCACTAATCCTATATCTGGCAACTTCCTCTTACGCACAACCAAAAAAATTCCTATTCATTGGTGCACTCGTGCTAGGATGAGATCATGTTTTTGGGATAGGTGGTGTATTTTATTTGACCTACCACCATGTAATAATTATGAGGTGCCTCTATATTGTTTAAGAAATCTATACTGCGAGTTCATCCTTGGCGAGAAGCCAAATTACCTTAACATCCATGAGTTTCAGAGTATAAGGAGAGGCTCTACATAGAATAGACATTTGGCTCCTTGGGTGGTACCACAACATGAGAGGAGACATACAACATTAAAAACCATGCCTCATGTTGTGCTCCCAACAATTGTAAAGGAATCAATTGATTTACAGACTCTTTATGCAACTCCATCATTGACAGATGCCATCATTGAGTATGCCAAATTTTCCTATCTTTCAATTATCCTTCCAATCTCATCCTTCAAGTCCTTCTTGTGTCTTCTTTCCCTCTTATTATCTTCTTGTTGTTATTATGTATTCTTTCTATTTACAAAATTATCTCATATTTATAACAATACTCTTTACTATTTTATAGGGCTTGTCAGGGACTAAAATTTCTCAAGTTGATGATGTCACGCTTTATGCTATTAACTTTGGCCTTGACAACTATGTGATATCATAGCTTTCACACCTATCAATTTTACAATTTGAGTTGAATGTATGATGTGTCTAATTAATTCTTCTTATGTTATATGCTTTTCTTCTTTAGGGTACTCCACATAGCTCAAGGTTAGGAGGAAAGGGAAGGAAATCAGCAAGAACACCCAAGTGAAAAAAGGTATTAAATACAAGTCAAGTTTATATTTTGAAATTATTTATGAATAAATGTATATACATGTACTTAATATTGATGAAAACATGCTAACTTGTTTGTTGAATATATGTAGAAACAATTGAGTTTTTGTAGATTTGATGAATGCACCTGACACTGCTAATGTTCAGGAAAGGGAAGAGGTAAATTTTCACATTTTCCTTCTATTAAATTTTAGGCTATAGTATGCATTTTTTCATTATAAATATTAAATAGATGTATTTTAAAATGAGTACATGTTTTCTTTTTTCTTTTTTCTTTTTTATAGTAATTATCAACAATTTTGGCTTATTAACATGTGTTATTGATCTTTTACCTATTACAACACCCTTTGAAACTTTGTACAAATCCTTTCCCATTTCAATTTGTTAGGAGTTTTGAGCATCAAAGATGGTGTCAAACATAATAGAGGCCAGAGTTATGCATGTATATTGTTAGTTGAATCCCTCTTGTGATCTCAATTTGGATTTCTTGTGTGTATGATAGAAATCCCTAATGCCTACTCTATAATTATAACATTTTATTGCTTGCCATACAAGTTATGCCTCATACCAGCACTGATTCTTAAGTGGTTGTGCAACCTGCTAGGATGGGAGATCTAGCATAGGCTGTAGTACATATTTATTTTTTTACTTTAGTTAAAATCCATAATGTCGCTCTATAATTCTAACATTTTATCACTTACCATACATGTTGTGTCTCATACCAGCACTAATTTATTAATCGTTGTGCCTCCTGCTAGCACAGGAGATCCAACTCAAGATATAGTACGTTTTTTATTTGTTTTACTCTATTTGGAATCCCTAATGCCACTCTATAATTCTAACATTTTATTGCTTACCATACAGGTTGTGCCTCATACCAACACTGATTCATCAGTGGTTGTGCCTCCTGCTAGCATAGGAGATCCAGCCCAAGCTGCAATACGTATTTGTTTTTTTACCCTATTTTAGAATCTCTAACACTTATGTCTACAAATCTGACATTTTATCACTTACCATACAAGTTGTGCCCCATAGTAGCACCATTTCATCATTCCTTGTGTCTCCCATGAGCACTAATTCATCAGTAGTTGTGTTTCCCATCATCACTCTACCTCATCATTTTTTTAGGAGTTCTACCCATCTACAAATGAGCTCATTATCATTATTATTCAGCCCAAGTGTGGGACAAAGAGATGAGGTAATCAACAAATCAACTATCCAAAATTTAGAACCCAATTTTTAGTTATTTTCATATTACTTATAGACAAGATATTTGATATAGCATTTTAATTTTTCTTCTACAGACACCTTGCGAGCCATGGACTGCATCAAAGAAGCTTAGTTTTGATGATCCAACATAGTCATAGATATTGATAGAGATATACATATGTAGTTGTGGTCATTACATGACATTGACATATATCTGACTTTTGTATTGTATATATCCAAGATTTCTATTTTGCACATTCAACATTCCTATTGTACACATTTGATATTTATATACATTCAACTTTTGTATTGTACTGATAAGACATAACATCTTTTTGTAACTATAAGATTGATATCAAATAATATATTGTTCATTTTGATGTACATTAAACTTGAAGTTCCATCCAACTTATTTAGTGCAAACTTGCAATTCATCTTACTTTCTTGCAATTTATCAAAACACATAAACATTCATTAGTTTACACAAAAAATGTAACATGTTTATCAAATTCATCATAACATGTAATAAAACTCATATGTTACTTATTTTGATGTAATAAGACATGAACAATAAAAATATGTCATAATTTTTATATTTGTGTCAAAGATTGTAACCCAATATGCTCAGAGACCCTTAGGGATGCTTACGTTCAGTGTGGTCGATATTGTCTGAGGGACATTCTGGCTAAAACAAGATTTGCCCTAGCGTAAACCTAGCCAATTGGAGCTAATAGAGAAGATGATTCAATCCTAGAACCAATGGTTTGAAATATACACAACCTTGCTCATTTGAACTAAGCAACACTACAACTTTTGGCATTAGGCAAGAAAGGGATGCTAAATCCAAACAAAGTTGAACCTCTTAAAACTGAGATAGGTTGTTGTAGGCCTAGACAACATGATCCTATAACACTTGACAGTTCATCAATACCTCACATGAGCTCAGAGATATGCTTGCTCAAAGATCACATCTTGGTGGTGCTTAGAGACCCTTAGGGACGCTTCCATTCAGTGTCGTTGATAGCAATCAAGGGACGTTGTGGCTGAAAATACGTTGGCCCTAGCCTAAACCTAATCAATTAGAGCTAATAGAGAAGACAATTTCATCCTAAGATAAAAGGTTTGAAATATATACAATGTTGCTCATTTGAACTGAGAAACACTGTAACTTTTGGCTTTAGGCAAGAAAGGGAAGCCAAATCCAAACAAAGTTGAATCTCTTAAAATTAAGATAGGTTAATGTAGGCCTAGAAAACATGATCCTATAGCATGTAACATTTTTTCAACACCTTGTACAAGCTTAGAGATATGTTCTCTCAAAGATCGCAGCTCGATGGTGCTTAGAGATTCTTAGGGACACTTTCGTTCAGTGTGGTTGATAGCATATGAGGAACATTATGGCTGAAACAAGGTTACCTAGCCAACTGGAGCTAACTGAGCAGACAATTTTATACTAGGACCAACAGTTTGAAATATACAAAACCTTTCTCTTTTGAACTAAGCAACACTGCAACTTTTGGCATTAGGCGAGAAAGGGATGCCAAATATAAACAATGTCAAATCTCTTAAAACTAAGAAAGTTCATTATAGGCCTAGACAACTCGATCCTATAACACTTGACAGTTTATCAATACCCCACACAAGCTCAAAGATATGCTCACTCAAAGATCACAACCCAATGGTGCTTAGAGACCCTTAGGGATGCTTCCATTTAGTGTGGTTGATAGCATCTAAGGAATTTTATGGCTGAAATTAGGTTGGCCCTAGCCTAAGGAATGTTATGGTTGCTATGGTTTGAAATAGACACAACCTTGCTCATTTGAACTAAGCAACAGTGCAAATTTTGGCATTAGGCGAGAAAGGGATACCAAATCCAAAATAATTTGGCTCTCTTAAAACTGAGATAGGTTGTTGTAGGCCTAGACAACATGATCCTATAGCCCCTAATAGTTTGTCAATACCTTGCACGAGATCAGAGATATGCCCACTCAAATATCACAACCCAATAATGTTTAGAGACCCTCAGGGATGTTTTCATCTAGTGTGGTTGATAGAGTCTGAGGGATGTCTAAGTGGTGTAGTACATATGAGTGAAGGTCCAATATAACATGCATTATACAAAATTAATCAAATAAGGTGTAGGAAAGGAGTGAGGGGTGTACACTATGAGAAAGCTTTATTGGAGCGAGGGTATAAAGTTAATGCAATGGTATACCAACAAGTGATCTTCCTTAACAAGGGTTAATTTTTTGATTTTATGTTGATTATATATGCTGAATTGAAGGTGTAAATTGAAAGAATCAATTTTGAAAGTGATTGCAAAGAAAATTTCTGGAAGTGGACACCTGGCGAGCCATGAACTACATCAAAGAGGCTCAGTTTTGATGATCTAGTACAGTCATAGATATTGATAGAGATATACATATGTAGTTTTGGTTATTACATAACATTGACATATATTCAACTTTTGTATTGTATATATTCAAGATTTGTATTGTGCACATTCGACATTTCTATTGTACACATTTGATATTTGTATGCATTCAAATTTTGTATTGTACTGATGAGACATAACATCTTTCTATAACTATATGATTTATATGAAACAATATATTATTCATTTTGATATACATTAAACTTGAATTTCCATCCAACTTGCTCAGTGTGTGCATACAAACTTGTAATTCATCTTACTTTCTTGCAATTAATCAAACATATGGACATCCATTATTTTATATAGAAAATGTAACATGTTTATCAAATTCATTATAACATTTAATAAAACTCATATCTTACTTATTTTGATGTAATAAGACATGAATAGTAAAAATATGTCATAATTTTTGTATTTGTGTCAAAGATTGTAGCCTAATAGTGCTTAATTAGAGACCCTTAAGGATGCTTCCATTCAATGTGATTGATATCATTTGAGGGATGTTATAGCTAAAATGAGGTTGGCCCTAGCCTAAACCTGGCCAACCTAAGATAATGGATCAAATGATTTGATCCTAGGACCAATGGTTTGAAATATAAACAAACTTGCTTGTTTGAACTGAGCAACACTACAACTTTTGACATTAGGCAAGAAAGGGATGTCAAATCCAAACAAAGTTGAATCTCTTAAAACTAAGATACAATTTTGTAGGCCTAGACAATGGAATCCTATAGCACTTGACAGTTCATCAATACCTTGCAAAATCTTAGAGATATGCTTTCTTAAACATCGCAGCCCAATGGTGCTTAGAGACCCTTAAGAATGCTTCTGTTCACTATGGTTGATAGTGTTTGTGGGACATTGTAGCTAAAAAGAGGTTGGTCCGAGTGTAAACTTAGGTAGTCAGACCTAATGGGGCAGACGATTTGATCCTAGGACAAACGATTTGAAATATACACAACCTTGTTCATTTTAACTGAGCAACATCGCAACTTTTGGCTTTAGGCAAGAAAGGGGTGCCAAATCCAAACAAAGTCAAATATCTTAAAACTAAGATAGATCATTACAAGCTTAGATAATGTGATCCTATAGCAATTAATAGTTTGTCAATACCTTGTATGAGTTAAGAGATATGCTCAATCAAAGATTGTAGCTCGATGGTGCTTAGAGAGCCTTAGGGTTGAAATAAGGTTGGCCCTAGCCTAAACCTAGCCAATAGAAGCTAATAGAGAAGATGATTCAATCCTATGACCAATAGTTTGAAATATACACAACCTTTCTCATTTGAACTAAGCAATACTACAACTTTTGGCATTGGGTGAGAAAGGGATGACAAATCCAAACAAAGTCCAATCTCTTAAAATTGAGATAGGTTGTTGTAAGCCTAGACAACACAATCCTATATCATGTAATATTTTTTTAATACATCACATGAGCTCAAAGATATGTTCACTCAAAAATCATAGCCTGATGGTGCTTACAGACCATTAGGGCCACTTCCATTCAATGTGGTTGATAGTGTCTAAGGGAAGTTGTCACTTAAATGAGGTTGGCCCTAGCCTAAACCTAGCCAATTGAAAATAATGGAGCAAATGATTAGATCCTAGGACCAACAATTTGAAATATACATAACCTTGCCCATTTGAACTGAGCAATACTGCAACTTTTGGCATTAGGAGAGAAAAGGATGCCAAATCCAAACAAAGTTAAATCTCTTAAAACTAAGATGGGTTGTTGTAGGCCTAGGTAGTATGATCCTATAACACCTGATAGTTTTTCAATACCTCACACGAGCTCAGAGATATGTCACTCAAAGATCACAGCCTGGTAGTGTTTAAAGACCCTTAGGAACAATTTCATTCAATGTGGTTGATAGTGTCTAAGGGATGTATGAGCAGTGTAGTACAGATGAGTGAAGGTCCAATATAACATGTATTATATAGAATTAATCAAATAAGGTATAGGAAAGAAGAATTGATGGGTGTACATTGTGAGAAAGTATTGTTGGAGGGTATAAAGTTGATGCAAGGGTATACCAACAAGTGATCTGCCTTAGCAAGGGGTAAATTTTTGAGTTGATGTTGATTATATATGTTGAATTGAAGGTGCACATTGAAAGAATCAATTTTGAAAGTGACTAGAGAGTGAATTTCTAGAAGGCCCTAGTTTTTAGGAACAAGTGGTGAGGATTTGATGGTTACAAATGTAAACAAGGCCAAGAGGACTTTAAACCTATTGAATCTATGGTTTCAACATCTAAGTAGGTATTATACAAAGTTGAGGACTCAAGGTTTAAGGATAAAAGAGTAGTTGTTTTGTAAAAGTGGCCTATTTTAAGCCTAAAAAGGGGTGTCATAGTGTGACAGCAAGGACACGGTCCAAAATAACCCTAACCAAGCTTTTCATATGTTGTAGAGAAGCCAAATGGGTATCCAAATCTAGGTGTCATTAGGCCTATTAGGTGAACTTTGTATTTCCCTTGTAAATCCATATAAATTGAAGATAATTAAATATTCTTTGAAGGAGACGTTATCATCAAACCCACAAAAAAGAGTTCAAGAGCCAAATTTATAACCATAAAAATAAATTATATGCACAAATTTATAACAATAACAACATATAATTATGATATAATAATGTACAAAATTGATATCTCTTATTAGTTTTTTATACAAAATTTGGCATCTACATATGCACATCATTGTGAAGTTGCAACATTTTGCGTAACATATATACAAAACTTTCAAAATTCCTCTACCATATGTAGAATGATTCAACTATATAGCACACAATCAATCAAGGGAACCTTCTAGATCGGCCCTAACCCTTATTTTATCAAATATTGCCTTGTAATCAGATTCACATACTTTATGTAACTTCGTGTTAAGAGGCCTACCACAATGCAGTATCAATTGAACATTTGTTGCAATAATAAGGTTAGAGTAATGAACAATATGTATGTGTTTCTCAAAATCCTCAAACAACCATGTGCTATAATTCTTGATAGGGTACCTATATTTAATTGTAAAGATAATTTAAGGTCAAAATTGATAAATTATGCATGACAAACTGACTTAAAGAGATCTTCATGGTAGGGGATAAAAATATACTACCTTCTAAGCCATGTGCCTCTCACAACAATAGATCTTATTGGGTACTCAATACCCTCATCATTAATGAAAGTAGCTATCAATTTCTTTTTGGCCTCAATACACTTACCTAGAAAGTAATATGTTCCTTCATCACTATTCTCATATACAATAATTGCATACACATAACCTACTTTATATAGAAGGATAAGTTAATGCCAAAATTTAAAGTAATCTATTTTAACCAAGTATTAAATTGATAACTTAGTACCTAGTTCATCTTAGTCAAATAAATGCTCAAAATTTGTTGATGCTTCAACCTTTGAGTTGAGTTGTAGTGTTCTGGGAAGTTGATATGAATCAATTGATGCAAAGATCTACAAGATCATTCATCAACCCACTCTTTTGGTTCACATTCATCCCATAAATAATGCATACAAGAAGAGAAAAAGCATGCAAGCTTTCTAGTATGAATAGCTAGTGACACTACATTTGAACTTTGAAATCAATGCATCTCACTTGATCTCTAAGTGTACAACAATCTTGCAAATTTTCAATGTTAGGTTCACATATCAACCAAAAATTTCTAGAAACCCATCATAGAATTGCACCATTGGACAATTGTTTCAACAGTTTCTAATATTGCACCACCTTTGTACTTTTATTCCTCTCTACTAGGGGCTCTTTTAACACATGCTTCAGAACCATCATGCTCTCCATTTCAATGCATCACCTCAATGAAATTATAAAAATGTTGCACTCCACTTGTCACATGCATCCTACTCAACCAATAGAACATCCTCACATTCTTGAATTGTGCAGTGAAATTGCCTGACCATATAATATGTTGATTTTATCTTACATCTCTTTCCCTCAAATTGTCATAGAAAAATCTAAAGCATCCTTGCACAAACTCCGATGAATGAGTTCAATCATCTCTAATATTGAAGTGATACTCTCTTAATACCTTTATGTCCTCCTACATGATATCATGTGCATGAATAAATGCTATGTGTACAAAATTTAACACTTGTATGCAGTTTTAATACATTGGTTTCACTTCATTTTGAGGTTTTCATGTATAGTTTTCAGTGAAGTCAACAACTCGCACAATCATACCCAAGGGAAAAGTCTCCTTATACAACTTGAACTTCTCATCTAACCATCTAGCTCTATGTGTATGACCTATGTACTCAAACTATTTTCTCTTAAAACAATTTCATAAAATCAGCTACACACATCACTTTTTACTAATTCACACCTCTTTAATTATTTTCCATCTTTAACACCATATGTAATTGACTTGTACTTTCCAAGAGAAACTAGTGTCTTACCAATTTCATTTATGCTATCTAGATGTAGGCATTTATGCAACTTTTGTAAACCACCACATTGAGGGCAAAAACCTTTAAAACACGTGGTCTTATAATAAATGCAACCATCATCTCTTTTACATAGTACACTTGTAATAAATTCTCTTATTGACTTAAGAGGTACTTGTAGATCACATTCCTGCAATATATCATTAGTATGCAAAGTACAACATATATAACAATAATCATTATAATGCATAGAAAACTCAACATGAACCCTACAACAACATGTAGTGTGTGTATGATTTATATTAACATAGAATATTTTGGTCATCTCAAAAAATATTTGGCTGATTTTAATTTTAAGGAAATCTTCTAAGAAACATTTCATAAAATTGTGTTTGAGTCATATCCAAAAAAAGTTTTGAATGTGGCTCATGGATTGTTATTCCAATTCATCTTTTGCCAACATCTTTTTTATTAAGTGAAGCCCTTGGGTTGTCATGCCAAAAGTTTTCAATTAATGTTCTTAGTGCACCAACAATAACTTTATCCTTACATGGGAGTCTACCTTGGAATGACCAAAAAGAAGTCTTGTTAGAATTCTCAATTTTCTCTCACCTCACCAAGGCTTTAACTAATGTTGTTCTACTCATCCTTAATGATTTTTTTTTTTTTCTTATCATATGAGATTTTTTCATGTTCTTACTCATTATGGTTGATGTGAGGGCATGTCGACTTGTATTGGCATCTTTACTATGTGCTTTTGAACCAATGGATTGGTATGCATCAAAGAGAATTCTAACAATGCTTCTTTCACTACTATTTTTAGATGTTCTTAACCCCAAAATTCTCATTGTCTCTCTAAATCTTAGATTTTTAACCATTTCAAAAACAAGTTGGCATCTTCCACTTTGATTTAATTTTTAAAAATAGGTATTCCAAATCTTTTGAACAATTCTTCTATAGTTTCTTTCTGGCATTTTATAATGCATTGGCTTTAAAATATTTTCATCAATGTCAATTAGAAACTTTGGTTTTCTACAAGTTATTCTAGGAGATGTAGATGTATGTGCATGCTCTATATTTTTATTACTTACAGGGTATGTGCAAGATCATGGTGTACCAAACTATGGCCTTAAGTGGCAGTGAAAAATTAGCAAATTAGGGTTATGTCAACTTGACACATAATTTTAAAGTGGTTATGAATTTTATACCAAAAAGTTGTAAGAAAATAATCTATAGGAAATTGAATTTATTTTTTAAACTACTAGGCTTTATCAGGAGAAAAAAATAATTGATTGGTCAAAAGTTTGGATTTTAATGCAGTACTACAAAAATTTCAAGGTGAAAATAAAAAGTAGGTGTATGTCTGACCACCTTAATCAAAATAAAATGATAATTTTTTTTTAATATAATTATAGATATAAAAAGTAGACTCATGCCCAGATGTGACACATATTTTTTAGTATTTTTATTTCAAATAAATAATTAAATATGAATTTTCTACCAAAACTTTTTCGGAAAAAAAAATCCCATGTTTGACCACCTTAACTAATAGAAAATTTTATCAAATTTAATTTTTTTTAAATTTTTCTTATACTAGGCGAAGCATAGAATGTGACGCAACTTTTAGATTTAAAAAATGTTATATCGTTTGAAAGTTATAGCTATTTTTCAATCAGTATGTCAATCAGCACTTTACAATAATCTTCATTGATAATTAACTAATAAATACTTATTGAACTTAGAATTTGACAGCAATTATATCGATGGAATCTCGAGAGCGATATTAAAAAACCCTGTTCATTTCATTCAATTTCGATCAAAATAACATCGTCCAATGGCTACCTGAAATTTGAGTGTCACTAAAACCCTCCTCAAACACATTTTTTGGGTTGACCGAGCAGCTTGGTAAATACCAAGCCTAATCTGATATCCGATCTCAAATCAGATATCCAATATGGCTCAGTGAGCTCCCATCCATTTTTGGAGGGAAATTTCAAAAGGCAAGCTTTCTTAATTTTAAATTTAGAGGGGGACAAATTTAAAGGGAAATAAACACAAAACAATAACTTTAGACAATTTTAGAAGAAATTATATATTTCATGAATGTGTGAACATTAATATTATAATTATTATTACATTATACTAATATATATGATTATTAATATTGAATATAATATAGTTTTAAATATAATATAGTGATATATGATATATATTATTATTATTAAATCTATAATCTAGTAATATATATGATTATTATTATTATATAATCTAATAATATATTATTATTATATAAAAATATACAATATAATATAATATTGACATGTAATGGGTTGAAGGGGGTCATAGGTCACCCTATGACCCCCTTCGACCCATAAGAACGATTCTAATATGTCTCTAGGGGTCCTATCATCATGTAATGGGTTGAAGGTGGTCATAGGTCACCCTATGACCCCCTTCGACCCATAAGAATGATTCTAATGTCCCTAGGGGTCCTAGGACCCCTAGGGACATATGGCGTCATGTAATGGGTCGAAGAGGGTCATAGGTCACCCTATTACCCCCTTTGACCCATAAGAACGATTATAATATGTCCCTAGGGGTCTTAGGACCCCTAGGGACATATGTCGTCATGTAATGGGTCAAAGGGGGTCATAAGTTACCCTATGACCCCCTTCAACCCATAAGAACGATTCTAATGTATGTCGTTATGTAATGGGTCAAAGGTCCTAGGACCTCTAGGAACATATGTCATCATGTAATGGGTCGAAGGGGGTCATAGGTCACCCTATGACCCCCTTCGACTCATAAGAACGATTCTAATATGTCCCTAGGGGCCTTAGGACCCCTAGGGACATATTTTTTCATGTGACCTATGACCCCCTTCGACCCATAAGAATGATTCTAATATGTCCCTAGGGGTCTTAGGACCCCTAGGAACATATGTCATCATGTAATGGGTCGAAGGGGGTCATAGGTCACCTATGACCCCCTTTGACCCATAAGAACAATTCTAATATGTCTTTAGGGGTCCTAGGACCCCTAGGGACATATGTCATCATGTAATGGGTCAAAGGGGGTCATAGGTCAACCTATGACCCCCTTCGACCCACAAGAACAATTCTAATATGTCCCTAGGGGTCCTAGGACCCCTAGGGACAAATGTTGTCATGTAATGGGTCAAAGGGGGTCATAAGTCACCCTATGACCCCCTTTGACCCATAAGAACAATTCTAATATGTCCCTCGGGGTCCTAGGACCTCTAAGGACATATGTCATCATGTAATGGGTCGAACAGGCCTATGACCCCCTTCAACCCATAAGAACAATTCTAATATGTCCCTAGGGGTCCTAGGACCCCTAGGGACATATGTCATTATGTAATGGGTTGAGTGGGGTCATAGGTCGACCCATAAGAATGATTTTAATATGTCCTTAGGGGACCCCTGGGACATATGTCGTCATGTAATGGGTCGAAGGTGGTCATAGGTCAACCTATGACCCCCTTCGACCCATAAGAACGATTCTAATATGTCCCTAGGCATCCTAGGACCCTTAGGGACAAATATCATCATGTAATGGGTTGAAGGGGGTCATAGGTCACCCTATGACCCTCGTTGACCCATAAGAACGATTCTAATATGTCCCTAGAGGTCCTAGGTCATCATGTAATGGGTCGAACGAGGTCATAGGTCAACCTAATGGGTTGAATGGGGTCATAGGTCAACCTATGACCCCCTTTGACCCATAAGAATAATTCTAATATGTCCTTAGGGGTCCTAGGACCCCTAGGGACATATGTCATCATGTAATGAGTCGAAGGGGGTCATAGGTCACCTTATGACCCCCGTTGACCCAAAAGAATGATTCTAATTTGTCCCTAGGGGTCTTAGGACTCCTAGGGACATATGTCATCATGTAATGGGTCGAACGGGGTCATAGGTCACCCTATGACCCCCTTTGACCCATAAAAATGATTCTAATATGTCCTTAGGGGTCTTAGGACCCCTAGGGACATATGTTGTCATGTAATGGGTCAAACGGGGTCATAGGTTGACCTATGACCCCTTTCGACCCATAAGAATGATTCTAATATGTAGACCCCTAGGGACATTTGTCATCATGTAATGGATTGAACAGGGTCATAGGTCAACCTATGACCCCCTTTGACCCATAACAATGATTATAATATGTTCCTAGGGGTCCTAAGACCCCTAGAGACATATGTCGTCATGTAATGGGTCGAAAGAGGTCATAGGTCACCCTATGGCCCCCTTCAACCCATAAGAATGATTCTAATATGTCCCTAGGGGTTCTAAGACCCCTAGGGACATATATATATATATATATATATATAATTTATAGATTATAATATTAATAAGATAATATATTATTATATATTAATAACATATATATATAATATTACATTATTATATTTAATAAAAATATAGGAAAAATAATAATAACATAATATAATAATATATATTATATTTATAGATTATAATAAGAATAACATAATATATTATTATATATTAATATATTATATGTTATATCTTTACGTTACATTATTATATATATAATATATTATAATATATTTTTACATAGTAATATAACTCAAATAATTGATAAGTTATAAACTATTAACTCACAAACTTGGTTTTCCCTCCAAAATGTCTTTAGGGGGCATATCAGATATCCGATTTGAAATCAAATATTCGATATTACTGGCATCAATTTCCAACATATTCTCTGTCCCTACAGACCCGACAACATCACTTTTTGAGTTTTTTTTCATGGGTTTAACAAAAAGTTGCATTTTGGGGCCCAACCAATCAAAAAAAGTTTGAAAATATAACCCTAAGTGTCCAATATTGTCATCTGAATGGGGAGCAACAATTGTCAAAAAGCTAAATGCAAAAGGAAGATATCCAATGAAGACATTGTGGCATATAGGGAAAGGGACAAAATGGAACACCTAATAAAAAGACAAGGTATGCTAAATATCAGTCAAGTTGACGATGAATTACTCAAAGGTGAAATCATAGAGTCAGATAATGAATATGTACAGTTGGGGAATGAAAATGTACCTATTGAAAATAATAATGCTGAAATTGAAAATTTTGAAGATAAAATGCTACCAAGTCATAATCCAAATTGCATAATTGACCATGTCGAACATGACAATGCACAAGAACCTTACATATCCCCTAATTATAATCGACATGAAGGTTCTAAAACACCAAAATGGATAATTGAAATTGATGAAATGATTATTACTAGTTTGAAAGGGAAATAATCAGAAAGAACCATTCGGTTATGGGCTTCAAGACTATATAAGATGTTTTTCAGCTACAAGACAGTGGTAGAGCAATGTTAGCTTTTCATGCACTTATTAAAGATGCAAAAGATGATATCTATTCTTTTCAAATTGAAGATTTGTGTCAATAAAAAGTTGGAAAGAGATACCATTATTGTGAAGAATCTTTTCAGTGCTCTTAATAGCATTGAAAAAAATAGCAGGGAAAAGGATAACAAAGTTGCTCGAAGGGTTATTGCAACCTCTTTGGTAAGTCATCATTTGAGAAAGGGTAGATATATGAGACAAACTTGTATTGATTTGAATTTAAATCGTACTACTTTGAGAACAACACTTAGTCGACAGGAGAAAATTGATGATCCTCTTCAAAATGAAACATGGGCATTTGGTGGGAGACTTTCACATTTTGATAAGAAGCTATCCAATGATGTGAAGGAAGAAATTACACAATCTTGGCACTCTAACTCACGAGTATCACCCAATGCTAAAGACATGTTAAAGTTGAGAATTGGCATTAGAGATCGTACGCCACATCCTAAACACTATTTAGAGGTAAGTCAAACTATGTTGTTCAAACAATTTAGAGAGAGTCATCCAAGTCTTCATATATCACAAAGGGCTTTTGAATCTTTGAAGCCATTTTATTGTGTGCCCCTCAAAATTCGAAATACATGTTGTTGCAAATATCATGGTTATTTTTTTATGCACCATGAACCATTATGCTCCATCTGTTCTACTTTGCATAGTAAAGAAATGTTGGAGGATTGTGGTGCTAGTGGGCTTCCAAAATCATTAAGAGACTTGCTAGATCAACTTTTATGTAGTAGAGTTGATGATTTTTTCTTTCATAGAAATGCTTGCTTAAATGAGAAGTGTTCAAAATGTGGTGGCTCATCCAAGTTTGACACATGTTTCCATGAGGGGTGCGAACAAGATCTTGGAAAGACAATAGTGAAAAAAAAGGTTTATGAAATGGTGAAATACACATTGAAGAGTGGAGGTGAGAGCTCTAGATGTGAATTGTTGGAAAAGATATCAATGTGGCTAGTTTTATTTCAGATTTTAAGGTAAATCTTTTTTACAAGTATGCAAGACATAGTCACAAGTCTTAGTGATTGAATCAACAATTTAGAATGTGCAAGGAGACTTTTCCCATTGGCACTATTATTTCAGTTTTTGATTTTGCTGAGCACTACACATTGCAACCTCAAAATGAGACACAATCTCAATATTACAACTCTATTTAGATTGCTATTTTTGTTCACATAACATATAGACATGCCCCTGATAGTGCGGAAGATAATCAGAAGATTATTAGAGAGTATCATTTTTATATGAGTGATGATAGATCTCACTCTCATGAGTTTGTGCAACATTGTTTTGAGAATTATTTTGATTTCTTACATGAGCATGCAATTGCTATGGATAGACATATCATTTGGTTAGATAATTGTACAGGTCAATTCAAGAATGCTCACTTGTTTTATTGGTTGTGTAGGATGCACGTAGAGAGAGGGGTGCCTCATATTTAGAGTTTTTTTGAGTTCGAACATGGAAAAGTGGAACATGATGGCACAGGGGCATGTGTGAAGAGAGCTCTAGTTAAGGAGCAATTGAAGATTTCAGCAGCAAATCTTCTTGATGCTCGTAGCATTGTTCATTGGTGTAGTTTAGCATTATCACAGGGGGGGACTGTTGATTCAGTGGTACGCAGGTTCTTTTGGTTGGTTGAGGAAGGGTACGTACCTGATAGATTAGATTGTGCTAGAGTGAGAGACTCATCAAAAATGCATTCATTCTGGAGCTCTGATTCTAGTGGACCATTTGGACACGATAGCTAGCTTTCTTTTATCCTAGTTGTTTTTAGTGTGATTGGGATCACTGTGAGTCAAGTGAGTGGGTGGACACATGGGCTCTACATTATCTTACTCCACTGTCTATCATACCCTCTATCAAAAATGATGACATGGAAAGTTCACTTGAGCATAACCATCTATTAGATCTACTTTAGCTAGGACATGTCTTTGCATTGGTTGCACCATAGGGGAATGATGAGAAATCCGATTATTGGTTAGCACATTGTGTAAGAGGTAAACAAAAACTTGCACAACTGATCATAGATGATGATAGATTCACATATCTTATTGGTTTAGTGGTTGTTCCTGGAACATGGTTGCGGACATACATGCTTAGAAGGAACGAAATTCCTGCATTCGAAGACTATCAGAAGCACAAAATAATTCTCATATATTTGCATCTTATTATAGCAACAAATGTAAAGTTGTTGAAGCATCAAGGAAGACCAAAAGTAAAAGAACTTTTTACTATTGCTAATGCTGATCATGAAGCCCTGTTGGAGACCCTAAAATAGAGAGAGGACCCTATTGGAACACTCAACTAGGTATATTTACTTCTTATGTTATTTTCTTCATAATGATTCAATGAACTGATGATTATCTTGTTTAATACAATAAGTTACTAAATTTTTTATGATATTGGAATGTAGGTACATCATGAAGAGTTGTGGGGGGGGCGCATGGTGGTATTGGGGAGAATTCTTAAGATTTATGATGTATTATGATGTAAAATGTGAACTTTTTTTGTATATGGTTTTTGTAATAATGAAAAAGATAGGTTAAATTAGTTGCACATTCTAATTTGTATTTTGGTAGGTTCTTTGTAAGGAATTATAAGAGGAAGATATTGAAAAAGTTCTTGCAAATCATATTTGCATGTGATACAAGGCTATAAGGACAATTTTAAGAGTATTTATAACTATATGAAAGATAATTGCTTGCGGATATCTTATTACAAGTTTGACTTTTTCCTTATTTGACATAAAGCTGACATTATGTTTATTAAAACTATTTTTATCAAACTAATCAAATAAAAAAATCTAGAAAGTACGGATGAACAATTAGAATACTTGATTTCTTCCATTTTGCAACAATCATGGCATTTGAAAGCATAAAGAGTCATAATATTGTATAATGTTTTGAAAGATTTTCATATTGAAAAGTTGTAAAGGACCATGAGATTTGAATTTTAGTAATGTCTAGGTTTACATAGGGTAAGTGAGTCATTAGATAGGTTCTAATAAGGTCTCATAATAATCTCAAGTCATTTCATAAGTTGAAACATTCAATAAGTCACTCAAAATTTAGCTTATTGCTTTAAAAAATTCAAATCTTGAATGTAACGGCTACATGAGCATTTTGGAGGGAAACTCCATATTTTACATTTTATGAAGGAATAGGAAGTGAAACCAATTGGAGGTGGTTGAGGGGGTTATTAACCATCCCCTAAAACTTATAAATAGTATTTGTATGAATCGTAAGGGCAGTATGTACGGACTGATTTAGAATTCTGAATAAAAAAATCTTGGATTTTAATAGCAATTTGAAGATTCTTTGGATTTTTTGAGTTCTTTATGATATTCTAATGCAATGAGGCATCTTCTAAGATCTGTAAGGAAGTTTAGGACCAAGTTTTGATTTCATTTTTGAAGGGTTATTCATCTAACTTGCTGATTGTTGGCTGTAGCAATCCTTTTCATAAGCATTTTGACAATTTTTTCATCTAATCATGGTCATTCCATGAAATGCTTACCTGATTCTTCATGGAATGCCATTGTCCTAACATGTATAATGTCTTCTAACCTTGAAATGATCAACTAACCAGAATAATTGGTGGCCACCAAACATAAAAGGGTGAAAACAAGGGTTGAAAGTGAGGGGACAGTCCTATAGGAAGATATTTTCCTTAAAGAGGGTAGTTTTTGTGAGTTGATTCATGTTTATGGTGATAAAACATAGATGTCTGAATTTTGAATTAGTCCAAGAAGTCTTGGCACGTGTGAGATTGGTGATGCCCTAGGAACAAGGGTTTTGAGAAGGTGAATTGGAGATTTTGGGGTTAGGTAACCCATAGACTGAAATTGAGAGTGGATTTGTCTGATTGAAGTCATTTTAAGAGCCTATGCAAAGTTTGGAGTCCATATCTTAAGTCCTTCTAGTGGTTGCTTTGTAAATGCATCTTTTCTACATTGTTAAAAAATAGGAGAAGTGTGAAAGTTCATTGATATTTTCCAAAGGAAGGGTATCTAAGTCTTATATATGTTTTGTGAAAGGATAAAGGGTATCCAAAAAATCCATTTATTCAAGGAGTCTTTTAGAAAAAATAAAAGTTATCCACCTATTTGTCTTGCTGCTGTCACAGAATTGTAAAGTTGCATAGACAACATTTTGGCATGTTGTGCATTTTGGTTTGAAAAGTATTCAAACTCAAGGGTAAGTGTTGGAACATGGTGAATATGTCAAAAAAAACTCATTGAAGCCTTAAGACCTCCTGGAGTTGACCATTTGTGGGATTTGACCATCAGGACCTAGAAGGGTCACTTGGCACATTGTTACAAATTTGCTCATTTTAGGTTGTTACTTGAGTCCATCACCCTATCCTCTACATCACTTGTATATTGCCAACATTCAGGACTAAAGCAACATGTTGCATTTGATCCTCTCCATAACCATCTTTATGTTCAAGTGCATCATGGTTCATAGTGTTTCTCCTTTTTGTTGGTTCATCATGGTTACCATGCATTATTACAACCATGCCAACTCTTCCTCCATTGGCTACCATGCTTAGAATCATTGGGAAAATTGCATATACTCTAAATTTTTAGTAGCAAGGTTCTCACAAAAAACTTTTACAATACTATAAAAATAATCTTCTAAGCTTTGGTTATCTACCATCTCCAAATGAGCTATTCATTAATATGGTGATTTAACATCATTCTAATATGTTGAGCTCTTAGGCCCACCCCTTGAAACAAGAGTAAAATCGATAAGAATTTCTTTGCATGCAGTCTCAAGCCTCCCCAAATGAACTAGTCATTACCAAGGTGGTTCAACATCACCCATTAGTGTTGAACCCTTAGGCCCACCCTTCTAACTGAGAGGAAAATTGGTTCTTAGTCCAATAACATTAATGAAATGCAGGGAACACTAGTGCAAAGTACCTAATCATTTTTATGTTCTTGATGTAATAAGGTCTAGGGATAGATCTAATGATCTCCCTGTGACCATCCACATTTGTAATGGACACAAGAACCCATGGTGCAACTATAAGCCTTGGCCATCAATTGGTCCAATAAAGTGGATTTTTGGTAAATTCCATATTTTTTATGTAAGTCTAGACGTTCAGAACATTATTAGCGTCCCTAAGAGTTTGTAGAATCCATTTGCAATCAAAATTTCAATAAAACTTGTCTTAGTGCAAAAATTGCAAAAATTGCGAAAAGTTGCTTAGCAACTTTTGCAATTTTCTTGAAAACTTTTCAAAATCTAACTCCTAATCGCTAGAACTATTCAAATCGTTAGTACCATTAGCTCCGAGTGTGCGGGTGAACCCTAGTGACACCCTTGTTCTAGCCACAAAGACCATCCATCGTTCGCAGCCACCCCGTACCAAGGAGTCCCCAAGGTTCTCTAAGTGCATTTTGAGGTCAATCTTTCGAGGGTCATAACTCGGAGCTCATGAGGGCTATCAATGAACTATTGAATGCTATAGGACGGTGATGTTGAGGCCTAAAATAACCTATCTCATTTTTGAGAGATCACATTCTGTTTGCATTCAGCACAGCGATCTCGCTCGATGCCAAAACTCGTAGTGTGCCTCAGTTCATAGGTGCACCATAGCATAAATTTGACATCATTGATCTTGGCATCAAATCATCAGTGCCATTATCTCTAGGTGGGTGCATGAACCCTAGTGACACCCTTGTTCCAACCATAGAGACCATCCATCATTTGCGGCCACCCCGTACCGAGGAGTCTACAAGGTGCTCTAAGTGCATTTCGAGGTTGATCTTTCGAGGGTCATAAATCAGAGCTCATGAAGGCTATCGATGAACTGTCAAATGCTATAGGATAGTGATGTTGAGGCCTAAAATAACCTATCTCATTTTTGAGAGATCACATTATGTTTGGATTCGGCACAACGATCTCACTTGATGCCAAAACTCGCAATGGGCCTCAATTCATAGGTGCACCACAACGTAACTTTCAAACCACTGATCTTGGCATTGAATCGTCAGCGCCATTAGCTCTAGGTGGGCAGATGAACCCTACTCACACCCTTGATCTGGCCACGGAGACCATCCATCATTTGTGGCCACCCCATACTGAGGAGTCTCCAAGGTGCTTTAAGTGCATTTCAAGGTTGATCTTTCAAGGGTCATAACTCGAAGCTCATGAGGGTTATCGATGAACTATCAAATGCTATAGGACAGTGATGCTAAGACCTAAAATAACCTATCTCATTTTTGAGAGATCACATTTTGTTTGGAATCGGCACAATGATCTTGCTCGATGTCAAAACTCGTAGTGTGCCTCAAGTCATAGGTGCACCACAGCGTAACTTTGAAACCGCTAATCTTGGCATCAAATCATCAATGTCATTAGATCTGAGTGGGCGGGTGAACTCTAGTCAAACCCTTGTTCTGACCACGGAGACCATCCATCGTCCACGGCCACCCCATACCGAGGAGTCTCCAAGGTGCTCTAAGTGCCTTTCGAGGTCGATCTTCCAAGGGTCATAACTCGAAGCTCATGATGGCTATTGATGAACTATTGAATGCTACTGGAGGGTGATGCTAAGGCCTAAAATAACCTATCTCATTTTCGAGAGATCACATTCTATTTGCATTTAGCACAGCAATCTTGCTCAATGCCAAAACTCATAATGTGCTTCAGTTCATAGGTGCACCACAGCGTAACTTTGAAACCGCTGATTTTGGCATCAAATCGCCAGTGCCATTAGCTCTGGGTGGGCGAGTGAACCCTAGTCACACCCTTGTTTCAGCCATGGAGACCATCCATCATCTGCGGCCACCCTGTACTATTGAGTCTCTAAGGTGCTCTAAGTGTGTTTTGAGGTCGATATTTTGAGGGTCATAACTCGGAGCTTGTGAGGGCTATCGATGAACTGTCAAATGCTACAGGATGGTGATGTTGAGGCCTAAAATAACCTATCTCATTTTTGAGAGATCACATATCGTTTTCATTTGGCACAGTGATCTCGCTCGATGCCAAAACTCGTAGTGTGCCTCAGTTCATAGGTGCACCACAGCGTAACTTTGAAACCGTTGATCTTGACATCTAATCGTTAGTGCCATTAGCTTCGGGTGGGCGGGTGAACCCTAGTCACACCCTTCTCCTAGCCACGAAGATGATCCATCATCTGCGGCCACCCCGTACCGAGGAGTCTCCAAGGTGCTTTAAGTGCATTTCGAGGTCAATATTTCGAGGGTCATAACTTGGAGCTCATGAGGGCTATCGATGAACTGTCGAATGTTACAGGACAGTGATGCTAAGATCTAAAATAACCTATCTCATTTTCAAGAGATCACATTTCATTTAGATTTCGCACAGCGATCTCGTTTGATGCCAAAACTCCTAGTGTGCCTCAGTTCATAGGTGCACCACAACGTAACTTTGAAACCGCTGATCTTGGCATTGAATTGTCAGTGCCATTAGCTCTGAGTGGGTGGGTGAACCTTAGTGACACCCTTTTTCTAGCCACAAAGACCATCCATCGCCCACGGCCACCCTGTACTGAGGTGTCTCCAAGGTGCTCTAAGTGCATTTTGAGGTCGATATTCTGAGGGTCATAATCGAAAGCTCATGAGGGCTATCAATGAACTGTTGAATGCTACAAGACAGTGATGATGAGGCCTAAAATAACTTGGAGCTCATGAGGGGTATCGATGAACTATCCAATCAAGTCTCTTAAGTTGAGATATTTTGAAGTTATGTTGAAATTGAAAAGTTGTAGTATGAGGATAGTAACAAAGTGAAGTGCTAGTTATCAAAGATTACGAATCTATGAATGACTTGGTGATTGGGAATAGAATCCATAGTTGAGGAGTAGAGTCCTTAACTGTGTTGAGATTAGATTTGAAGCCAAGAGTTAGTTTCAAGGTTGAAGGTGGAGTTTAAAATCAGATTTGGGGTTATCTAAACCTTGTGTAGGAGGTTAACAAGTGTGTTTATGTCATGATAGCAATTCAAATTATACATTGCATCCAAATTTGATAATAAAGGTTGTTAAAATATTATAAAAAAATTATTGCATTTGAATCAAATATAACAAACATAATCAAAATTAATGATATTCCATAAACATGAACAATACACATGATCCACGATAAATTGAACAACACTAGATACTAAATTAATATGTATATCATTGTGCACATAAATGACAAAAATATATATCAAAATATATGTATCCATAGACAAAATTTTACACAAATATATATCAAAGATCATGTATCCATAGAAAAAGTACTCAAATATATATATCAAAATACATAGATCCATATACAAAATGTGGTTGATCATGCCATCAGAATGTGTATAATATCATTGTTTCTGTATACAATGTGGCATATGTCATCTCAAAATGTCTCATGATGCATCCTACGACAACTATACTATCCTAGGGTGTTGGTGGATGATCAAAATGCAGCCTCTTCACTGCACTAGGTGGATCGGATGCCTCCTACATAAACAAAAAAGGAAAACTCAAAGTTAGACTACTAAATTTATATGATTCTTTGTATCTAACATTGAATTACTCAAATGCATAATGATCTTTTTTGTAATGGAGATTTATATAATCAAAATTTCATAATAAATACCTCTCTCGTCGACCTCCTATGCTAGTCAGGAGTCCTCTCGTATGCCCTCAGCAATGTTGGTACCTCTTTGATTGTGGGTTGTATATGTTCAAATACATTTGTTAGATGAATCTACAAGTTAAACTATAACAATATAATTCATAGCATGCTAAATTTATAACATATTTAATCATGAATTCAAACTACAACTTACTATTGTAGGCTCCTCCTTAGGAGAGAGTGGTCGCGTCATCTAATCTACATAACTCTCCCGTTGGACCTCATGTGCACTAGGAGTCTCCTATGAGATACAAAATAGTAGTTGTTAATATCACGGAAATCAGTTTTGAATTTATTTATGAAGATAAGGATAATTAAAAATAAATGATACTTATACATATAATGGGGCTCTCAGTGCAAATGGAAATCCTTGATGGTCTACGATACGAAATTTGTATAGGCTCATCGCCAATGGCCACGCCCTATATACAATACAGAATGTAATTAAATGAGATTACCACAAACATTTGACAAGAATGCATTGATATTTAATCAAATAGAAAGCACCTAATTACCTTTCCTTTGTCAATGCCTGTTGGCTCACCCCCCACACTTTGTCCCCTCGGGATAGGTGGTACCTACAAGATAAAACAAAGATTAGCAACCATATATGCTACAATATCAAATAGAAAAAAAAATGTGAACACAACATAATTTACCGTAGATGTTTGTAGCTTCTACATGTGTGTCAAGTGTATCCTTGTCTAATACAAAATGATACTCAGGAAGATCACCTATGGGGCCCAGGAAAATATTCTTGCACATAATGCAAGTGTGAGGCACACAAACGTGTGATGAGCTAGTCGATAATGAACTAGGCAGGACTGAGCTAGTCTCTATCATAATATCTGGATGTTGCACTCAAGGAGGGGGGGAGATATCAGTGGGGGGGACAAAAGTTCCAGCTTTCTTCCACTAAAAAGAGGGTCTATCCTGAGGAGCTCCTAGTCCTACACCCATGTTGGGCTTCATGCTCTAATAGTTCACTTTAAGTTTCAACACAAATTTTGCATATAATTTTCTAAGGAAATAAAATGGTATGTCTAAATTGCCATGTGGAGGGATATCAAAGACCATCCACCAACGATCCCAAAAGTTTGCATGTATGGCGTCATTTGTGCACCATTTAATCGATAGTTTGAATTTTTTTGGGTTGACTAGTAAACTCGTTTTCAGGTTCGCATAAAGGCTAGCCAAATCGTCTTTGCTTATGTTGAGGGCCGCGACCTCCTCATAATCCAAGCCATCATCAAACATCTCATGCATTTCATCACGCCAATGAAGAGCAGCATTTTGTTGGTTCCTAAGGGTTTCAATGTTATCCACTATGGTGTTTAGTGTGGATAACATAGGAGCCAATGCGGTTACATTATTATATGTTCTATGCAAACCTCTCAACTCAGTGAGATTTTCATTTATCAAATCCTCGATTCGAGGAGGGTTTTGAGGGGGTAGAGGATCACTTAGTGGACAATTTTGTGGGGGGTTACGAGGAATATTATTCCCTGCCTTAGTGTCATCATTCTGATCAACCATTCCTATTGAATTGCAAAACGTAATATATATTTTAAAAAATCTCAATTTTAACCATTTTTTTCAAAAAAACCCTAGATTCAACTAAAACAAACAAAATCATCCTAAAATCTATTGAATTTAGATTAAAAATGAGTTGGAAAAAAAATGCCTTAATAACTGATATCTGATTGCTCATGCAATACTAGCCCCAAATTAGCGTAATAAGAGGGCCTGCGGGTTTGTGTTTTTATTTTTATGTTATGCCCAGGTATCGTATATCTGATATGCACGCAATATTATATATAAATTATAACATATAATATCTTACATTTTTATTATTATATTATATTTTATATTATATTATATTATATTATATATATATATATTTTTTATATATATATTATATTACATTACTATATATTATAATATAAAATATTACATTATATTATTATAATTTATAATATATTATACCTTTTTATTATATATTATATTATATATATATATATATATATATA
This sequence comes from Cupressus sempervirens, assembly GCA_028749045.1. Lineage (NCBI taxonomy): Eukaryota > Viridiplantae > Streptophyta > Pinopsida > Cupressales > Cupressaceae > Cupressus > Cupressus sempervirens. Next base: position 53,628,361 of record CM053788.1, on the reverse strand, counting down.
TATATATATATATTACATTACTATATATTATAATTTTAAATATTATATTATATTATATTATTATAATATAATATATTATTATAATATTATACATTATAATATTATTATTATAGTATAATATTATATGATTATAATATTATAATAATAATAATATATTATAGTATAATAATATTATATTATATTATATTAAATAATATATTATACTATTATAATATAATATTTTTATATTATTATAATATAATAATAATATTATTATATTATTATAATATAATAATAATATTATTATATTATTAATTATATTGTTATAATATTATTACGCTAATTATCAGATATCCGATGTCAAATCGGATATCTGATAAGGCTCAGCCTTACCTTCCAGGTTTGGTACCCGGATAGGTGAAAAAAAGTCAGAGCGAATTTTGAAGCGCTTTTTTCGTCTTCAAACTCTCTTTTTTTCACATTGCCACTTTTTGGCACACCATGATCCTGCACATACCCTACATTATATTCATTTGTCATTTCAACTTGGATGTCACATTAGGGGCATTAGGTGACGTAAATGTATTTTTCATAATCATTTCAATTGGGGTGTGTTGAACATTTGCGTTTGTCAAATCAAGTGCATTTGTGACATCAATATTATAGGTAGATTTTCATCACTTACATTGGAGGCATTTGATGATGTACCTTCACGTAATCTCCTCATATGCTCCCTTGATCTTTCCCATGATTGTAGATGCAAATTTCCCTACAAACAATAACATGAAAAAAAGTACACAATAAAATAAAAAATTAAACAAATTTGCATCTCAATCACACAATACAAACATAAACTAACATGTAGACACAAGAAAATAGAACAAATTCATTGTTTTCAAGAAAATTACCCTATCAACAATAACATGAACAAATTACCCAATCAAATATAAAATTAAACAAATTTTCATTATTATTTTATGCTCAATCACAAGATACTAACATAAAATAAGATGTTGGCACAAGAAAATAGATCAAATTTAGCATTCCCAAGCAAAAAAAAATTAAATACTTACATACCTGGTGCAGAAATACATGTGAAACAATAGTAAAATCTTGTGGGTCACACTGAAACAACATAATAACTATTGAGATGTTGTTTTATTTATAATTTTCATTAACCCAAATAGGTTATTGAGTCCTGACTAAATCATCCATATGGACTAATAACCCAATCAGGTTATGTATTACTACTACACAAGGTACATTGGGAGAGAGGGAGAGGGAGAGGTTAGGGAGAGAGGGGGAGAGAGGGATATGGGTTAGGGGATTGAGAGAGGATATGCATTAGGGATTAGGGGTTAGTGAGAGAGGGATAGGGGTTAGAGGTCAAATTTAGCATTCCCAAGCAAAGAAAATTAAGTACTTACATACCTGGGGTAAAAATACATGTGAAATAGCAGTAGAATCTTCTGAGCCACACTGAAACAACATAATAACCATTGACATGTTGTTTTATTTATAGTTTTCATTAACCCAAACAGGTTATTGAGTCCTAACTGAATCATCCATATGGACTAATAACCCAATCAAGTTATGTATTACTACTACATAATGTACATTGAGAGAGAGAGAGAGAGAGAGAGAGAGAGAGAGAGAGAGAGAGAGAGGTTAGGGAGGGAGGGGGAGAGAGGGATATGGGTTAGGGGATTGAGAGAGGATAGGCATTAGGGATTAGGGGTTAGTGAGAGAGGGATAGGGGTTAGGGTCAAATTTAACATTCCCAAGCAAAAAAAATTAAATACTTCCATACTTGGTGCAGAAATACATGTGAAACAATAGTAGAATCTTGTGGACCACATTGAAACAACATTATAACTATTGACATGTTTTATTTATATTTTTCATTAACCCAAACAGGTTATTGTGTCATGACTAAATCATCCATATGGACTAATAGCCCAATCGGGTCATGTATTACTACTACACAAGGTACATTGAGAGAGAGAGAGAGAGAGAGAGAGAGAGAGAGAGAGAGAGAGAGGTTAGGGAGGGAGGGGGAGAGAGGGATATGGGTTGGGGGATTAAGAGAGGGTAGACGTTAGGGATTAGGGGTTAGTGGGAGAGGGATAGGGGTTAGGGGTTTGAAAGGAGAGAGAGAGAGAGAGAGAGAGAGAGAGAGAGAGAGAGAGAGAGAGAGAGAGAGAGAGAGATTCCTTGACCCATAATCTAGTTCAAAGTTTCTACCATATATTATTGTACCAAAATTTTCACCTCAAATCTATGAGTACATGACTTGAAAGCGTAAATTCAAAAAAAAACTAATCGTCATTTTCTAAATAATTTCAACTCATTAAAAAGTGCATTTTCTACATATTCAATCGCTTCAACTATGCTCATTCAAGGTCACAAACAAAGGGGAAAAAATAGTTGTAAAGGAAAAATATGTACCTATTTCTTCAAGAGCTTTGGTTAATTAGTCATGGCAAAAAGGTAAAAATAAACAACAAATCAAAATTGGGTGTGGGCAAAGTCTATGTTGATCGACAGAGCTTGAGCTCTACAATTTGACTAAAAGCACAACAATGAAGACTCAATTGATGAGACAAAGTCTTATAAAGTGAATTTTTCAACCATTGATGAGGGCTTTGAAGCTTCTTCTCATCAATCTAGAGATAAATAATAATAATAAAATGATATTTTATTTTTTCCTTGCAATCAGTTGTATTGTTCTGTCATAAACTTTCCTCTATAGGGAATGCTCTTGTTGTCGCATGGGGGAAAATGCCATGCCATATAAAAACATCTAAAGCCTGTAGATGTCTTCATTATTTGGTTAGTGTCATATACAATGTGACACGTTTAATAAGATTTAACAATTGTCCATCAACTCATCTTATATTAAAAACATTTGGGACAACTAGCTAACATGTGCACTAGTTGATATATGCCAATTATTCAAGTTCAGTTTTTTATAGAATTTCTCTACTTGAAAATAAAATAGACTACCAGAAAAAATCTCCACCAATTAAAAAATAAAAATAAATTATATGCAATAGGAATTAATGAAAAGAGTGTAACTTTATGGGAGTGTTTTCTAGTTTTAACAGTTTTCTAGGTAAGGTTTATTCAAAATAGTCACTTGAAAACTATAATCCTCACCTTTAAAAGGAAGGGATTAATTAATAACCTTTTGTGTGTAAGAGTGGTGTGTGTAAAAATAAAGTGTAAGTACTACAGTTATGTATATTCTATAAAAATTTGTAGTAGTGACATGTGTGAGTTGTGGTTTGTGAGGACATATACTTGAATATCTAGAGAAGCTTACATACTAATAGTAGTGGATCTGATAGTGGACATGAAAAATATCACATCCTTGAGATCTACTTATGGTGGAGGTAGCAAGGCCTTATTAGAGAATTGTTCATGCATATTCAAATGCAATTCAATCATTTCATGTTCTTGTTGTATCTTTTTTAACAACTATTTTGAATAAGGGTATTTAGTGTTTAAGTTGATAAAAGTTCAACCCCACATCTCCTAGGAATCATCTACATACAAACACTTGTCACAAAAAGAGAGAAACAAAAGCTATGGAGGCTAGAATTCTTAGATCCACAAATGAGACATTCTTGATGAGAAAAAAGAGAAATTGCTATTACCAAAAAGTGAATGAATAAATTACAAAGAGATCAATCCTTATAAAAGGAGATCGAAACCCTAATAGGTAAAACCCATGTTTTATGATAATAATTAATAAAAGAATTAATTATTATATGCTTAAAGTTTAGCTTAAGTAAACTAGAGATAATGAGTGACTTAATAATTAAATCAATATGATTTAATTAATAAGAAAATACTTTATTACTCTAACACCCCCCCTTAAGATAGACTTAGGGAGTAGCTAAAAACCAAACTACTATTGAAATCAAATTTGGGTCCCGACAACAAGGCTTGATGAGGTACCCAAGCACAACCAAATCTTTGAAAAGAGAAGAAATAGAGAAAATCACATGAAAAAACCCTACTCCAAAAAAAGATGGAAATAATGTTAAAAGAACTAGTGAAGGACAGAAGAAGCCTCCAAACTAGGGGATGTCCTAGAAGATAAGAACAAAAGATGATCATGAAGAACACCACTGAAGCATGAAGCTGCAAACACTGCCAGATTGTTGATCTAAATAACCTCCACTGTATAGAACATGACTAGGTAGAGAAGACTAAGTTTGAAGAGCTGATCAATCGAAGATGGAAGGTATCTTCATGGCCTCCAAAAATAGGAATAAAAGAATGTCTATATGGTAAATGATCCATCTCACCAAAATGCATAGGTATCCAACCACTGCAATCGCCTAGTACATAGGATCAAATACTTAATACATAGCTCACTCCATCGAACCAAAAAAGCAATAAAACCAACATAACCCCCTATAATGCTAAGAGGTAAGACATGAACCCTCAAACTAAATACAATATCTCATGTAGAAAGAAGAACTAGGAACATCAAGAGTGCAAAAGAAGTACAAACAACTATAATGGCATGTGTCATCGACACATCGTGATGCTAATATTGTGGAAGGAACACTCACTTGACAAAGGAAGATGGTGAATATGACCAACATGAAACTCCCCAAGGCACTTTATAATGTAGTGCAAGTACAACAAAACACAAAGATGTGCAAGATCCCAAAATGCAACAAAGTGGCACTTTATCTCAGTGTGTTTGAAAGAATACTACAAAAAGATGCCAATAAAGATCAAAAGAGATATAAGATTGATACAAGAGATTGTACAATCCATGAAAAATCATCTAAAGAAACAAATTTGATCTTCGGACTTGAAATAGCCAGGATATTCATAAGAATGCAAAAAAATAAAAAACTGAATGGGATGTGCCTGGAGTAGAATTTGAAAATACAATGTCTAAAGATATGTCTCCCAGAGCACAAAATAGAACCTCCAACTTTGGCTACATAAAATGACAGCCAAACACTATCAAAAGTCTAAATAAAATGCACCATCATGACGGACTCCGAACCAACTTTCCAACGATATCTTGTTTGTGAAAAATAAAGTCTGGATGAGTAAGTTATGACCCAAAAACTAATGTTGGAAGGGAAAAATAAAAAACTTTATTGCCTCAAGATTTGTGCAAAATGTCTCAAAAAGTGTGCCAGCCAGTACCAAAAATTACCTTAGGAAGTGTGTCAGTTTCGTACCAAAACTATCTCAATTTGCATACAAATATTCTCAATTTACATGCCAAAAATACAAAATCATTGCCTTGAGAAATGTGCCCAATCTTAGAGCAATATATTTTTGCTTCAAATTTCAAGTATGTCCAGATTGGACAAATTTAATATGAAAATAGGGGTTTTTGGATGCTCTAAGCTCAACAATGATGTCCATTTGGGCTCAAAGTGACCCTAAAATCAGTGACCCCTAGATTCAATACAAAATAACTCTAAAAAATGAAACCCTCTAAAAGAAAAAGCATAGATTTGAAAGTCAAGCTAGACTTCTCATAAATAGAACAGGGGCATGAAGATCTAGAGCTTTGATACCATATTGAAGTTGATGAAAGCTCAACTCCACAACTCCCAAGAATCACCTACACGCAAACACCTATCGCAGAAGAGAGAAGAAAAAGCTATGGAGGTTGGAATTCCTAGATCCATAGATGATACATTCTTGATGAGAAAAAAGAGAAATTGTTATTATCAAAAAGTGAATAAATAAATTTCAAAGAGATTAATACTTATAAAAGGAGATCAAAACCCTAACAAGTAAAACCTAGGTTGCATGATAATAATTAATAAAAGATTTGACTATTATATGCCTAAAATTTAGCTTAAGTAAACTAGAGATAATAAGTGACTTAATAATTAAATCAATATGATGTAATTAATAAGAAACTACTTTCTTACTCTAACAGTTAACTTAATTGGTAGTGATTCTACTAGCAGTAAACTAAATCATGGCCAAAAAAATTGTTAATGAGCCTCTTATAAAACTTTCCTTAATGGGTGTGACCCTAACATGTATTCATTTCATGAGAATAAGCTTCTATATGGTTTTTCCTAGTTTGGATTTCCATGTAGATCTTGGTGTTCTTTGTATCAGTATTCCTATGATTTTAATGTTCATATTTGCTATGGGTGTTTAATGTGCTTAACCAATTTATTAGAAGTTGTTTCTAATACCATTTATAAGTTTAGCAAAGGAGAAGAAGTTTTGTAATTTGTGTTAGAATGATTGATCACAAAGTTGCAAGATCCTATCGAAAATTTTAAGGCAAGGGACAAGGAGACTAGTCAAGAAATTGAAGGAATTAAATTGTATAATTACATATCTAGAACAAAAAAAAAGAGAATTAAAGAAATCAAAAGGCAATGACGTGGGTCTGGATAAGGAACTAAAGGATACACAAGAAAAGGTAGTTGATTTTGAAAAGATATTGGATGAAAAACTCTCAAGGGAAGAATACATTAGAGTTGGATTGAAATACAAGTCAAAGAATGCTTGGCTAGCAAGAATGGAATAGGAAATGACAATGAAAGAATGGAGAGAGGCTAAAGAAACCTTCAAGGAAATGGTCAAAAAGAGCTCAAAACAAAATGAGAAGTTAAAAGTTGGAATTGAAGAAGTTGAGATCAAAAGCAAAGGCATGTGAAAGTGGTGTCATCTTGGATCAGTTATTAACTTGCCTATCTACATACTCTTCTCCTTTCTTTTATTTTACACTGTTTTTTTAATTTCTTATCTCAACTTACAACAATTTTAATTTTAAAATTCTAGAATATGTCTTAAATAGTTTTACTATAAAGAAAAATACAAAGTAATTTGGACTCTAATATGTTTTCATTTTCAAATTATTATTTTAGATTTCAAATGTGTCTTGTCATCTTTAAGAGGAGAACAATTATTCAATCATTCATCATGTACATTTTAATGTCAAACATGTTTTCTAAATCACACACAACATGTCCAATTAAATCATGTTTTATTTGTATGTGTATAATATTTAAACTCACCAAACATTATTCCTTCATTCTCACTCAATAACGTTGATCATTTTATATCGAATATTAATATCACACACTTCTATCTATATGACAACAAAGTCAAGATACAAGATTTGTCAATCTACACACTCTTCTCCTTTCTTTTATTTCACACAATTCCTTTAATTTCCAACTTGTAACTTCTACAAATTATATTTGAAATACATCTTATAGTTTAACCTAGAGAAAAGACTTTAATAACGTAGTTTAAACTTCACTATATTTCTATTTCATTTTATTAGTCCCCAATTTCCGCGAGACCTCATTGGCATACGTGTTATATTTAATGCCCATTAAAGCAAGCCATGCAAGGCACTTCTTGCTTGAATTGCCAAAATGGATACACTTCCTAAAGTCAAAAGAACCTACCAAAACATGTATAGTTTCCTTACAGCTCGATTGGCACTTTTTCCTCGAGTGGCCCACATAAACGAAAGGTCTAACAACTTTAGCTAAAGATGATGCATGGCCCATCATTGCTTTAGACCGACATTTCAATTTCAACTTTTGTAGAGGATTCAAATTAAAGTAAAATATGACATGAAATGATCTACCAATCAAAGATACCAACAACATGAATTATGAATTCTTTAAATAGGTTTTATTGAAAGAGGCCTCGTATCCATCGAAATGAGAGCAGATGGATTCTTACGGCGTAAGGCGCCCTATGTAGTATTATTGTATTTTTTTCATATTAGACCTTTAAAGCTCAATCTTTTTCTAAAGTGATTCAAATTTGAATTCTAAGTGGTTCACTTGTGAGTCACGTTTGAATTATCATGGATTAGATTTTTGTTATACAGGATAATAGGTGGAAAAAGTTATTAGATTAATTATACAATTTTATTGATATAACAAAAACAGTTTTGGCCTCATGTAGGGGTTAGAAAGTAAATAGATGGAAGTTTTTATTTGAAATTTTGAATTATTCATATTCTTGAAGGAAGAAAAAATCACATTTATGAATGTACCAATTTCATCTAATAATACTAGAAATAATTTTTTTTTCTTCTATTAGATATAGAGAGATCAAAAAAAGTTACACAGGACTTCAAGCACTACAAAAGAGGCAAAGCCTCAAACCAGAGCCAAGGTAACAAAAGATCAACTAAAGAACATCAAAGAACAACAAAAGTCGAACAACAAAAGGCTAGTACAAGATATCACAATAAAGATCAACCCAAGCGGTCCAACCGAGAGGGCCTTCCATCCAGACAATAGTTTTTTGTCCCTGAATTTGGGACAACATATAGATATCCTCCTTCGTGGAATTATGGTTCCTCTTAATAGCTTGGATCAACTTCCAACACATTTGCTCAAACATCCGCAGATTATCCATAGTCCTTCGCCACTGATAGTCGTACTTAAGATCGTGAACAAAGAAAGAAGTCTGTCCATCTTTAAGAAATCTACTTAATTTGTCCTTTTCAATAACCATGGTGTTTTGCACCTGCAAGAATATTTTAAAATGTGTGAGTTTTCGAAAAAACTCAGTAAGAACCCTTGGCTTACCTTGGTATTTTTCATCATTCCTACATTTCCAAATCTGCCAAAGAATGTTAGAGGACAACATATTCCAAAAAATAAGATTGAACAAAAAAATATAATTATTCTCTTAACATATAGAACGAATAAAAATCACTCATACTCTGAATTAATTTTTATATTATTGATTTTATAATATTAAAATAATAAAACACAAAAAAATTAATATTCTTGCATTTAAAAAATACTTCTTAGTAATAAAATCTTAAAATTACTATCTTTTATTCAATCGCAATCGCTAAGCAGAATTGAATTGTTTTAAAGTGAATAAAAAATAAAAATAAAAAAAGCATTTTTAACAGAAAAGCTATTGTATTTTGTTGATAATATTTTTTTTATTGGATCTTCGTCTACTATGAGAGAGAAAGATTTTGTGTGTAGATTAAGTATATCCTGGCAATATCATAAATGCATATTTTTCTAGTATCTTATTCTCTAGCAATTCTTTGGGTTGAAAATAAAAATAACCCCAGGAAAATTGTCTCCAACCAATAAGAAATAAGATATTATAGCATAGAGAACTCATACAACTCACCATTGATAATAACTAAGAAGGATGAACAGTGATTGCTAGAGCGCCGACGACTGAGGAAGTGTTGCAACTGCAATTGAAGGTTGTGGTTGGGCGTTTCATGCTCTATTAGGGCCTGCGTGCCCTAGCCTGCGGCGTTCCTAGTCTTGGCGGCATCTACCTTTATTTTTGGGGGTCACTGCTGCATGCTTCTGTATCAAACACGGGTTCTCCCTCTTGTCGCGGGTGAGCACTTTTTGTTTTCTGGTCACTGCTATGGTTTTTTTTTTAGGGGGGGGGGGGGGGGGGGGGGGTCGGTGGTGTTGTAGGTTGAGGGGCTTTTCCCCCATCCTTCCCTCTTTTGCTTGTTCAATCGGGGTGAATGGGTGAATGGGAGATCTTGGGGTCGCCTCTCCCCTGCCTCCTGGCAAAGATTTGGAGATGGGTGACCCAGCTTTGGTGGTAAATGCCGGTAGTAAGGCTCAGAATGGTTTACCCCAATCGGGGGAAGGAGAATCCTCCTAAAATGGGAAGCTCCGATTACAAAAAATCAATGGATGTTTGCAGAAAGCTGAGGTCCGGCCAATCTTGGTTATCCAACCAGAACAAGTTTCAAAGGATGTCGAGTATTGGAGCAATCATGCTCTCATTTGCAAATTTCTGGGCCTCCACCTTTCATTACCTATGTTGGATTCTTGGGCCCACCGGGTGTGGAACCCAAAAGGAGATATGGAGATTCTGGTAGCAGCTAATAATTACTTTATGGTTATCTTCTCATGCATGTCGGACAGGAATAAGGCTTTTGAAGGCAACCCTTATTTCTTTAATCAGGTGGGGCTCTTCATCAAACCCTACACACAGGCTTTAACTCTACGAAAGAAATCCCCTCTCGAGTTCCGGTGTGCGTTCTCCTGCCGAGACTTCCTTTGGAATTTTGGAGGGAAGATATTCTCCACTCAATCTCAATGCTTCTAGGAAAACCTGTGGGATCAGCTTCACAGACTCAAGATCATAAGGTAATCTCTTTTGCTCGTATTTATGTAGAAGTTGATTTAAATAATCCTTTGCCAGATTCTTTGGAGATTTGTATAGGCTCAATTTCATGGATTCAACAGTTGGGCTATGAGACCTTACCATTTAGATGCAGAATCTGCCATGAATATGGGCATCTACTTCGCAAATGTCCCAAGTATAAGAAGCCCCCCTTGGATTCTCCAGGACCCCCTAGGGAGGACAAGGGAAAGGCTAAGGCATCTAACGGACCTATTGACAGTGAGGGATTTACGCAAGTTAAATCTCGCAATAAGGGCAAAGGTAAGAAGAGAACCTGGATGGATAGGTGGATTGATGACACATTTAACAGGTTTGAGGCTCTTGGAGACATGGTCCAAGAGGAAGGCATCCTAGTGGAGCTATCTTCTGAGGCCAAAAGTAACCACAAGATTCAAGTAAGGGATATGCAAAGAGAGGATCTGATTCCTTCTATAGGGGACCTACAGGTGGGGCAGTTGGATATCAATTTGCTCCCTCTTGTTTAGGATATCGGAGATCTTCGTGGATCACAGGGTTCAAAGGACCCAATTTTGGTGGCTCAGGACCCCCCTATGCCTAAGGGGACCTCCGATTCTGCAAAGAGTAATAAGGCTCCTCTTGTTTTAGGCATACATCAGAAACCCTTCAAAAAGGGGCCTCTAGATAAATCGTCAAAAAGTGGCAGGAAGACTAATCAGGAGAAAGTGAAGATAATGGGTGAGAATTTGGTTGAGTCTGGGTTCGTGAAACCCATTGATTCTCATTTTGCCCACCCCCATAAATGATTGTGTTGTCATGGAATGTAAGGGGGTTGAACAACATCCCAGACAAAAGGTTGTCCGTAGATTAATTGAATCTCAGTCTCCTGATATGGTCTTTATTCAGGAAACCAAACTTTCTTTGGATGGATTGGCTAATTGTGCTAAGTATATCTGGCCCCAAGGCTCTTGGTAGGGGGTGGGGGCCTTGAATAGTTCAGGTGGGGTGGCTTGCTTCTGGGACCCAAGAAAAGTCTCCCTAGTATGGTGGAGCTCCAGTCGGTCCTCCATGTCTTTGATCGTCACTAGCTTTGAGAATGGAGAAAGGTGCCTTTTATCCAATATTTATGCTCCTACGGACTTTGCAGGCAAATCCCAATTATGGGCTCACATTAGATTCATCCGACCTCTGGAACCTTTTTTTACCATGGATTATGGCGGGAGATTTTAATGCAGTTACTAGCCTGGAGGAAAAAAGAGGTGGGCTAGCTAGGTTGGACCCATCTTCAAATCTGCTCAAAGATATGATTGGCCCATTGTTTCTCATTGATGTGAAGCCAACCAACGGTGTCTTTATATGGAATAATCAGAGATGTAGCGGTGAGGCTATCTCGGAAAGGCTTGACAAATTTTTGGTATCCTGTTATTGGATGGACAACATGTGGATTACTAGTTCTAAAATTCTTGATTGGAGGGGCTCGGACCATTGGCCCGTTAAGCTTTCCATCACTTCATACGGAGTCACCAAGAATCCTTCTTTCAAATTCCAGTTGATGTGGCTCCGAGACTTATCTTTACCTAATCTTATGGTGGATTAGTGGTATGAGGGGACACCTAATCATGGTACGGCCATGTATACTTTCTGTAAGAGGCTCCAGCATGTGAAGTATAGACTTAAGAGATGGAATAAACAATGTTTTGGGTATCTACATGTGCAAAAGGTTACTGCTCAAACCAAGCTAGATAATATCACCCGCCAGATCCATGACCATGGGTTAAGCTTTGAGTTGAGTATAATTGAGTCCTCAGCTCTTAAGGATCTAGAAGAATGGGAGCTCCGAGAGGAGATTTTCTAGAAGCAGAAATCTCGTATTGATTGGCTTCAGGAGGGGGATAGGAACACTGCTTTTTTCCACAACTTTGTTAAGGCACGAAGGCATGGGAACTCTCTACCCTCTCTGGTCCTAACTAATGGGACCCAAATCTATTCTGGCGATGATATTTCCAGGGAAGCTATCAATTACTTCTCTGATCTCTTTTCTAGGGAAGATCCTATTATTGGGCCTGAGGTGCAAGACATCCTTGATTGTATCCCTCACCTAGTCTTTGTTGAGATGAATGACGCCCTCTTATGCCTTATCTTGCTTCCAAAATTGGAGAAAGTCGTGTTTAATATGAAGAAAGGTAAGGCCCCAGGTCTAGATGGGTTTTCGATTGAGTTATTCCGAGGATTTTGGGAGATAATTAAGTATGATCTCCTAGATGTGGTCCATAAATCTAGATGTTGAAGTCTTTGAATTTCACTTTCTTGGCTCTCATACCTAAGAAGGAAGGGGCTAATCGATTGGATCAATTCAAGCCTATAGCATTATGTAATGTTGTCTACAAGATCATCACCAAATTGATTGCTGAGAGGCTCAAGCCTATCCTTGGTTCTTTGATCTCTTCTGAATAGGGTGGCTTTGTTGACGGAAGACAAATCTTGGATGGGGTTGTGATAGCTACGAAGGTAGTCCACTCTATGGCTACTTCTAAGGGGAAAGCTATGTTCATTAAGCTGGACATGGCCAAAGCTTATGATTGGGTGAGTTGGCAATTCTTACAGAAAATTATTTTGACTTTTGGATTTGCTGCAGAGTGGGTCGATTGGGTTCTTAGCTGTGTGACCTCGGCCTCCTTCTCAGTTCTTATTAATGGAGAACCTTTAGACTTGTTTGGGGCCTCTCGGGGACTTTGGCAAGGAGACCCGCTATCTCCATACTTGTTCATTATCATGGCGAAGGGTCTTCGCAGGTTTTTAAAAGCTCAGGTGCGACAGGGTCTTATCCAAGGATGGAGCTGGAAAAATGGCCTTTCTTCGTATTCTCATCTTAAGTTTGTGGATGATATCGTTTTGATGGGCATGGCTAGAATCAGTGAGGCAATGAATATCAAGAAAGCTCTGGATACCTATCTGAAAGCCTCAGGTCAGAGAATTAATGATGATAAGTCTTCTATTTATTTCTTTAACATGCCTCGGCTTATTCAGAATAGGATTGCTAGAATTCTTAGGTTCCAAATTGGTTCTCTTTCGTTGATGTACCTTGGGGTCCCTTTGGTCTTGGGTGCTCAGCGGAGGGACTATTGGCAGGGGATTTTGGACAAATTCAAGAGTAAGGTTAGTCACTGGACTTACAAATGGTTATCTTCTACTAGGAGAGTGGTTCTACTAAAGACTGTGGTGCGGTCTCTCCCCATTTACAGGTGTTGTGTTCAAGTTCCCCCCTCTAATTTTGTGAGGGACTTTGATGCTTTATCCTAGCATTTCCTCTGGTCTGGTAGTCTTCTATCCTCGAAATGGAGCCTGGTCAAGCAGGAGTCTGTGTGTAGACTGAAGCAGGCTGGTAGTCTTAGGCTTTGCTTGATGGCTCTTGTTACCATGGCCTTGGCTGCAAAGTTGTATTGGCGATGGTGTAATAATCAAGATCAAGATTGTGCCAAGATCCTTTCCCAGAAGTATTTTCCTAGTGCAGATTGCTCTAAAGTGTCGCGGCTTCCTTTGGTGGGTAAAGGCTCCTATAGTTGGGGTACACTTAAGAAGGGAGCCCAACTAGTTAAGGAGGGTCTCTTCTGGATTTGTAATGGAGGCTCGGATACTCTTTTTTGGTAGGACTCTTGGGATGGCCATCCTCCCATTTTCTCTAGTTTTCCCCAGCTTCTTCCCCTTTCCCATTCTTTTACTAATGCAGGTTGGCTTAAAGTGGAGCATTTTAAGACCGTCATACGCTTGGGTCAGGTTGAGGTGGCTTGCTGGAAAGATTCTTAGGAATGGCCGGTTGGCAGCTCTGATGAGGACCGTGCCCTTCTCTCTAGAGTTTTGGCGAATAGGTTTTGCAGCTCTCTCAAGGGGAGGGACAACTTGGCTTGGAGTCCTAGTCCAAAAGGTAAATTTATAGTGGCCCAAGGCTATGCTACTCTTGACATGAACTTACACAGGCTGACTGAAGTGCACTGGTGGAAGAAGGTTTGGAGCAGCTTTTCATGGCCCAAATGTAACTTTTTCTTATGGTTGTTGGCTCAGAAGAAATGTCTCACTTGGGAGAATCTTCACAAACGTGGCTTTCAGGGACCTTCAGTTTGTTGTCTTTGTTGGCACAATGAGGAGTGTGCTTCTCATTTGTTTTTTCTCTACCCCTTTTCGAGAGAGATATGGCATAGATGGTGGGAGGCTTGGTGTCATGGTTGTATTCATGCTTCTTCTCTTATTGATTTCTGAGAAAGTTTGGGTAGACCTCTAGTGAAGACTCCTTTCTTACAAGTTGCCTAGATGGTTGGACCGATTTTCATTCTTTGGAATCTTTGGTTGGAAAGGAATCACAAAAAATTTTGTGATTCCAAATTAGGAAGCTGCCAATTGTGGGAGAAGATTCTCAACAGGCTTTAGGAGACGATTTATGCAAAGTGTGATATGTCTATTACTATTGACCCGAGGGATCAAGCTATTGTGAGGAATCTGAACCTGAGAGATAACAGCCGGGGATGCACTCCCAGAAAAGGACCTAGCCATGTTAAGCGAAGGGTTTGTCGAGATGGGAGGTGGTCTCCTCCCTCGGCTGGGTTCTTGAAGATCAATACAGATGGGTCTTCTCGAGGGAACCGTGGTCATGCTAGTATTGGGGCTATTGGTAGAGGTAATGATGGTGGTGTGGTTTTTCTCCTCTCTGTGTATAAGGGTCAACATTCTAATAATTTGATGGAGGCCCTGGCTCTTAAAGTTGCTATTGAGTGTGGTTGCTCTTTAGGGTGGCGAATGATCATCTGTGAGTTAGACACTTAGATTGTTATTGATATCCTAAATAACCAGAGGTTGGAGGATGTCAGTTGGCAACTTGCCTCTTTGGCCAAACAAATTCTTAGCCTTTGTAGCTCCTTGGATTCTGTCTCCTTTTTTCGTATCCCTCATGAATGGAACAAAGTGGCGGACTGTCTAGCAAAGTGGGCTTCAGAGAAGGTGGATAGATGGGATATTAATGGTAGGGATGAGTTACCTTCTGAGTATTGTGAGATTATTGATCAGTTGTTACTGGAGGACAGGAGTATATAAGTGATTTTGGAACTTAGGCCATTGCTCTGTAACTTGCACTTGATTGAATAAATTTTTACCCCTCTTTTTTTTAAAAAACAAAAGAAGATATCATAGCATAGAAATAGATTTTAAAAATAATCTTCTTAGAAACTTTAGGATGTGAAAATTTATTTCTCATGTAAATTAATTCAATGTTGCTACTGAAAGCATTAGTTCCTTGCCTATAAATAGGCAGGGACTAATAATATATTATTATTAGAATATTTATGGGAAAATATTGGATTGCTTCTCTAAGATTTATAGTGTTCAAAGTAAAGATTGATAAGACAATAAAATGAATATATGGAACATCAAAATGACTATTTCTTGACTGTAGCATAATATATGAAGTAAATATTGATTTGCTTTGCAAATATTATGTTGTTCAAAATAAAGGGTTCATGAGACAATATGGAAAATATATGAAATGCCAATTTAAAATGATCACTTTTTTCCTGTAACATATATAAAGAATCCTATACCGTTTGTCTTAACTACTCAAAAGATGAGAACACAACATGAAAAAAAGAAGTGAAAACCAAATATACCATGTAAGAACTAGGGTGGATGAAGTTAGCTATGATGACTAAATTACTAGTATTCTTCTACAAAGATATATTTGATAAATAAAAGATAAAGATTGAAGAATATGTCAAAATCTCTCAAACATCATATTGGTCTCTGTTCTTAAAAGATGTTCTTAAATTTCAATTAAAAGCTCAATCATATTAATGAAATAGATCTTATGTCTCAAAATAAAAATCTTTATAAATAACAAAAACAAAAAATATGTTTACTCTTATCAATTATATTCAATTTTCTTTTTTATGCTAGTCACTATCATTAGATCTTTTCACTTAAAAAGTGGAAATGTGTATTGGAATTACATCTTTAATAAAATGTGAAGATTGAAGAATATGTCAAAATCTCTCAAACATTATATTGATGTCCGGTCTTAAATGTTATTGTTAAAATTTCAATTAAAAGATCAATCACATTAATGAAACAGATTTCATATCTCAAAATAAAAATCTCAATAAATAACAAAAACTAATAACATTTCTATTCTTATCAATCATACTCACTTTGTTATTTTCATGTTAGTCATTATCATTAGATATTTTCATTTGAATGATAGAAATGTATCTTAGAACTATATCTTTTTAATGAAAGATAAAAATTTGACGACCATATAATTTTTAGTCTACAAGTAAAATTAAAAAATTGTTAATAAACTTATTAAAAATATATCTTACTAAATGAACACACTTCTACATCTAACATCACTAAATTTGTACTAAATATTCAATTCATCTTTTTTAAATCTCAAACATCATATTAATCTCATCCCTCAATTGCATCATATTAATCTCATCCCTCAATTGCTATTTGTTATAAATTTTAAGTGGAAGATCAATCACATCAATGAAACAGAGATTATACCTAAAATAAAATTAAACCTTGATAAATGACAAAGTCAAAACATAAATATTATTGTCTTCTTCAATTATGGTCGATGGTAATATTAAAAAATTATGATCTTCATGTATATTCGCCCTGCAAATATATTTAACAATGAAATGTTGAAAATTACGTTCAGTGATACATCATGTGATGCTGAAGATAGAAAACAGACATTCTGTGATTCACCATGTGATTTTGATATTTCGGTAACAAAGTCTGGTCCTAAACTTAATAACAAAAACACACTTAAAAAACCTGCTCACAATATTCCTCTTCATTATTAATGGAGGTTTAATTTGGTACAACAGCATGCTATTTTTTTTTTCTTGTAAACAGCTTTGATAAAAAAAAATCTCTGAATGGATGAAAAAATGTGATAAAAAATTTTAACAATATTTGCTCGAGCTATGATCCATAAAAGTTGTTGATAATGGATCAACCAATGCGATCAGAAACTTAAACAATATTTGCACAGTGATTATCGCCATTAAAGGAAACAGCTACGAACAATAAAAAATTGTTGATAATGGATCATGAAATGTGATCAGAAAATTAAACAATATTTGCACAGTGAGTATCGTCATTTAGGAAAACAGCTACTGACAATAAAAATGATCAGCTATGAACAATTAAAAAACTCTGGATCAAGAAATGTGATCGAAACTTTAACAATAAATCTTGCACAGTGATTTTTGCCATTAAGGAAAGTTTTTATTAGAAAAATATCCGTGAATATTTTGAGCGTACCTGTTGGCAGATTCAGGTGTTTCAGAAGCCCTCGGTCCTTCGCTGCAAGAAAAGACTTTCTGCGGACACTGCAGAAACATTGATTTTGCTGTGAAATTTCTTTCCTCAAAAGCTTCAAGAAAGCGACAGGTTTTATTTTGATAGCAACAAAAAAACAAAACGTTTATTCCGAAAGCGTGTAGATTTAAGACATGGAACGACTGCTCTGCACTTTGAACAGATATAGCTAGATTTGTCAGGGCAGCGCTACAGTTTCTACTTTCAATGCAGAAAAGAAATGGATTGTCTTAGCTCAGAGTGGAGTGCAATTAAAATCTTACAGACCACACATTAATCGATGAATGGGCGAGTTCAGATTCAAGCTTTGCAGAAACCGGCTTGGAAAGAATTAAAATTGAAGAAATCCTCAGAAAAAACGAAGGAAATGCATAAATTAATATCCAAATGCTTAATATTTAGTAGAAATAAAATTTACATCCGATGTGATCGTCTCAGACGACATTGTTTTGGAAAAATGCGACAGGAGTGGAGGGATTTCTGGTGCCATTGAAGATGTTTCCCCAGATTTCTGTGAAAACCTGCACAATAATTTCGTGGTGTTGTTGCGAATTGAGGGAGAGGAAACACTGCAGAAGCTGCTCGAGATCATTAGGCTGGAAAATCTGCTTCTCCACGATCATTTCAAGCATGGAAGTCTTGAAGTCCTGGTACGGATCTTGCGAGCTTTTCACGACCGCTACGCTTTCGCCGACTTTACCGCCGTTGTTAACCTCAGCCTGCGGCGGCGCCGGGGTTTGAACTCTAGACCTGCCGCCATTATTGCGCTCGTGCCTGTCGGTCAAACCCGCAGCTTTGCTCGACTTCCTTCTGGTCTGGCTTTTTCTCTCGGAACCTAAACCGCCACCGCCTTTCTTGTTCGGAACTTCGGAATACGGAGAATTTGCAGAAGAAATTGTAGGATTTTTCGATTTTGCGCTGCTTTTCCTTCTGCCGTTGAATTCTCGGCCGCAGGAAACGATAGGAAAAGGCAGGCAATTCGGACTGTAGCGAAGCTCCGAGGATTTGTAAATGACGGTCCGGATATCGTCCCGCCGCAGAGGAAACACCGTATCTCTCCACGTTTTGGCATTTGCTTCAAGATCTGTGTCGTCCACATCGCTGCTCAGGCGAGAAGATAGTAGGCTTTGCTTAGGGCTCTGGTACTCATCGTCGACCTCGAACAATTTCGACGAATCCGGCGATGAAAGAAGCGGCAACTTATCAGCAAATTCGTCGCAGGTGTCCTCACGCGGAGAAACATTTGCAGGCGAGAGGCTGCAAGACGAAAACCTGCTCCTGCGCGTGACGCTACGCCGGACGCTGCGCCGAGATTTGTTTCTCGCCGGCGACTCGGTGATCGTCGAGAGATGCGGCGATCGAGACTCGTAGAACTCAAAGCTCGATTCAGAAGACAAGCTCTTACAATAGTCCGAGGCAGAAAATATTGTGTCGTTGCCGTCGCTGACGAAGGAGCCATGATCATTGTCCCAAGAATACACGGTCGCCTCCACCGCAGTGTCCGCCGAAGAAGTGCTCAGCCTATAATTGCATCCCGCCGCGGCAGCTGCATCCTTTGCTACAATTTTCTTCTTCGTTTTCGTTTTCTTCTTCCTCGGCAAATTCTTGCTCTTTCTTCTGGCCGCAAAGCAAGAATGCACTGAAACCGTCTCAGGAGACGGAACGGGGGAACCAGGCGGACATTTTTCTTCATTTCTCCGCCTTAGAACAACCTTCTTCTGAACAATTTCATCCTTCACCTTGGCAATAACATGCCATTTTTCTTCCTCCTCCCATCGATATTTGTTCGCAGCAGTAGCATCCTCGCCCTCCTCTTTCTCCCCAACATTCTCCTTCTTCCCCTCCTCCTTTTCCCTCTCCTCCTTCTCCCGCTGCTCTTTCTTCGCACCATTTTTCCTTCGCCGCCCTGTTCTAGCCAGGGCCCTGCAGCCGCACCCCATTGATACGACCGTAGCCTTTGCCAGATGCCGCTTAAAAGTCTTTTCTCCAGCGGATTTTGCCTCAATCTCCACTACATTTGAATTAATCTTCACAGGAGAAGGATAGCTGATGTCCAGCCGCTTAGGATTTACAGGCGACAGGCAGAACTTCTCAGACCTCTCATTCTCTGTTTCCTCTTCTTCCTCTCGGCGGAAATAAGGAGCAACAGGAGATTTTGATTTACATTTGGATTTACAATCCTCTTCCTGATCATATACCGCTGCAAATCTCTCAGAATTTCTACGCTTAAACATGAGTCTCAGCCTCAGCCCTCCCATCGTCTTCTCCCTTCCTTCCTTCAAAGCCAAGCTATTTTCGTCCTTAAAAAGGTCAGGGCAAATGAAACGGGACGGAAACTTCAAAAACATGCCGGCTTCTGGAAAAGTAACGTGCCGTTAATTACTGGCCAAATCGGCCGTTAAGCAAACCCGTCCATCCTATGATTTCATTACGACGGACTGTCGGGCGGTAATTAACTTAAAAATTAAAAACAGAAATAAATTTTCGCCTCTCACAGTCCGATCCCCAAATCACTCCAAACAGAAAATTCCATTTAACATTAATGAGCTTTTCCAAATCACTGCCATTAGCCGGCATCAGTATAGTACCATTATTCTATGAAATTGAAGCCCTAAATTTGACGTGCACAGCTGTAAGTCAATTACTGTTCATCTTGATCCGTTCAAATCACTGTTCATCCATACCCGATCTCATGAAAACAAAAATAAATAATAAAAAAGGAAAAAATTATTTCAGCGCAAATATTAAGGTAAAGGTAACAAAAATCCAAGAAACAAGGGTTTACAAAATACTGGCATTAGCCGGCAGCAGTATTTTGCCATTACTCCAAGAAATTCCAACACAGCTGTAGGTCAAATACTGTTCATCTTTCCCCGATCAAACACTGTTCATCTTGATCCGATTTCATACAATTGACAGAGAACGCTTTGAAGAAAATAAATAAAAAGGAATTCATTTAAGCTCAAATTTTCAGGTAAAGGCAAAGAAAATCTTTTTGCTGGCTCTGATCAGATAAGCTAAATTTGGAAAAAAGTAACATTTGACAGTGGATTTGGAATCATTTGAACTGGAAAATACTTACCCCAGTATGTGTAGACCGACCTAAAAAGGAAAAAGTGAAGAGTAGAAATTCATTTGAACCTGATTATGCAGGCCAAAACTGGTTGTATCGAAACTGCAAACGGCCGTCAAATTGAAGGAGTACAGTAAGTAGTGCTGATGAATGTCTGCCATTTGTAATTTCTTGGCATTGTTGCTTGGAAGGTACGTTGTTTTAGGTGTTTATGGCTTTTACTGTTATAATATGATAAGGACATGTTGTGAGCTTTTTTATTTGTTTCTGTCTTGAGGATTTGCCGGCACATGCGGGTAAGGAAATGGAAGGAGAGGGGTATGTTCCCACACAATGCAGCTCGTGATGTCTTCATATTGTTAAAAAAATTAGGCCTGCAATCAATTACTATTTAATTTAACTTTTACAACTGTAACAACAATTATTTAAAAAAAAACAAAATTTATAATTGTTCAATAGTTTTGATATTAATATTTTGGATCATATATTTGGAATATCAATAATATCTATTTATTTTAAGAATGTTTTTAGAGTACCACTTAAATTGTCGAGGCTAAAAGCTATTACATCATTATATTCAAAACATTCTTGTGATTGAATGTTATCAATTTTCTACAATCCATTAGAATTTTCGAAAACAACTTCCGCTTTAGAATTTGTATGATATTTTTATCATCAATGTTTTGTATCACACTTTGCGATCCATCATCGGGATGCCAGAAAGAGATGCATGAAATCATGAGTTGCAGATCAAAGAAATATTATGAACCTTTACAAGTGAGTATAATTTTCATAACCTATATTGTGGATGAGTGTTGCTTCTCTATTATATTGTGTGGAACTATTTTCAATCAAGATTTCAAGTCGTATTGCATGATCCATTCGTTCTTGATCTGTAATTAAACATCTATATGAATCCTTTGGCTACATATTATTATGATGATGCATCACAAAGTGGGATATGAAATATTGAGTCAAAGAAACTTGCACATGATGTTTGCATAAATATCAGCTATGTTTCTTATGAACCAAAGCTTTTTTTTTGTGACTTTGGTTTGTGTAAGGGTGAAAATTTTATATCTTGCACCATTTTTTTGGTATTGCACTTTTTAATGTGGAGATTGTGATTCATTTAGCTTTGTCTTTAACTAAACATTATGAATCATTTGGTTCTCTATTATTGTGATGGTGGATCATAGAGTGGGAGCCGACATGTTGATTCAAAAAACTTGCACACAATTATACCCAATAGTCAACTATGTTTATTGTTAACTAAAGGTTTATAGTAATTTTTTTGTTTATACAAGAATGAAAAATGAATTATTTTTGGGGCATTTATACTATTTAATATGAAGATCTTGAGTGTATGGCTTCGGTACATGATTTTGATTGATTTAGTATCCTAAGTTATCCCATCTTTTAGATGACCATTAATAAAATATCCTAACTTGTACATATAGACAAATTTCCAACTCAAATGATGAATTTTTATCCTAAGGTCAAATCCATAAGTATATTTGACCCTAATGTTTAGAATCTAGATTTCTCCACAAGTTCAAGTTGATCATATTTCAAGATTGACTAATAGTTAAATGATTCTTGTTTTGTATTTATTGAATATCACTTTCTGGTCTATTAACCAAAGGTTTTTTTGTGACTTTGGCGTGTGTAAAGGTAAATTCTTTACATCTTGCACTTTTTTTATAGTACATTATTTAATGTGGAGATCGTGATACTCTTAGTCTTGGTCTATAACCAAATCTATCATGAATCATCAGGCTCTCTATTATTGTGATGATAGATCATGGAGTGGGATCTGATCTATTGATTCAAAAAACTTGCACGCAATTTTGCCTAGTACTCAACTATGTTTATTATTAACTAAAGGTTTTCTATGCTTTTTGTTTATGCAAGGGTGAAAAATAAAAAAAACTTTATTTTCTCTAGTTGTAAGGTATATAATATGGAGATCTTGAGTATATGGCTCTGTACATGATTTTGATTGATTTAGTATTTTGAGTTATCAAGTAACTTTTAAAAGACCGCTGACAAAGGAACTCAATCAATATATAAACAAATTTCTAACTCAATGATGAATTTTTATCCTAAGGTCAAATCCATAAGTATAGATTTGGTCCCAATGTTCAAAATCTAAATATCTCCACCAACTCAAGTTGACCTTGTTTCAAATTTGCATTCAAAGGTCATGTGGCCATGTTATAATGGAAAAAAATAGCATTAGAAATTAATATTTGAATGATTATTATTTTGTATATATTCTGACTAATACTCAAGATTGATCAATGTGCATGAGTAGAGCATGCTCAAATATATATATATATATATATATATATATATATATATATATATATATGTGTTAAGAGACTCTTGCATCTATCTATTGTTTGGTGTCCAAATGACCTCTAGAGAGTCATATTTATGGGTATTATAATGCCATGGGGATTTGATAACTTCCAATGTTGCCTACACTATTAGGTAAACTAGTTACCATACATAGATGACACTTGTCCTACTTTATCAATGAAAAGGAGGAACATTATACCAAGATTATAATATTCGTCCTTGCTTTATATTGTATCAACTCTTTAATTTTGTATAGACTTTTACTTCAGAAAAAATAAAAATTGGTTAACATTATCTATCTTTACTTTAATTATTTTAGACTTGAATTTTTTTTCATATATGGTATACAAAAATTTAGAATATTTCACACCAAATTGTCCACCAACCATAAGATTCGTCAAAAAATTCCTCACCCACCAAAATTGCATTTAATCACCCATCATCCTACATAACTAGAATAAAATTATGCTTTAGAATTTTAGATAGATAGTTACTATTAGAAAAGATATGACATATTGGTCTCTCCGTCTTCTACTTTAATTTTAATAATTTATGTTTTCTACTTAAAAAATTATGCACAATACACTCCACCATACTTGTGTTGACACGTCGTATTAAGAACTCATTTTAGGACAACCAACAACCAATGTGTGGAAGCAGAAGGATACATTGTATGTTGGATGTATATTAATTATTGAGTTCCATATGTAGCATATTTTGACTTGTATGAATGCTTCAATTTTTATGCAATAGTTCTTTAAATTTGATATGACACCAACCATCAAGAATTTGAATATCATTGTGTTTGATAATCCATTGCAACTAGTTGCTTGGAAAATGGATTTTTAGGGGCCATATATTTTAATTTAATAGTTGGATTTCTCAATTATCATGTATAATTAGAAAGATCCCAAAGAGATCTACACCAGTCTTTTATTAGTTCTATAACACCTACATGTTTTGCTCCTAACTCTCAAAAATGTTTTTGGAGTTTTTATTGAAGAAATTTCCCAAATATCACAAGATAT
The DNA here is from genome assembly GCA_028749045.1 of Cupressus sempervirens. Taxonomy (NCBI): domain Eukaryota; kingdom Viridiplantae; phylum Streptophyta; class Pinopsida; order Cupressales; family Cupressaceae; genus Cupressus; species Cupressus sempervirens. Next base: position 53,604,418 of record CM053788.1, on the reverse strand, counting down.
TAGGATAATTCCTTCACCATTAGCTACATTTCACTATTTAGGAGGTTTTAATAAGAGTTTCATGCAAAAATGACAAATTACTAAAATTAGTAATCTTGCCTACAAATAGTGACCTTGCAAAAAAAACTTATTTTAATAAATAAACAATATTTTTTGGTCATGTGATTGCTCGTACGCCCTAGATAGACTTGCATAAGATACTCTAGATAATTTGATAAGTGACCTTGTCACATATTAGGTACGCATAGAGAAATCAAGATGGTCAACCACTTCTTTTCAAAATTCCTTCACCAAAGTGTACAACCAATCATCCAATATGCTTATGTAAATCCATCTATGATTATAGAAGACAACTATGTAGTCTTGTCCAATGTAACAAGCTCGATGCAATTTCACTAGGTCCCACCAAAATCCATACACTATAAATATAAAATTTTAAGTTCATGAAATCAAACAAATTCAATTTGTATCTATATCAACAAGTTCTACATCCTACTCTAGGAATTTGCAACTCTATTAGACTTTCAACTCGTGCTCTTAAAAAAAGTGTTAACACTTACAAAAATTTAACCCATTTTAAATGTATTTGATTCAACTTTCCTTGACTATTCAAATATTGTAAAGATTGATGATTAGTAAATAAAAAAACTCTTTAGGGAAAAGGTAATATATCCACTTGTATAATTTTTGAACTATGACATAAAACTCCTAATCATAAATAACATGTTTTCTTGTCAAGGCATTCAACTTATTTCTAAAATAAGTAATGGGCTTACCTTCCTAACTCAAAACAACTCAAAATGCACATTTCTACCAGCATTACAAACTACTTGAAATGCCTTATTAGAATCAAGTTCCAAAATAGGTTTCTCTATAAATTTTCCTTTCAACACATAAAAATCTTTCCTACTCCAATAGTCTACTTAAATTATTTTATATCCCCTCTCATTATTTTGAAACTAGGTGAGTACAAATAATGCTAACTTTTTTTATGAACTTCATATGAAAAATAGTTAAACCATGAAAATATCTCACTTGAGTAACACTCCTTGGAGTAGATCATTCTTGATTTGTAATTAAAAATCTATATGAATCCTTTGGCTATGTATTATTGTGATGATGCATCACAAAGTGGGATATGAAATATTGAGTCAAAGAAACTTGCACATGATGTTTGCGTAAATATCAACTATGTTTCTTATGAACCAAAGCTTTTTTTTGTGTCTTTGGTTTGTGTAAGGGTGAAAGTTTTATATCTTGCACCATTTTTTAGGTATTGCACTTTTTAATGTGGAGATTGTGATTCATTTAGCTTTGGTCTTTAACTAAACATCATGAATCATTTGGTTCTCTATTATTGTGATGATGGATCATAAAGTGGGAGTTGACATGTTGATTCAAAAAACTTGCACACAATTATACCCAATAGTCAGCTATGTTTATTGTTAACTAAAGGTTTATAGTAATTTTTTATTTATACAAGAGTGAAAATGAATTATTTTTGGGGCTTTTATACCATTTAATATGAAGATCTTGAGTGTATGGCTCTGGTACATGATTTTGATTGATTTAGTATCCTAAGTTATCCCTTCTTTTACATAACCATCAATAAAATAACCTAACTTGTACATATAGACAAATTTCCAACTCAAATGATGAATTTTTATCCTAAGGTCATATCCATAAGTCTATATTTGACCCTAATGTTTAGAATCTAGATTTCTCCACAAGTTCAAGTTGATCCTATTTCAAATTTGACTAATAGTTATATGATTCCTATTTTTTATTTATTGAATATTACTTCCTGGTCTATTAACCAAAGGTTTTTCTGTGACTTTGGCTTATGTAGAGGTAAAATCTTTACATCTTGCACTTTTTTTGTAGTACACTATTTAATGTGGAGATCGTGATTCATTTAGTCTTGGTCTATAACTAGATTTGTCATGAATCATTTAGCTCTCTATTACTGTAATGATAGATCATAGAATGGGATTGGATATGTTGATTCAAAAATCTTGCACACAGTTTTACCCAATACTCAACTATGTTTATTATTAACTTAAGGTTTTCTATGATTTTTGTTTATGCAAGGGTGAAAAATAAAAAACTTTATTTTCTCTAGTTGTAAGCTATTTAATATGAAGATCTTGAGTATATGGCTCAGGTACATGATTTTGATTGATTTAGTATTTTGAGTTATCAAGTAACTTTTAAAAGACCATAAAGGATAAACAAAATATCCTTGTTGAGATGAAAAGATTAATCTAATCAAGGAGGATCAAATATTCAAGCCAGAATTGAGTTCAAAATCTACAAAGACAATTGCATCAACAATTAGAGTTTGGTTCTGGTGTTGTGATGGCTTTTGAATCTGGCAAGGTTGTTGGTTGTGGAAGTGGTAAAAATGATGCTAGGGCTTCTGGCAATGGTGTGGTGGTTGATGGATTTGGCAATGGTATGGTCATTTTTGGCTCTAGTGGTGTGATGGCTTCTAAATCTAGCAAGGGTGCTTGCTACAGAAGCGGGAAAAATAGTGCTAGGGCTTCTGGCAATGGTGTGGTGGTTGCTAGATTTGGCAATGGTGGTCTGATGGCTTCTGAATCTGGCAAGGGTGTTGGCTGCGAAAGAGATAAAAATGGTGCTAGGGCTTTTGGCAATGGTGTGGTGGTTGCTAGATCTGCCAATGGTATGGTCATAACTGGTTTTGGTGGTATGATGGCTTCTAAATCTAGTAAGGGAACTAGCTACAAAAGCGAGAAAAATGGTGCTAGGCTTCTAGCAATGGTGTGGTGGTTACTAGATCTTGCAATGGTATGGTCATAACTAGTTTAGGTGGTGTGATGGCTTATGAATCTGGCAAGGGTGATGGTTGCGAAAGCGGTAAAAATGGTGCTAGGGCTTCTAGCAATGGTGTAGTGGTTGCTGGATCTACCAATGGTGTGGTCGTAACTAGTTTTGTTGGTGCCAGGGCTTCTAGTATTGGTAAGGTGGCTTCCAACACTAATTTTGGTGTGGTGGTTGTCAATTTTGGTTCAGAATCTGGCAAGGATACTTGTGTTGGTGCTAGGATTTTTGGCATTGGTGTGACGATTGTTGGTTCTAGTAGTGACACTGGTGGTGGTGCCAAAGATTCTGGTAAGGGTGTGTTGGGTGCTGGTTTTGGTTCTGTGGCTTCTAAATCTAGCAAGGGTGCAGGTGTTGATGCTAAGGTTTTTGGGAATGATGTAGTGGTTGCCTATGTAGTAGATGTTAAGAAAGGGTTTTCATATGTTGAGTCCTTATACAAGGGCAAGGGTTTGGAAAAGGCTACTAAACCTTTTGTATCTCCTTTGATCCCCACCTGCAAGCCAATTTTGCTTAATTTGTGGGATGAGTCACTTTCAGAAATTGAAGAACATTCTAGGGATCTGTTCAAGGATTCTATTATTTGTCGCTTTAAAGGTTTTTGGCCCACTCTCTCGGAGCTCCATGCTTGAATTTTGAAGCATTGGGTTCCATATATTATGGCTTCTATTGAGATTTTCCCTTTGGTCAAATGTTTCTTCATTATTACTTTTGTCAATTCTAAAGATAGGAAAGCTATTCTCTATGATCAGGTCTTTTATTGGGAGACTCGCTTTCCTTTAATGTTTAAACCATGGCATCTAGATTTTAACCCTCAAACAAAGTCTTTCAAAATCCTATCTTGGTTAAGGCTTCCTATTCTTCCTCTTCATTTTTGGGTGAATTTTGTTTTTATGGAAATTGGCAAGGCTTTAGGGGATTTATGTATGGCTAATTCCCAATCTTTTGAGCATTTCCATTCTACTTATGCTAGGATTCTAGTGGATATTGATTTTTCAAAGGGTCTCCCAGCTAAGATTATTTTAAGTTATTCAAAGGACTCTTGGACTTAATTGCTTGATTATGAGGGCCTCCCTTTTAGGTGTAAAAAGTGTTTCAATACTGGACATATGGCTACTAAGTGTGAGACTGGAAAAACTAGAAATAAATGACCCTCCTCCTGGTGGAAGGGTGTATTGGAGTAGCATTATTTAGCAGTCAAATCATTTGTTCCAATGGATGAGGTTTCTAGATCTGTTGAGCAGGGGGTTCCATCCTCTATATTGGAAATTATTCCTTCTGAGATGGTGAATGCTTCTGATTCCAAGATGGATGCCCAAGTTTCTTATGGGGTTGGTCCTTTGTCTACTAGTAGTGTTAGAACCTTTCAAAAGGAGGTTGAGACTATTTCTAGTCAAGGTGTTAAATCTGGTGTTCTTGGTGTAGACTCTAGTCAAGATAATTCTAGTGGTTTTGGTGTTGAGACCACTAATTTTGGACAAGATAAGTTGCATTGTGCTACAATTGTTAGAGCTAGTCATTGTATATTTGTTGGCTTTGGTAATATTTCTTCTAGTTCTTCTCTTGCTACTATTGGAATTGGTAATCAAATTGCTGGTATTAGTTCCAATCTAATGGAAGAAGTGATGACAGATAGTCCTTGTCAAAAGGATGAGTTTCAAATTGTTGGTATTAGTTCCAATCTAATGGAAGAAGTGATGACAGATAGTCCTTGTCAAAAGGATGAGTTTCTCTCTATTGTTATTGCTAGAATTAGTAATCAGACTATTGATATTAGTTCCAGTTAGATGGAAGAAATGATGATAGATGGTCCTTGTCAAAATTTAGACAAGTTTCCCTCTATTTTGGATTCTCAAAATTGGCACTCTAAGGCTATGGTGGTTGAGGAGGGTGGACAATTGTGACTAGGAAAGGATCTAAAAAGGCCCTTCCTCCATTTGATATGAATTTAGGCTCTCACAAAAAGGGAGTGAAATGGAATTCTTAGTCCCCTTGGCTGGTTAAGAAGTTCTTGTTGGTTTCTTTTATGGTTTTTTGTTGGTGTTGCTAGACATGTAATGTTTTTCTATTGCAACATGCTTCTGGTTTGGATCCCTTTGGGATGTTTGGGCTTTCTTTGAATACCTTTTGGGTCTATGATGTAAAGGGGTTTCGGGTCTCCTCAAAACACTCTTTTACCTTAATCTAAAACTTTTAAAAGACCACCGACAAAGGAACTCAATCAATATATAAAAAAATTTCTAACTCAATGATGAATTTTTATCCTAAGGTCAAATCCATAAGTATAGATTTGGTCCCAATGTTCAAAATCTAAATATCTCCACTAGCTCAAGGTGACCTTGTTTCAAATTTGCATACAAAGGTCATGTGGCTATGTTATAATGGAAAAAAATAGCATTAGAAACTAATATTTGAATGATTATTGTTTTGTATATATTTTGACTAATACTCAAGATTGATCAATGTGCATGAGTAGAGCATGCTCAAATATCTATATATATGTTAAGAGACTCTTGCATCTATCTATTGTTTGGTGTCCAAATGACTCCAAGAGAGTCATATTTATGGGTATGATAATGCCATGGGGATTTGATAACTTCTAATGTTGCCTATACTATTAAGTAAACTGGTTACCATACATAGATGATACTTGTCCTACTTTATCAATGAAAATGAGGAATATTACACCAAGATTATAATATTCGTCCTTGCTTTATGTTGGATCAACTCTTTAATTTTGTAGACTTTTACTTCAGAAAAAAATAAAAATTGTTCAACATTATCTATCTTTACTTTAATTATTTTAGAAATGAAATTTATTTCATATATGATATACAAACTCTAGAGTATTTCACACCAACCATAAGATTTGTCAAAAATTTCGTCACCCACCAAAATTGCATGTAGTCACCCATCATCCTACATAACTAGAATAAAATTAGAATTTTAGATAAATAGTTTTTATTAGAAAAGATATGACATGTTGGTCTACTGCGTCTTCTACTTTAATTTTAATAAGTTACGTTTTTTACTTAAAAAATTATGCACAATACACTCCACCATACTTGTGTTTACATGTAGTATTAAGGACTCATATAGGACAACCACCAACCAATGTGTGGAAGCAGAAGGATACATTGTATGTTGGACGTATGTTATTGAGTTCTATATAGCATATTTTGACTTGTATGAATGCTTCAATTTTTATGCAATAGTTCTTTAAATTTGATATGACACCAACCATCACGAATTTGAATATCATTGTGTTTGATAATCCATTGCAGCTAGTTCCTTGAAAATGGATTATGAGATATATTGTATCTAATAGATTATTATGGATTGTTTGTGACTTGTATGGAGTCATCTAAGAGAGAAATATTTTACAAGAGGGACTAGAGATTGAATTCAAATCATCAATGCTACGAAAACTTAGAGGAAAATGGACTTTTGAGGGCCATATATTTTAATTTAATAGTTGGATTCTCAATTATCATGCATCATTAGAATGATCCCAAAGAGATCTACACCATTCATTTATTAGATCTATAACACCTACATGTTTTGCTTCCAACCCTCAAAAATGTTTTTGGAATTTTTATTGAAGAAATTTCCCAAATACCACAAGATATAGAATAATTCCTTCACCATTAGTTACATTTCATTATTTAGGAGGTTTTAATAAGATTTTCATGCAAAAATGACAAATTACTAAAATTAGTAACCTTACCTAAAAATAGTAACCCTACAAAAAAAACCCTTATTTTAATAAATAAACAATATTTTTCTATCATGTGATTGCTCCTACACCCTGGATAGACCTATAGAAGGCACTCAAGATAATTTGAGAATTGACCTTGTCACATATTAGGTATGCATAGAGAAATCAAGATGATCAACGACTTCTTTTGATAATTCCTTCACCAAAGTGTACAACCAATCATCCAATATGCTTATAGAAATCCATCTATGATAAGACAACTATGTAGTCTTGTCTAACGTAACAAGATCGATGCAATATCACTAGGTCCCACCAAAATCCATACACTATAAATATGTACTTTTGAGTTCATGAAACCAAACAAATTCAATTTGTATCTATATCAAAAAATTATACATCCTATTCTAGGAATTTGTAACTCTATTAGACTTTCAATTCATGCTCTTAAAAAAAGGGTTAACATTTACAAAAAATTAACCCATTTTAAATGTATTTGATTCAACATTCCTTGATTTTTCAAATATTGTAAAGGTTGATGATCGGTAAATAAAAAACCTCTTTAGGGAAAAGGCAATATCTCCACTTCTACAATTTTTGAACTATGACATAAAACTCCTAATCATAAATAGAATATTTTCTTTTCAAATCATTCAACTTCTCTCTAAAATAAGTAATGGGTTTACCTTCCTAACTCAAAATGACATTTCTACTACCATTACAAACTACTTGAAATGCCTTATTAGAAGCTTGAAGTTCCAAAATAGGCTTCTCTATAAATTTTCCTTTCAACACATAAAACTATTTGCTACTCTAGTAGTCCACTTAAATTATTTTATATCCCCTCTCATTATTTCAAATAGGTGAGTACAAATAATGCTAACTTTTTTATAAACTTTGTATGAAAAATAGTCAAACCATGAAAATATCTCACTTGAGTAGCACTCCTTGGAGTAGATCATTCAAGGATATCCTTCCCTTTCTCTAGGTCCATTTTAAGTTCATCTTCTAAGATGAGAAATATATATACACTAACTCCTTTACAAAATTGTACTTCTTTACATTAATCGATAACTTTTCTTCTCTTAACTTATCAATCACCATATGAATATGCATTATATGCTCTTCCAATGTGTAACACTCAAAATATCATCCAAGTATAAAATAACAAATTTATCAAAAATTATTTCAATACTACATTCATGAGTTATGTGAATGTGCTTGGTGCATTTGTTAGCTCAAAAGGCATGACAACCCACTTTTATAATCTATCCTTTATTTTGAAGGTTGTTTTCATTCATCTTTTTCTCTAATCAAAATTTGGTGATTTTAACTGTTTAAATATATCTTTGGGAAGTACTTTGGTCCACTAAAAAAATCCATAATGTTATCAATAATTTGAAATAGAAATATGCATGATAGTAATCTTATTGATAACTTAAGAGTTTGTCTATGCATCCTCCATTCTCCATTCTTCTTGGGTGATAGTACTATACTATTGGTATTACACATGGACCTAAACTCTCTGAAATCAATGCTTTCTCCATCCAATTATTCAACCCTTCACTCTATTCTAGAGTCAATCTATAGGCTTCTTTTTCAAAAAAAACGGCTATAGGAATTAGGTCCATTTGATGATTAATCTTTCTCACTAGTGATAATCTAATATTTACATTATCATATATAGTATCCTAAAAATCATATAACAAATTTGCAACTTCCATGGGTATATCTTCTACTTCCACTTTATCAAATTTTAGAATTAAATCAAAACACATATTCTCATGCTTCATACCTTATAGAAACTTCCTTCCATCAACTACACATATTCTTGCAATTACTACATACATTTCCCTTTGTTTCCTCCAATGGCTTAAGTTTCTCTTAGAGTTCATCTTTTTTCAGATAATGTTTATTTTTGTACCCTTCATGTACTACATTATGATCAAATCACCATGGTCTCCCTAAGAACCTATGGAAAATATCTATAGGCCTAATATCACATAATAACTTATCATGATAATTATAATTTTTTACTCTACTAGAAATTTTTTATTGACCAAAGTCTTGTGGTCCTTCTACAACCAAGCAATCTTGTATGGATTTGGATACACATTTCTCTCTAACTTCAATTTATTAACTATTTCCTTTAGAACAAGATCACTACTGTCATCATCTGTAATAAAAATAAAAACCTTACTATTACACTTACAATTTATATGAAACAAACTCTTCCTTTGTGTAGGTTCCTTCTCATAATTTAGAAATGCTCTTCTAGGAACAAGAACATTTTCTCTCTTAGCATCTTCAAAGTGTGAATATTCAACATCCCCATCTATTTTTTTTCAGTTTATGTATTTCCTTCTAGTATTCTATTTGTCCTCCCTCGATATTCAAGACAACCATATGATCTATGCACTTCTCTATATTGGAAACATGTTCCATGGAAACCTCTGCTTCCTAGTCCTTTTCTCTTCCTCTTTCTCTTTCATATCTATTATTTTGGTCATGATGAGGATATAAATTATTTTACCTCTAATTATAACTTCTACTAGAGTCATCATTATTCTTCTGGTGTTCATTTTAGCATCCATAAGACCATCCACCACTATTTCTACCAAGATCATTTCTATTATTTTTTCTCTCAAACCTCGTGCTTAACTTCTCGTCTACCTTCAAAGAAAATTGATACACATCTTAAATGGTGGACATTATAACCATTATCAACTCATTTATGTAATGGTAACTTTCTCTTTTCCATAGAATGACTCATTTTGATCAAAGACTCAATAGAATTCTTGTGTATATTCATTGAGATATTTTCTTTCTTACTTCAACCATTGTATTTAATCAAAAAGCCAAGATGAAAGTCAACATGAACAAATTGTCTCTTCAATTTTTCCACAATTTGATCTCATCTTGTTATTTCTCTATTGTTCTTCAATTCCTCTCTAACCAAACTTATTTCCACCAAATTTTAGCATGGCCTTTTAGCTTGTTCTTTTAAAACTTGACCCTCACAAGATTTTCTAATTATTCATACTCAAAATATATTTTTTCAAAATATGTGTCCAAACTTCAATCTTTGACCTCCATCCAATCCTGGAAATGGCCCTCAAAATCCTAACCTCGCTAGGATCAATTTATGGCATCTTATAATATTTATATATGTATATATGTACACACACACACACACACAAGTGTGTGTGTATACACATATACATATGTGTGTGTGTGTGTATACATACATGCATACATATATATATATATATATATATATATATATATATATATATATATATATATATATATATATATATAGACACACACACACACACACACACATACATATATCTATGTATATTTATGTATGTGTATGCATGTGCATGCATGTATATATATACATATATGTATATGTGCACACACATATATAAATGTATGTATGTATGTATGTATGTGTATGGAGAGAGAGAGAGAGAGAGAGAGAGAGAGAGAGAGAGAGAGAGATTTGCAAAATATATATTTGTAATCTCTATTGCCAATTCCATCACCTTCCTGAATACACCTAACAACTAATACAAATATTCTTTGGAAATCTAAATATGAATTAATTTCTAATTACACTATATATGTCCAAGAATACATTCCAAAAGTGTTGGAGACATATGAATAATATATTGGATTGCAATGTAAATAGAACTTTTATTCTAATAGAGATAAATTTATTGAAGAAGCTACATGTAGAATTCTTATTGAATAAAGGATTAAGATTGAAGTTGGAAGAAAATATAATGAAAGGGAACCAAGTAGATGTATTTGTCACCATTATAAATTGACACTATCACATTTATTTTATGGTTGTTATCAATATTTGGAAAAAAAAACTTATAATGCTTGTAAATAAACTAGAGCTCAAAGTACTATAAAGGTCATCTATAATATGCAGTGGGATAAACATGATTTGAAAGAATAAATCAAACGAGTTGTAAAAGGAAACAACATAATTTGCAAGAATTTCCTTATAATAATCGTGTAAATAGAATTGGGTTGTAAGTTAATTATAAGGACTATTTCTATGGTTTTAAAATTATACTTAGTTTTTCAAATCATAAAATACAACCAAGTTTTGATTTTGAAGAGTATTTCAAATGAGTAGTACAACACTTGGTGTATTACTAAAACATTTAAAAATATTATAATAAAGATATCTAATTCTTTTGTCCTTATAATATATTCCTTAATCTAAACATGACCATAGCAACATATGAAGTGAAATGTTAAATATACAATCCTCATAAAATATACTTCATGGGTGAAATTGACTATCAAATACATCTCTAATTTGTGATAGAAAAAATTCAAAAACAATATGAAATACATTGCAGCAAATTTCAAAAAGGATTATAGTGCAACATTGTCAAATATAAGAAAATCAAGCGTTTGAATTTTGACATATAATAATAGACATATAAACCTCTTTTTTATTGATCATTATTTTCATGCAATAGTCTCAAAGATGTCTATGTTGATGTTTGACCTTGAATTAAATGGTGTAAGAATCTTAACCCATGCTCATTAAGGATAAAATCAGCGCTATAACTAATTACTTTTATTTTATGTTTTAATCTACATGGAAGAGGAAAAATAGTCCATAAGGCTAAAAGAAACAATGTAAATAGAAAAAGCGGAGTCTAAGGGCATACACCAAGAAAAAAAATCATAAGACAACGCTACAAGAAAATGAAAGAAGGTCATGTGTTTGATCCTCAAAAGTCTTAGATAATGCTCTTGACAACCAATAATACAAAAAAGTGTGTCATGGCATGTCACTGGGGTTTGCTAGGTTTGTGATGTTAGATAATTGGGAGGGGGGGGAGGTCCTTTATAACACTTTCAAAAACTTAACAACTTCAACTATCAACTAACAAGCTTAGTAAATATATCAAACTCCACACTAATCATCAATTCAATCTTTGCCAATAAGCTATTAACTTATATACCAAATATCAAAGTAAACTTCATTAACCTTATGTATATCGAGTTGTGGCAACAAATAGTAAACATGAAATAACCTGCAACACAATCATTCGCACTATTTGACACAAGTATTTTTAACGTGGAAACCTTGTTAAGGGAAAAACTAGCTAGGACTAGTAACCCAAAATTTTCACTCTTCTAAAGTGAGCTCGGTTAGGAGCCAACCTGATTAAAGGTTACATGCACATTGTTAATGTGGCCTTGTTAGGGGATTCACACCAAAGATCATCTAGAACTTATCACTCCTAAATTTTGGTGGCCTACTTTAAATAACTTACAAACATTCAATAGAATTTCACCTTAAAAATGATTTACAAATAAGACTGTTAATTCCACCCGGTTAAGAGATTTTTTGCTACAATGGTTAGATAGTAACAATGAAATGATTTGATAAATAATGCAACTACTTTTGGTGTTTCAAATCTCCACTTTTCTCATCCTCTATTTTTTTTTGTCTATCTTTTCCTTCCTTTTGGCTGATCCACTCATATGCACATCAACTTCACACATCACTTGTTGGAATTCACAATGTTGCTCTACTCGATGACCCTTTGGCTATCAATTACAATATCAACAAGATAAAAAATAATGTAAATCTCCCTCATCCCTTTAGTAGGAAAGTTATTGCCACTTCACCATATTCTCCAATGTTCTGTTTCTTAATCACAACCATCTGATCATCATCTAGCTTGGATACATTGAATGTAGACACTCAAGTATCAGACTTTCTCCTTAAGCTTTGAACTTCTTTTCAAATCATTAAATCTCCATCATCAGATTTTTTTTGAATCTGTCCAATCATATATCTCATGTTAAAAACTTTGTCGTTATCTTAGAAACTTCTTGATCAATCCATATTTTCATCCAATGTTGACCTTCAATTGAATCTTGTAGAAATTGTTCATATTCTCCTTGGTTGATTAACACTACACTCACTCAATCAATACTAAGCTCAGTTAACACTATTTTTTCTCAAATAATATTATGCATCCTTCACTTCCTTAACATGTTCTTGGGGACTATTACTCCTTCATTTACCAACCTCACTGTCTAGCTTAATACAACTCATTGTTTCTTTGTCTTTCCACCTCATAACTTATTTCTTTCTTTATCAACCAACATAGATTGCTTATACACAATCCCAACACTTAATTAATTAATGTAAAATAATCAATCCAATATAATCTTTCCAAAGTCTAACTCATGAAGTGCCCATTGAAATTCTCATATTATCAATACTTTCTTCCATTCTGCTTTCTTCTTTATTAATATCTTTACAAACCCTCTTCATCAATCAAAACTACATAGTGATCTCTCTAGTTTTGTTGTCTATTAGTGTCAAAAACTTACTCATATAAAAGGAAGAGTTAGTCGTTCATCAATATGATGAAGTTACTCTTTATAGGTCGAGTCATGCATTTGTAGAGACTTGTAAATAATCTTGTATATGTTGAGCTCTATAGGAGTCGAGAAAGTGTTTGGTTGTTGAGTACTCCTATTTAATATGAGTTTAGTAAATGGTGAGTAAATAGATTATATAGATTATATGGATGCCAACTCATACAAAAGGACTCAAGTTAGTTAAGGTTGTGTATTAGCAGAAAGAATAGTTACGACTGAGCATTAGAAACAATATGTGTCGAGTAACAAAGTGTGAACAAGAATGTCTAAAATGACACAAACTTTGAGGTAAACCATTTTGAGCCAACATGTAAATAGAATTTAATGATTGCAGAGTTTTTTACAAAGATTGTTACACATTTTGACATGGATCATCAATCCCTATGAAGGGAGGAGAACCAATTAGATGAAGAGGCAAAGAGGAAAACATCTAGATCATTGATCATATTCTAGAAGACTCTATAGATGTCTTTAAAAGGGAAGATCCAAATCCTATTCATAAATGGTAATGGTAGATGTGTGAAATGAAGTGAAGTATTGTATGCAAAGGAGTTAGGTTTTGGAGGCTACAAGAGAAAGCTCTAAAGTAATAGAGTTAAGAGACCTAGTGAAGTAGTGAAGAGCATAGTAAAGATATATCAAATAGGAGATCAGATCAAAGATTGGAAGGAGAAGATCTGTAATTAGCATTGATAGAATAGATCGAAGGATTAAGTAGTGAATCATTTTGGCAAAGTGAATCAGCGTAAATCTCTTAATAGAGTGATCCTAACAAGCCTATGTAAATATCTTAACAAGGTCCTTACTTCATTGTAAGTGTTAAATAATTTAATCAAAGTAGACCTAATAGTCTTTGTAAAGCTCTTAATAAGACATACCTCTCATAGGGCAGACTATAAAAAGTGATCAAATTTGTAGTCCTAACAAGCTAACTTTGTTACTAGATTAGTCAAGATTTATAGGTGTCATCCCCACCCCAATTTTAATTCACCTTGGAGGGTTTCTAGGTAACCAACATATTTGTGTTATGTGTTTACATTTTCATGATGATGGATGTGGTACATAGTTAGATCTATTTCAACATCTGAAGTTTAAGTTATGTTATACATAATCTAGATATGAGATGGATAATACAGTGAATGCAGGGTAAAAGCACAGATATGTGTCACCGTTTATGATACAAAAACCTATTTTGGTCAAATCTCATTTCTCTATCAAAACTCATTTTTTTTCAAAAATTAAAAATACCCTTTTATAGATCTCAGATTCAATATCATCATTATATAAATTTTTGAGTGGTTTGATTAGTTATAATATGTTATAATCTAAAAATATTATAAGTTGATATTTCAACATTTTAGAAGATGCTCCCTTAGAAAAGGAGAAAAAATAGTAAATCATATCAAAAAAAAATTTAAAAAAATTTATCTCTAGAGGAGAGAATGCTCTTCATGAATATGTAATTTCTTTTCAAGAAGGTATAGATTTGATAGGGAAGTTTTGACGGGAGGAAAAAACTATTGGATTCTGATAAGGTCGAGCTTGAGTACTTATAACAAAGAAAATATACATAAAAAAATAACTTTTTTTTTTTTTTTCCCACTAGCTATACAAGTCATCTATAAGATATTTTCAAATCAGAACAAAAAAAGATGATTTGCATATACTTGTTTTACGGGAACTACACCCTTTATTTTTACAGTTAAAAAAGGGACATCAAAATAAAATAAAATGAATAATTCTTACTCAAAAAAATTATAAAAATTATAGGCATAAAATTCATCCAATTCTACACATTTCATTAGTTTACATCATCTTCATATTTTAAACACAGATATCATTTTTTTTGTCATTAATCTTGAACTGTCACATTCTGATATCATGTTTCTTTATAAAAGGTGACACAGGTTTGTGCTTTTACCTTGCAATCAAGTTGTTTTAAAAGTTGAAAATTTTAGTGATCCTGATTCCCCCCCCTCCCATGCCCTCTCAGTATCTTAGTTTCCCAATAAATATCCAACAATTGGTATCTGAGTAGAGTTCTCTTAGAAGAAGTTTAACCACTTGAGAGTTTAGATCTTGGAGATGGAGGGTTAAAAATTGGGAAAGATCATTGATAATCAAATGTTTGACATCCAACTCATACTGCAACAACTTGAAGCAACAAGAGAGGAATTGAGGAAATCCGTAAGGAAAAGAAAGGATATGGCTATTCAATAGAATGACACACTTTATCAAGAAGTTGACACTCAAGAATTACTTGATGATGAAATTTCTATTGAAAGTGATACAACTATTGTAGGTCTATTGGAAAATAACAAGATTCTGAATGAAGAAGTTAGTGGATTGAAAAGAGAACGTAAAATCCAATTAGTAAGACTATGTGAAGTGACTGAACAAAAGAGAAAAAATGAAGAAGACAAAATCATCTAGTTGAAGAAGACAAAAGAAAAATACCTACCAGACCTGAAGAAAGGTCATCTGATGTACAAAAACTTACAAACAGTCAGCTAGACATGATAAATCAACTTATACTTGCAAATCAAGAACTGAACATGAAAGACACGAAGATAGAAATTTTGAGATCACAAAGTGACCAACTAAGGAATGAGCTAAGATTTGAGAAAGAGCTCATGGAAAGGATGAACAAGCTTAGTGAAGCAATAAGATATTTTGAAGAACTGGTGAGATTACCGAGGTCATCCAGTGACACCTCTATATTAGGGCATATCAAACACCGATTATCTACTAAAGAAGGAGACTCATCCAAGAGTAGGGAGAAAAAGGAATGCAAAGACAAAAGACAAACCTACATGGATTTGTAGAAGCAAGATTGGTAGGAAAATCCCTATAACTAAGTTTACTAATAATTGTGTCAATTGCAAGAAGTAAGGTCACCAAGCATATGAATGTAGATCAAAAGTTAGCAACATACCTGCTGCACCTAGATCTGAAGGGTATTGTTACAATTTACAAAAGTATGGACATAAAGTACATGAATGTAGATCAGAGGCAAAGTATGGTTGGACAACCAAAAGGCAAGATAATGCACCTAAGAAAGGTAACTCTTACAATTGGGACTACAATACATGGTATAGTTGTCACTATTGTGGAGAGTATGGTCATATTCTAGAAAATTTCATAAGAATACATTTCAAAGGAATTTACAAGAAATAGTTGAATGGAAGCATAGTTTGTTTTAGTTGTCACAAGGTTGGACATGTTATTAAGAATTATAGGACCCAAGCACCAACACAATCAAAGAAAGAGATGAATAAAACCTGGAAGAAGAAGGTTGAAGCTAGAAGCAATGGAACAAATGAAGCCGAGATCACCCAATCCAATGGAGAAGGTGATCACACTATCTCAAACTAATCAAGTAAGGTATTGAAGGAACTGCATATTTGATGACTTATCTTACATCAATTCCTAATGCAAATTGTGCCAAAGTTCATATCCACATAAGAAAAATTGCACTAGAACAAATTCATGGAAAGATCAGTACAGTGGAATCATTTGCATGTTGAACATTAGTAATACTATATGTATTGATTGAGCATTGCAATATGGACTAAGTACTCAAAACAACCAAAGTTACATATAGGCTGAGTTGGTATTAACTGAGCTATTTGATGAAGACCAAGTTAAAAGTGTAGCAACAACTGAGAAAGTTGGATTCCACCTAACTATGTACAAAACATTTAAGAGTGACACTTGTCCTTCACTTAAATATCATGTTATTTCTAAAATTGCTATGAAAAGAGATTCAATAGTGTGTTATCATCAATACCACCTACAATTATTATGATTCATGATGTACAAAGTTGTTATATGTGCCAAATTGGTGAAGTGGGAGATTATGAAATTCAGTTGGCATATCAGAAGTTGTGTGATGAAGGAGTATTGAAGGACGATTCAAGATTGTTGAGAGGAAAGGGTTAAAAATTTTCAAAATTGAATGGATCAAGGTTGTGTTGAGCCGAATTCATGATATGGAGTTATGGCTAGAGAATGAGCCAGTAAAAATCAAAAAGAGAATTATTCATATTGTCACAAGATACCCAACATTTGATAAAAAGAAGACCATGTGATGCCAATGTAAAGAAGCAATCAAGGCAAACACCAAGGCCGAGTGCAATGGATGAGGCATGTCTATTTGAAACATTACCGATCCATTGAATGAATTTGCAGTGAGGGTGATTGCACACAAATTCTATTAGTTAAGGTGACTGAACAATGTGTCATTTATGGTTGTAGATCAAGCCTGGAAGATTGTGATGAAAGATCATGAATATGATCTTGTCGAGATTCAATGCTTGCAGTTGGTAGAGAACCCATTATCAATCAGAAAAGTGAAGAATTCAATTTGTAAGTTTGGATCACTGATAATGTGTATTTTCTTTTATACTCAGAGTTATTTTTCTATTGTTGGAAATATTGTGTGGGAACAAGGTAAACTTGCTACCAGGTAGATAAGTGAGTATATTACGAACTTGGGAGACAATATTGAGAATGTGTTAGATGGCTATTTTGATGAATTCAAATGTAAAATGAGGAAGAGAACAAGGATTCCTACATCCTTAGTTGAAAAGTATTATAATAATGTGTGTTTTCTAGTTGACATTGAATACACATATGTACAAGGAGTTAAGTCAAGGATAGCTTGGCTTAAACCTTTTGACATGAAATTGAAATTAATGATGTGAGTGCAACAATGACTTCACTATTAACTTAAGATATTGATGCAAAGGCCAAGTCCTTTAGAAAATATGAAGAAGAAAACACAAGAATAACAATAGATATAAAGATTGGTTCTACTGACAATAGAGGGAAAAAATGATTAAAGACCTAAAAGGGAAACTAGGCACACAAACTAAGGTGAAGGACCTTTAATGATTACACAAGGTCTTGGAGAGGATCAAGATAGTGATGATATTGTAGAGGAAGAGGAAGAAAGTGCAAAAAAAATAGAGTAAAGCCCTAGCACTTTTCACCCCACTAGCAAAGAAGGCCAAAATAGTCAAAATCATTAAGCCTAAGGTAAGGAAGAATGTAAAGAAGGTAACATCTAAGCCCCTCTCTCCTCCTACACTATTGAGACTGAGAACCAGTGTGACAACAATAGCAAGTGTCGAGCCACCATTGAAAAAGGGTATTGTAAGAATTAAAAAACCTAGTGAAGGTTCTAGTGGCACAAGTGTAGTAAAAGGAAAATTGCTAGCTACCAAAGGTCAGAAAAAGAGAAGAAAGTTGATAATGCACAAAGATAATGAAGAGGTTGATGCAGAGAAAAATAGATCTGATGAACCAGGTCACTACCAAGTCACTATGTTTATAATGCCTAATACTATTGATGAGGTATGTGACAACATTAAAAATTTTGCAGGCTTATCAGGCTTCAAATTTATAAAGTATGGAACATTAAGTGTTGTACTAAGGTAGAAGAATCCATACTAGAGATTATGACTATATTTAAATTAACACCTATAGAGATAGGAAGCAATATTCCTAATGAACTGTATACTAGAATTGATGCCAAGTGGCAAAAGGAAACAATAACTAAAAGGAAAATAAGAGAAGGAACATTAGCTAAAATTATGCCTAAGCTAACAACTAAGAAAAAAACAACATATTTATAGAAGTATAGGAATATATTTGTTCCTAAATGTAGAGCATTTATGATATTGCAAAATAAAGTTGAGGTTGTTGTACATCAAAATGAACTACTATGGAAGAGTGTTTTTGGACTAATTATAGATGACAAAGGTAAAGGAGGTGTACAAGAGATTGAAAAGGATAAAATAACTGTTGAAGATGTACTTAGTGATAAATAAGACACAAGTGTGTCGAGATTACAAGAACAAGGCATTGTATCCCTTATTTGTTCCACCACACCTGACACTCCTATAATTTAGCAAATAAGAGACTATCCCAAATTGGGAGAGATGCAAACTCCAATTGTCAATCCTCTTGCTTAGAGTTCAATAGGTACAAAGGAGTCAAAAAAGGAAAATGAAGCACCTAAGGCTTTAGATGTGCAATACAAGTAAGACAAAGAATCAAATGTAGATCAGTCTACTATAGGTCAACAAGGACCGCAAGTCTTAAGATCTCTAGCTAAGGGAATCAAAGAGATAGAGCTGAAAGAAAAGGAGAAGGCAAAAGAAGAATATAAGAACAAGCCAAGTGTACAAGCTCACACTCCACCCTTGACTACATCAGTTCCACATTTGCACAACAGGTGCAATACCCTACATATCAAATCACACCGAGTGCTACTATTTTTGTCTCTAGCACTGATACATAAGGTAGACTGAGTGGTGAAATCCCTTCATGTACTCTAGCCCTAGTTGTGTTAAGAAGCAACACTCCCAAGAAGGGAAAAGGGAAGAAGAAGAAGGTTAGTTCTCCAAGTACTACTATTACCTTGGATGAAGTTATTAACATATTGGATTGGGATTTAAAGAATCTCATGTTTGAACAAACATTAATATTTGAAGACATTTTGGTAAGGAAAAAGAGACAAGAGGTGATGAGAAGAGAGCAACAATAATGACAAGTGTTGCATGATACCAAAGATATATTTGTTGATGCATTTGATATTCAGAACATTAATGAACATGCCCCTATCATCTCTCAGTTAGTACAAATGGTTGAAAAAGTCAACAGTGGGGATATAGAAGCAAATGAAAAGTTAATTGCCTGGTTAGAGAAAAAGTTTCTGCTGTGATTGCATTGAGGAAGGTTGAACTGTCAGCACTTGTACAGAATATGGAAGAACTTGTTAAGAAAATACAAGATCTATACAATATTCTTTGTGATGTACTAAAATTCACAAATGAGTTCCAAGCTAGCATTCAGAAGATTCAAGATGATCTAAAATTATCAAGAAATTTTATCTCTCAATTAGTTGGATCAAGCTCAATGCACTACAATAGATTATTATTTGGACAAGGTAGGTTGGTCGAGCTACACATGATAGATAGAAAAATGAGGGCCAAGCTTATCTCCATATAACAATCCATGTTGATACCTCATTTTGAGTTCATACAATGAGAGTTGGTTTCAGCAAAATATCTAGTTTAAAAAGATCACAATATTTCTATTTTTGATAGCTTAATTGACTTAGTTGCAAATTTGGAGATAAAGATTCAAGTTTTAGAATTAGTAAGAACCACATAGGATCATGCTCTTGCCATGATCATCCAAACTCATAAATCGTACATTGAAAAATATGGTTTGATTCCATTCTCACAACCCCAATAGTTGACATAAGTGACAAAATCAAGGGGGATAAGAAATAAATTTCAAGTATTCAAGATTCAATGGGATAATGAAGGATATTTAAAAATAATCAAATTAGAGATCTAGAGCTCAGATGAATAATAGAAGAATAGAAGTCAGAACAAAGGTATGACAAGCTACATTAGACTATTTGAGTCTTGTAACCTATGTATTGTATATATGACACTAGTGCATTTGGGTTCATTTTTTGACCTTTATTGGTTAAATTTTCGACCCAGTTTTCAACCAAAATCGACCAACCCATTGGTCGATTTTTTTTTGGTCGAAATTTCAACCAACTCACTGGTTGGTCAAAATTTTGACCAACCTATTGGTCAAAATTTTGACCAAGCTATTGGTCGAAAACCTTCCAAAGCCATTGGATAAGTTCAATTAGGAATTGGTCAAAATTTATACCAACAAAGGTAGAAAAAAATTTGGTCGTTGGTGGAAATTTTGACCAACAAAGGTAGAAAAAAATTTAGGCATTGGTGGAAATTTTGACCAATGAAGGTGAAAATTTCTACCAACAAAGGTAGAAAAAAATTTAGGCATTGGTGGAATTTTCGACCAATGAAGGTGGAAATTTTGACCAACAAAAGTAGAAAAAAATTTGGGTGTTGGTAGAAATTTTGACCAACAAAGTAGAAAAAATTTAGGCGTTGGTGGAAATTTTGACTAATGAAGGTGGAAATTTTGACCAAGAAAGGTAAAAAAAAATTTAGGCGTTGGTGGAAATTTCGACCAATGAAGGTGGAAATTTCCACCAACAGTTAGGTGTAAATTTTTTTCAGGCATTCTATAAAACAGTTCACATGCCTTGCCTATGATATGACATTTTGCATGCATCCTACACTCTCTCATCTGGCTGATGATGGATTACGTAGAGTGATCTAAAACCATGATTCTAAAAAACACACAGTCAAATCCAAAATGAACTTGCACTACAAATGGATTGTGGAAATTTGATATTGTTAATTTTGCATGCATGTCTACCAGGACAAATATAGTTTTAAGTTGTGATTGTCTGGTAAACATGCATGCGATTTTACCAATATCATATTTCCACAATCCATTTGTAGTGCAAGTTCATTTTGGATTTGATTATGTGTTTTTTAGCATCATGGTTTCAGATCACTCTGCGTAATCCATCATCAGCTAGATGAGAGAGAGTGTAGGATGCATGCAAAATGTCATATCATATGCAAGGCATGTGAACTAATTTATAGAATGCCTGAAAAACATCGAGAGTAACTAATATGAAGAATATATAGTTAGTTATATGATTGAGACAAATCATGTACATTGGATGAAGGCAGTCCATGGCTGACAGGGCCCCCCAAAAGATAAAACATATGATAAAAAGAATTATTTTAATGTTTTGAACATATGGGGTATACATAACATGACTTATTATTGCACAATTCAACTAAGTTCGGTTAATTTCCATAGGGATCGTCCCCATTTAATGGTGAACATTTTGCCACATTTCAAGCCTCTTTATTATACAAAGAAATGGATAGCATGAAAAGTTGAAGTAATGTCAAGCCATTTATTTACTTGATATATAATGTGAATAGAACTATTATGTTGCTCAACAACAACCACCAAATAAAATTATCATCATGTACCCAAAAAGGGATGGATGGAATTTCGGAACTGACCTCCAACTAACTACTATCACCATCCCTCTATATTATAAGTTATAGTGGTGCTCTAGATTTTCTCTATTCCATCATACACTTACATATCATATACTTTACCATAGTCCATATCAACAAGGTCAGAGAGATCAGTTTCATTTGACTGGTATGTGGAAGACCTTGATGTTGAGAAGTTGTGTGATTCACATGGAGTGGAAGGTGTTTTGGCCCCTTGGAAGCAACCTTCATCTCTTTTACCAGCTTCTTTATTCTTACTTGGAGAAGCATATTGCTTTGAATTGCCCCCATGGCTCCTTGCAGATGATGCCAAGAGTGTCCTTGCTATTTTCTTCTGCCATAATATAATGTTGAAAAGGTGAAAATGTTCATGGAGCTCACATTGAACATGTTGGAAGGTCCTTGTCAAACATGGGTGCAGTCCTCATAATAGGATTTCTTTCAAAGAAATTTGTTGGCTTCAGTTCAAAAGTAGAAGAGACTATTGGCATGATTTGGTAGTCCTCTTGGCAAGGAAGATGATGGAAGCCCATTGTGTGCCAGAGTACAATGTCTTTTTTCTCAATTGGGTGATCCTTGAAACACAAAATCATAAAGAGCTTCATATAAAGATTGGGTCCCTTTTATAAATTGAGTTTGAGAAGTTTGGTTATTAAAACTTAATAGAAATTTGGGGAAAGTGATTCTTACATTTGAGATTTGAGTAAGTTCAACTTATAGAAACTAATTCAATGCAATTCAATCTATAGAAATACATTAATCTATTTGTGTCCATGAAAAACTCTCTATAAATGTATGAATTTTATGGTATTCAAACTTACCTATCAGACCACGCAACCAGAGTATCATCACCTTGGCTTTGATAAGAATACAACCCACCAGCCCACTCCTCACTACAGTTGTATGGAGTTATCCATATCTAATACATGAAAAAGTGTTCAGTGCCATCAAGCGAGGTAGATTTGGACTTAATGTTTAGTTTTGATTCTAAATAAACCTCAATAGAAACAATGGACAAAAATAGGCATGGCCAACTACAGTGCACAATTTGGTTTTGGCCACATATACCAACATTAATTTCAAAAACAAATATAAGAGATGAAATTCAAAGTCTGATTGGGTTCATCCTATAGTGTTTTGGTTTTATGATGGTGATATTGTTGTGACCATAACGACTCAAACTCCTGTTGGCTCATTGTGATCGTAGTTTTCTACCTTTAACAATCTAATGTGCTAGTAGGCTTGAGCATCAATATTGATAATTGGGAATGAGGTTCATTGTTTGTGGCCTCACTGATTTTTTGATCTAGGTCAAAAGCATTTCATGTTTCATGTATTGGAAGAGTGTCATGCCAACATCACTGGTCACCTTTAATGCTCTAATGTGCTCGCAGGTTTGAGCATGGGTATTGATAATTGGGGATGAGGTCCCTTGTTTGTGACCTCACTGATTCATAGCTTAGGTCAAACACCTCTCATGTAAGGGAAGGGTGCCATGCTAGCATCACTGATTATTGAAAAATTTCACCAACATTTAAAAGAAAAATGAAATTCAAATTCTTGTACAGACCTGGTTGTTAGTGAAGGAACCTCGGAGTTGAGGAGGATCATTGTGATCAAGCAAGCTTGCAGCTATGCCCCCAGGGACAATTTTGTATCCTACTAGATTTCCTATCTTTGTCTTCCTCAATGGATTGATCATATGAAACTTGGATGGATGATAGATTTTCAACTTAACTTGAGCATCCTTCTTTGTTTTGGCAAAGTGTATCTTTGTTGTCCAGAAACTTTTCCTTGGAGTTGATCCATCCTTCACCCTATGCTTCGCCATCTTTACCTGAACAAAGGAGTTGTCTCTACCATCAATATCCATGTCCAAGTAGAATGTCAAGAAATGTTCATGGATAACACCAATTATGTAAAGAATCTACAAATACCAAGAGAAAGAGAAAACCAGAGGAATTTCCTGCAAATAGTTTATAGACAACATACATATCCAAAATAGCAATCAAGTCATTCATATGTGAAGGTAAAAATAATTAAACAACACAAAGAGAGTGAGGAGATGAGAACAAGGCAATTTCATGGATTTTGAGGCATTGAACCAGTTTCACTAGATCAAAAATAGAAACAAGAATCAAAGGAATTTCTCCTTTGTATTTAACTTTCAAAATGAGAAGGAACCTCTTGAAAATGAGGAATATGGAGCTTTTATTCCCCTTGAGATTGGTGAGGAGGCTTAAAACTGACAACATATTCTGGAAGAATGTGTGTATTCATGTGAGTGCTCCAAATAATGTAATGCTTTGGAATGGCAATATTGTTAATGCCGGAATCAAACTTTTCACAACTCAGATGAAACTGAAGAGAATCAAGAGGAACTTCCTCAACATTCCCCAAAATAACTCAACACAACACAGCATGTTGTTCCTCATTAATGTCCAGGTTTGAAAATGGAACACTATAAAGAATAAACAATAATAGTAAGTCAAACATTCCTTCTTAAATAAAGAATATGCATTTTAAAGGAAAGAATATTCTGGAATTCAAACATTTAAAAAAATCCCCACCAAGACATCATCTTTGAACATAATCTTTCATACCTCAGGTAGGAGCAATCTTTAGGAGCAAGATAAACACCAACACCATATGCCATACCACCATTCATTAATCTATTATTGCTAAAACCATGTATTATAATTGATGATATACTTGTGAACATACAACTTCAAGTATCAACAAATAAGTCCCGAACTGAAAAATTTAGAACCATGTACTTCATAATTACCATAATAGAATAAGTAGACTCCAGCAAAAATACTAAGAGCATTTTACTCTTGGGATATGAGATGAAATAAGTACCTCAGTAACATCCTAAAAACTTCTCAAATATAAACATTAAAATGGATCACAAATTTCAAGACTCATAAACCCAAGGATGCAGACTGCTCTGCCAGTCAGACACACCATCTGGAAACCATAGGGCTATTTCTTTCTTTGCACTTTCCACTGCATCACTACCATGGATGACATTCCTGCAAGCATTGCATATTATTAGAACAATAGAATACAATTTTTTAAAACAATCCAAAAAAGAGTTTCCCAAATTGTTATAAACATTGAACTTGAATCATTTCCTACATCAACTAGACATCTATGATTATACTTGTTAGAAATGGAAAAAGAAATATGTAAATAAGCAAAACCAAGAAAGAATCTAAGTGAGTTAATGCATGAAAAGATATTACCATAAGATAGGAGAGATAAAGCTTCAAGATCCAACACCATGAGACAAGATATTTTGAAAGGGGAAAGCAAAGAAAACCCCTTGTGATGTTATGAATGAGGCATGAAAAGCCTAAGAAGAAAGAAAGAGAGAGCAAGAGAGCAATTGCTCAACAATAATTGAGAAGAGGAAGAAACCTCATTGTTAAATGAGAGAAGAGGGTCATCTCTTAAATAGAGATGAGAGAGAGGAGTTAGAATGTAACTCCCATGTCTATGAATGCCACCATTCATAAGTGTGTGAGGCCAAGTGTGAGATTCCTCTTAAGGAGGAATAATCTAAATTAGAAATTACAATAAATATTTGTCCTCACATATTCCACTAGATGACAAAATAGGATGTAGTGGAAAAAGGACAAAAAATAAATATATTAGGATACCTTGGCTTATATCCTAATATATTACAACAATAAAGAAAGAAGGTCTAACCTTGGTTTATAAATATACCAAGGAAAGATTACAACTTCTAACAATACTTACAAGATCCATCAAAAAAATTGGTTTAATAGAGCCTTCCTCCCCATATTTACTCAAACATGCTTGATGTGTGTTCCCTTAACATTTTGTCATTTATGAATGCATATTCAAATTGCAAACTAAAATTTGGCAAACAAAAAACAAAAAATAGAAACAAATTTTGAAAATGACAATCCTCATTATCAGGCTTCCATATTCTATATCAATAGCATTCTATTTTCTAGGTTCAATTGTATAGTAATCTTAGTATCACAGTTTGGGATCATCTTAATTAGTTGTTGTCCACCACAAATTTACAAAGCTGTGATGTTGATATTTAGCTATCATCCATTACACATTTACAAAAATTAGGGTTATGGCTCATCTTCACAGTAAGTGCTTTATTGAAACTTTAGTGAAGGAAAATCTAACCATTAACTCTTCTTAAATTTGTAGTGGAAGAAACATAAATAGGAGATAAAAGTTGACATTCAAATGTGTAAAGTTGTGACTGCTTGACTTTATTAGCATTGACCCAGCTTCAAACTCAAGCTATGGTTGCAAATGATGCAAGGTGTAAACTCAAAACTTAAAGACTTGGGTAAACTTCACATCATAGATGTTTCCCTTCTGACAATCCCCTACCCAAGGGCAAACACACAGTCACTTCCAAAAGAGTGGGTTCATATCTTCAAAGTGTGTGTAGATGACTGCAACAAGTAAAGCCCTGGGCAAATCTCACCACATATTCATACCCCTCACAGCACAATCATTTACCAAAATGAATGGCAAGCACTAACAAAAAAATGAGGTTAAAAAAAACCCTCAGTATGGGTGAAGATGATGGTAGGGTAAAAGTCCTCGTAAATTCCACAAAATAGATATTCCTCTTTTAACATAACTACTTAGCCAAAGAGCAGCATATACCTAAGTCAAGAGGATTAAGAGTTGGCCTTTTACAAAGGTTATAAAAATAGAAACAACAACATCGTATGAAAACTTGATGCATTGTCAAAACTTGGAAGACATGGTTTGGGTATTTTAATTTAATCAATGGCATAAAAATGGCACATCATAATCTAGATAAGACCATAAGCACTATGCACACAACAAGAAAAGTGCATTAAGAATTGATGAAGCTAAAAAAAAGAAAAAATTCTATGCTGCAATTTTAATTAAAGTAACATGAGCAAGAAATTTATGTTCTCTTATATTCAGGGTTACATTTTTAACCTTCCTATCTCAATTGCATAATCGCCTCTAATTTTTCCAAGGGAAGAAGCTAGAGGATTTGTTGCTCCTATGATTGTTCAGCCAGTTGCAACCACATTTTTACCCTCCTAGACCATAGCAACCACTAGGCTAGATATAATGTACTCTACCAAACCACCAAAGAATGGTTTTGCAGACAGGTCCTCGTAGTGTTTCTTGGCAAATGATCTTTCCACAGAGACCATTTTCAGACCTAACAATAAGTTCAATGCATATTAGAATTGTTACATGATAACAATAGCTTAGTTTTCCTAAGGGATCCATCAAAATAATATATTATGCTATTGTTAAGTTCGATTACACAAAAGGGTTTGATTCTTACCTTTCAGATAATATCCCTTTTTCTCAAACCTTGAAATAATTTCACCCACCTATATACTTAAGGAAAGAATCATTATCCACCCAAAAATATTCCTTCAAACTCTTGCACAACACATACTACAAAATTACAAATGAAGACATATAGAATTAAGGAAAGAATCATTATCCACCCAAGAATATTCCTTCAAACTCTTGCACAATATGTAGTACAACATTACAAATGAAGACATATAGAGGAAGAAACTAGCAGTTCATCTCATTTAGTAAAGTTCATGTAAACAAACCAAAAAAGTGATACTATCAGACACATTCTACAATGTGAGTCTACTAGCATAAGTAGAACTTCATGAACTTTTATGAATTAAAATCAAATACTTCCACTGGAAGTCAACATTAACAATAACAACAAAATAGATCACAAATTGCACTATTAGTTACACATAGACGTCAAAAAAGATGCCGAACATCTCTCGATTTTAAATATATTACTAATTTAATCACAACTAATTTCACTCATTGCAAATAACACAAACTACATCATTAAAATTCATTACAGGTTTGAACACTTACAAACATCAGCAATTTAGAACAACCCATTGCTATAAGGTATAACATAAACAGAACAAAGGGGTCATTCCAGTGGTATGATAGTCTAGCCAAAAGGGTATGGGACAATGATGCTTTGATAGTCTAAATTATAACTTTAATTCATTGTCTATCGATAGTAGCATCAATTGGTATTCCCCATGAACAATCATACAACAACCTAAAGATTTAGCGCTTCTACATATTAGTGGTGATGACCTTGACAAAACAATCAAATCTAGGTAGGCCAACAAATTATGCAACATATAATTACCTAGTTGAACCCACAAATCCATCTAGTTATATTAAAATCTCAGTAGGCTGTAGTTGTATATCTACAAGGGAGAGTTACAGATATCTTGAGCCCTCCTCTTGTACCCCTATCCATCATCACCTCCCAAAAGAGGTTTATGATGTTAAGAAAAATGAATTTGTGAAAACAATTGTTTGCCTACATTTCACAGAGGAGAGACATGAAAGGAGAAAGAGATTGCAGATGAAGCAAAATGCCAAAAGAACAAAAAATGGAAAGTTGATGTGCGAAAAAAATCCCAATAACAATGATAGAATAAAGAAGTCTGTGAAGGAAAATTCAGAAGTCTCGTATGGTCAAAAAAAAAAAGGGCACAAAAAAGACAATTAATCAAAGAATTCAAACCCTCAAAGATCACAAATAGAAAGCATATACTAAGGAGCAAATACCGAATGGAGAGCTAAAGTGCCCATAATGTAGCTTAGGACAAGTTCTCATCATTTGAGGAGTGAAACAGGTAGGTACCTGGGGAAGAATGAAAGGAGACAATATTTTGCAACATAGGAGCGGTAGAGATAGAGTGGCATTTATCATGGAGTGCCCAACATACAATGACATCCACTCCATGTTTTGGGAGATTTTAGAAGGCACAATTTAGGTACTTTTGAGAAAACAATGAGACATGATAGAAAACTTAGTGATCAAAATTAAATGTCCATGAACACACTTAAAGAAGCAATTGCAAAGGGTCTAATGTTCCAGCTAACCTACTTTAGAGTGTTTTTATTACCTAGGAGGTCCCATAGGCTACTTTGGCCACATTGACAAACTTTGAGTCATTCATTCAATCATATTGTTAAAGGGCTAATTAATTGAATGCACCACCTTGTTCTGCTATTCTAGACAATAGTTTCTTTAAACACCAACAAAAAATAGTTTCTTTAAACACCCTATACATAAACATGATATTATACTAAACATAACCAAAATATTGCTCATTAGACCAAAAAAAGCATTCTAAATAAAAACTTTGAAGCAGAATGTTTAAAGACATTCCCTAGCCAAAAATAGCACTCACGACATACAATCATTGTAGAATGAAGCCCCTCCAAACGAAAACCAAAAGGCTAATTTTCACATCCTGTAGTCCCATATTGACGTGCACAGGGCACCCACAACATTTGCTATACCATAATAATTTCTTGTTATCTCAGCCTATTTGTTGAAAATCTACAGTTGAGCCTATCCCAACCTACCTATATGTGAATTTTGATAAATACCAGTAACACTAGTTGCAAGTCCAATTTTATTTAGGCTAGTAAGGAAACAATTTTTCACAGCTACAAACTCTGTATCACAATCCATTAATTTGATCAATTTGTCCCCCAAATGTTCAAATTCATGAGTCACAAAACTAGAACATTGTTGGAATTTAGAAATTAAATTGTTATTAATCACACCATCCTTAACCTCATCATGCAATACCTGGCCATTCTCCAACTGAGTTGCTTCTGTGCCTGTTCGAACCTTAGTTTGTTAGTGTATTTTTTTATTTTTCCTATTTTGCTAGGTTTTTCCTACACTTTTAGTAATCTCGCTTAGGTTAATAAAGCATGTCTTATTAGGTGAATGGTTGTGAGGTGTCACCTTTCTACATGTGAGCATCCATTAGCTATCATGGGAAGATACTTTTCTATCTTTAGTCCAATAGATGGTTGCTCCTCATTGGTTGGTGTTGCCACCTCCTCCCTCTTCCTAGCCTATATAAGCATGCTACCTGGCTTGTATTTGGATCTCTTGTTTTTGCATCCTCTTAATGCTATTTTGCTTCCAGCATTTGCATTACTCTCTTAGAGACTAAATCTATGATGCTATTTTGATTTTGTATCATTTGCATTCATAGTTTAGATATTTACTCTTTGCACTAGTTTTCTGGGTTATTAATCTTTTCATATTCTAACATGGTATCAGAGCTTTTCTATGTGCAAGAGTAGATCTTAGTTTCCTTATTTGAGAGATTCGAGGGGGGCTAATAAACCTTTTTGTAGTTTTTTGAAAAACGAAGTATGCTCTTCTCTTGCATCTTTGGATGATCCTGAGAATCAGAAAAGTTTTGACAAAAACAGTTTTTCTCTAGGGTTTCAATCTCAAATCGGACAACCAACTTGCATATTTGGAGTTTTCAATCAGTATTGCAGGTTCCAGCATGCCATTGATGGACTTAGGAAGCTGATCCAGCATTTGCATGTCATATTTTGGTTGCTGGGGTCGTTTCTTGATTTTTGGAGCCGTTTTTTACTGTTAAAGGAGTTTGATTTACACTACAACAACATCTTTTATACATCAACAAGAAAAATGCTTTCTGGGTTTTGTTCGCAGCCCCAAAAAACCATCTGGGTATCTTTTAGATTTTGCATGCAAGCTGTATATTTTGCAAAATCGAGCATGCAAAGCTACAGCCATACCCCTCTCCGTTGGCAGTCACAGATTTGAACACAGTTTTCAAATGTCTCGTTCTTGCTCATACAGACTCTGATTTTGATGATTCTTATTATGAACTTGGCTATTTTTTTGTGCTCTATCCACTAGTTGAGTTTTTTTTTAATTTTCATGCACGAATTCTTCAAAAATTGCAGATTCTCAGTCGTGACTGTGCACAGTTCTCGTTTTGGAAACTTCAGAGGATCATAACTTTCTCATATGACCTCGTATCGAGGCGATTCTTTTTTTGAAAGTGCATGATTTTTCGATTAGATCGCAGTGGTGCTATTTTTTTCCTTGATTAATGTGCCCAAGTTTCACTTTTAGTATATGCTCTTCATGAGGGTTTGTAATGCATTGAAATCAAGACCACTAAGTATCGCTTTCTAGTGGTAGTTGTAAATGCACTAAAATAAAGTTCCAAATAATATTTCTTTGGGGGGGGGTTCTTTGATTGAGTAAAGAGGGGGGGGCATTGTCTTGGCTAGGTTCTCTTCTTTCTGGCATTTCTTCTCTGTATTTATTCATCATGGATCAAACAAATATGCCCATCCTAACTCCATACAATTACTTTGAGTGGAAATCATGCATGAAAATTCACTTAAGGAAAGCTGGATTAAATAGGATAACTATGGGACTTGAAACTGAACCTGCTAAAGATGAAGATAAGCCTAAGTGGTTTAACAAATGTGATGAGGCATTTGGAACATTGTGTTTGTCTGTTTCTCCTAACTTGCTATTTCACATTGAGTCTTTGGATACACCAAATGAAGTATGGACAAAGCTAGAAACACTATTTGGCACACAAGATTCAATGAGGGGTCATATGTTGGAAAATGAATTAATTAGTTTGAGTCCAGGCAATTTCAACATAATCCAAGATTTCTTCACCAAATTGAAATCACTAAGGCTTCAGTTAAAACAATGTGGAATTGAAAAGAAAGATGAACAACTGATTCTTAGTATTCTCTCTAAGCTAAGTTCAGAATATTCTGTGTTTGTCTCTACCTTCTACGCTACTAAGGGTGCACTTGGTACTCAATTCACCATGCCATCTTTAGATGATTTTGCTGTCAATCTCACTCGAGAACAGGACAAGCTAATCCAGATGGGCATTCTTAAGTCCTCTAAGTCACATGCCTTGGCTGCCAACCAAGGCACAAAAGAACAACAAGGACAAAGTAGTAACAACAATAGTAAGGATAAGAAACAAAAGAATAGCGAGGAGAAGAAGGATTAGATATCGATTTCTTCAAAAGCAACTATTGATACACCATCTTCCAAGGGCGATAAGCCTAAGAAAGAAAAGGTCAAATGTGCCTATTGTAAAAGACCTAGTCATGATGAACATAAATGTTTGCAGAAACAACTTGATCACTTGACATACATTCTCGAGAAGAATAATATCAGTGTTCCTGAGTCTATCAAACAAAGTTCTAATGAAGGGTCTAACAAAGAAAAAGAAAACAACAAGGGAAAAGGAAAGGGCAAGGCCCTTTTTGCAGTTGCTTCCTCACCATCCACTTGGGTTCTTGATTCGGGTGCTTCACACCACATGGCTTCATCTAAGGAAGAAATTGCATCCTTGGAGCAATGTACTATGCCTTCTATGTTGATGGGTGACAACACTCCTATTGAGGTGTGTGGGAGAGGGTCTGTTGATGTGGGGGATGGCACATTCCATGATGTTCCTTATGTACCCTCATTGTCAACTAATCTCCTATCGGTACACCAGATCACTCACATAGGTTTAGGCAAGTGGGTTGAGTTCACTCCTGATTCAGTGGAGATACGCGAGTTGCACAATGATTCTACAATTGCAGTTGGGAGAGCAGATCATCAGTCAAGACTCTATATGTTTTCTCACCTTGTTCTTGATCCTCCTTTGACTTTTTTTCTCACTCACTCTAATGATGTGAGCAGATTATGGCATGAGCAGTTTGGCCATCTTAACTTCCACTACTTGCATCAGCTTAACCAACAGAGCATGGTCACAGGGTTGCCTTCTACTTTAACATTGGAGTCACTTGGAATACATGATAGATCTTCTAATGGGTTAGATTCACTTGAGCAGTCTTCTAACTCCACTTTTGATGCAGAGAGTGATTCAGAGGACTCACCTCCTTCCTCTCCTAGTCATCATTTACAGGTTGATGATTCTCCTCTAGATTCTCCATCTTTTGGTCCACTTTGGGCTAGATAGACCTTGCAGTTTGCAGGTGATTGGGTTGGGGATCCATCAGACACCAAGCAGACTCGTTCACAATTCCAGGATGCTCTACATATCTTCATTGCTACTACCTCAAATCCACAGTCCTTTCATGAGGCTTTTGGTATTTCTGAGTGGGATACAACTATGCAGGAAGAGTATAGTTCCTTGATGAGGAACCACACTTGGGATCTTGTCTTTTTTCCTAAGGGAAGAAAACTTGTTCGATGTAAGTGGATCTACCGGCCAAAATTTGCAAGCTTTGCTGGAGGTGCAGGATGCTACATCTTTTGGGGGGGCCTCTTCCTCTCACTTGGAGTCCTAATTTTCTTTGGGGAGTCTCTTTTCTCTCTCTTTTGGGGGAATTTTATGTACATGGGTACCTCATTAGGCTTGACTTGCCGGGACCCATTTCTACATCCACCTAAGCTTCGCTTATGGGGGGGTGTTAGTGTAGTTTTTTATTTTTCCTATTTTGCTCAGTTTTTCCTACACTTTTAGTAATCTCGCTTAGGTTAATAAAGCATGTCTTATTAGGTGAATGGTTGTGAGGTGTCACCTTTCTACATGTGAGCATCCATTAGCTATCTTGGGAAGATACTTTTCTATCTTTAGTCCAATAGATGGTTGCTTCTCATTGGTTGGTGTTGCCACCTCCTCCCTCTTCCTAGCCTATATAAGCATGCTACCTGGCTTGTATTTGGATCTCTTGTTTTTGCATCCTCTTAATGCTATTTTGCTTCCAGCATTTGCATTACTCTCTTGGAGACTAACTCTATGATGCTATTTTGATTTTGTATAATTTGCATTCATAGTTTAGATATTTACTCTTTGCACTAGTTTTCTGGGTTATTAATCTTTTCAGATTCTAACAGATGGTTTATCAAACAACTGCTTTTTTTGGAAAATCTTCATTGGTAACTTAGTGATAGGTTCTGGCTTTGGATCTCTATACAATTCATTTTCACTAGTGGGGATCTTAGTTGAATATTTCTTGATCAACTCATCTAATTTAGCAACATTCATTGACGCCACATCAGCCACAATCTTCAAATTTGACATTCTTGCTCCTTTTCAAAAGCTATTTGTTGTGGTCAACTGCTTTGCTTGAGGCTAGTTCCTTCATTGGGTGCTTCGTTGTCTTTTTTCATTCTTTGTCAAAAATTCCATTAGCAGTAGCACATTTCAATCTTATTATTAGACCCATCATTATGTAAAAGCATAAATCTCAGACATAATTATTACATCGGTTGGCTTCATGCTTTTATCTGATGAAGAGTCCAATAGTGTGACCTCGACCTTCAAATTATGAAGTCTTATTTCATGATTGAATGGACTAATGATCAATATTTTTATAACATCAACGAGACCAAATAGCTTATAGGACCATGATAGCCAACAAATAGATAAGCCTGAAAAGCCCTAAATAGAAAGTCCTAATTTCAAAATTGTCTCCATCTTATTGTGATTTATGAATTATGTTTTAAAACAATAGAAAACTAGAACCCTTTATAGGACATGAAGGCCAAGAGTTCCTCATACTATTATAATAATAAGCTTAGTGAATAATCCTACAGGTCAGAGTAAACTAGAAATATTATTCAGCACATAAGGGATATGCTTCTACAAATAGAAATACATTCTACTAAAATCGACACTTATCATTCATAGGAGATAAGAAAAGGAAAAAATGCTTGTAATTAAAGCAAACTGGAACATTGTGTGAAATATTCAGCACATATCCTAAGCTCAAAATTGAGTAAAAAACCCAGGGAAAAGATTAGCACGCACATCTCAATCCTATTAAGGATGTGTGTAATCCTTATAAGCCTTTATCATCAAGTTGACTAAGTACCCTCCACCTGCATGCATTGTGTGTTTCTCAACTTACAACAATTCATTGAGTGTAGTACGCTTGCAAAGTTCAGATCATTAAAACCACTGGCTTATATAACTGGTATGCGACAGCGAAGATTCTTTTCAAAATTGTCTATGCACCACTTTAGGCACTTTTAAAGTTTAAAATTGGTGTTTCATGGATTTCAATGACATTGCAACTATTATACACGTTATTCTTCTGGGAATCTTGTTATCAAGCAACATGTAAATGTTATTGTCATACAATTTGTTCAATGCAATATGAGCATTTTAAGCATTTGTCCTCATGCTCACTTGAGCCCATGTAGCTTGTTAAATATGCATTTCATTATATCCTGCAAAAGTCACGAGACAAAAAAAAAATACAACCACCACCTTGTTCTTATAATAGAAGAAAAAGATATAATCATATTCACAAAAACCTTGCTATCAAAAGTGTTTACCTATGGAAACCTCAAAATCCTCGTTACAAATAGGACAATTGTATAAATTATAATGAGATGGACGTATTGTAAATAAAAAGGATAAATCGGGTAATGAAAAATAAGATGAAACAAACTGATCAGAAAGCCAAAAGAGATATTATTTGATGCTTTTATTTGTGCAAGCAAGAATGAATGGAGGCAATATTTCAGCTAAAAATTAGGGCAATTGGAAAATCCAATTCAAAACTAACTTATGTCAAAGTGGTTGGGTTTTGTAGAGCACCATACAAGATGCCCAAGTGTTCTAGCAACAAGTTGATCCTATTGGACATCATACATAAGTGATTCAGGTTCATAAGATGATAGTTAGAGATCACAAGTCGCATTTATCTTTCCTTGTCGAGATAGGTATTTATTCCTGTGTCAATAAGCAAACTACAAAGACAACTAAAATTGATACGACACTATTGATTATGAATTTGATTGGGGCTATTACAAACAAGTTTAACCCCATCAAGAAAATCAGCTGTCATAGGGCATACAACAAACATAATCTAGCTTTAGAGATCACTCAAAAAAATTGCATATGTATTACTACAATTAATAAGGGGCTATGATTTTGGTAATATTTCCAAATAAATTAAGGAAATGTACTAGTGATCTCATATGATGACACTAAAATAAACAATTATAGTTACACCACTCATTACGAAAAATCATGATAAAACACCCAAACAAAAAATAGATAATCTCACTATACCCTACCCCAAAAATCAACTTTGCAAGTTTTTTTAAAAATTGTATCCATTGCACGAAACGTACAACAAGTTTTTCATGATTCAGACCAAAAAAAGTATACCCATTGAACTTTACCTGATCCAAACTGATTCTAAATCTAACCAATCCTATTTACAGTGTACATGATAGCATGGCATTCATCCAAACTTGTAAAGCATACAAACCTATGCCAAAAAAAATCACCATAAACCCTACCACAAAACCAAGCTCCCAAAATCCCTAACTTAAACCAAAACATCTCCAAGAGCCCTAAAACAACAACACTAAAACCTTAACTTGGACCAAAAGCACTAGAATATATAAATAATTATTGGAAAAACAACAAAATAAAAATCCCACTCTTTAACTTATCCAATACAAAACCTTACACACAAAGTCAACTCCACACAAATCACAATACAAAACAACACAGTCAATCAAAAGCACAAAATTTGGTGTATTGTGCAAGTCTAAATAATGCTATCATTTTATATGTATAAAAACACTTACTAGGAAAAATAACAAAGTGTTCTCCCCTTAGATTACTTCCCATTTAAAAAAGCAAGGAAAATGCAATAGATATATTTATCAGAAAAGAAATAACATCAACGAGAGTAACCATGCCATCTCTTAGCATTCTCAGTATTTCCATTGGCACATAAAGAACTGGGCTACACTTCACAATGCCAAAACCTTGAGCAAAATTCACTGTGGATTTTAAGTCAAACTCATTGACCCATGTTTCATGAGTAATAGTTCACAAGGAATCATCTCTTATGAGAATGAATGGAACACTTAGCTCTCATTGCAATTAGATGATGCTCACAGGTGGTGGATAAGCTAATATTATAATTTATTAACTATAAACTAACACTATGGATCATAAACAAACAAAAGACTAGTAGACTAAAAATGTGTTCTTAGCAACAATAGTTGTCTATTCATTTAATGTGACAAGAATGTATTCAGAGCCATGCATGAGAATCTCAAAAGAAGTTTAGTCTTCATTGTTTGATTTTCATGGCTATACTAGGATAACTGTGGTACAAGGGGTGAATTGATACATCTGTCCCTACAATTGGGACTGACAATAGCAACAAATAAATAAGCAATATTTGAGAGAGATTTAAACAACATAGATCACCTGGAAGGCTCTTAAGGTTGGTGCTAGATGACAAAATTAGATGTTTGAAAAGCATAGTTGAATTACTAGTCACAATGGGAAATAGAGGCTTGATACCTACCGCTTGGAGAGCTAATTGTAATCTACCACGTTTATTCATTTGTCTATAATTTTCAGAATTAGAATAGATCTTTGTGCTTAGATCTCTGCTACTGCTTTCCAAACTACTGTCAATCTCTATCACTAGCATGCCTTTTTGCTTAGATACAGGACATAGAACTTTTGAGTTTTTCCTTGCTTGTGTAGCAATCCTTGAAACCTATTTTGCATTCATTGGAGCCAGTGCCCAAGGGTTAATCTTTACAGATCCTTTATTCTTTTGCACTATCTATTCATTGGATATCCTCTTTATATTTCGATTATCTACCTTGATGGATGACATGACACTATCTCTTGGCAACACAGAGAATTTCAAATCACCAAATTGGTGTAGTAAGTTATATAGATATGTTGACATAAAATATGAATAACATGTGCACATTGCATTTGTCTCAAAGATTATAGATTCAGACCTGGTCCTCTACAAAAAGGCATGGTGGAGTGCACTAGGACCCATGGTGTAATGCACTCATAGAACTTGAATGACTCAATCCTAACATTGAACTTGTCATTGACATTTGTGGGCTTTGTGCTCCTCCCATATTTTGCTGCTCTTGCTCCCTCATTGCAACAATGTAATCATATGTGCTAACACCCTATTATTGGCATTTCAACCAAAGGAAATAAGCATAAAATACATTCATCATATAACAGAAGGTATACCAAAAAGTTGAATACAGAAAATATCAATATTTCAAATCAAAATTTTGACAAGATTATCAACCTTTCTTATGAGTAAAACATGGAAAAAGAAAATTTTTCCAAGAGGAAGCATTGCAATCATAATCAAAATAGTGCATGAACCCTGTAAAATGACCCAATTGAAAAGCTGAACACTACATGATAAAAGGATTGTTTTACATAACTCATTATCACTTCAATGGGAAATATTATAATTCTTATTTGGGCATAAATTTGAAAATGAGAGGAAAAATATGCAAAGATTGTTGCACAACTCACCAAGACAACAACAAATGGTCTCAATGAGAAACTACTACCCAGCTTAGATACAATCTCCACATCAAAGTGACCCTGATTAAGGAAACATCGCACTATTACAAAGAGTCCAATTGACCACTAAAGTATGAGATGCAATCCAAGCCCAAGATGTACAACCCATGTACCTGTCAATAATAAGTGGGAGCCAAATGGGCTAAATGATTGCTTTCTATAAGCTAGAATAAAATTTTAGACCTTAAGGTTGGTTTGAACCAAGCAAAAGGAAGACTCAATCAAAATGCTCCTGGATCTAGAGCATGATGGTTTAAGCACCATGTTGTAATCAGCTAAAAATTAATGCAAATATGTTGGCCACCTATTATTAGCTTAGGTGCAATGTATAAGGATCAACCGTGTTAGTGTTTTATTGATAGGACTACTTATAGGACTGATATTATCATCATTGACTCTTACAATGCATAACAAACAATGTAAGCCATTGTCATCCACAGTGCCCATGGACATTCAGGTTATTTGTTTTAGTACCACCTATTAAGTGCAAAAAATTTTAGAGCTTGACATTCAAACACGAACATCCGAAATAAAATTGTATAGTTTTCTGAAGACTGGTTTCTTCTGATTGAATATATGATAATCAATTGCTACAAACTACAAGAAATGAACTATTAGATAAAAATAGCCTCTCATAATGCCATCCAGCTTTTATTAACACAAGACACTCCAAGATAACCAAGATACTATCTCTACATCTTTTGAGTCAATAGGCAATATTTAACTCAATCTAGCACATTGTAAAATTAGAAAGACTCATATGAAGCCAAAACCTAAATTGGTAAAAAAAATATAATGCAAGAAACTAGTACAGTGTTGTAAGAAAGCTGATCTTTATACAGTGGCAACTGATGAAAAGGCATTGACAACTCTTTTAGCTACCTGTACTTTGCTCACTAGCACCTTCCATTTCACTTCATCCTTCTTGCTTTGCTGTTTCACTTTTTCTTTAAAATGCCTACATGAAGATATACTCTGATCATCTATAACAAAAAGAAGTATGCTTCTAGAAAATGTAATAATACCAATTGTACATTTAATAACAAAAGCTCCATCTGTACCTGCACAGAGGAACCTTGCAGACATCTGGCTCATAACACATTCTTGAATGAAGTTCAAGAAGTTGCCACATTCTTTTACAGTGAACACATCCACCAGGGACTCGTGTCTTGCACCCAGCAAAATGTCTAACTAAAGATTCAAGGCCTTTGCATGCTGGGAAATTGCAGGGTCCCATAGTATCATCTAGGTCTTTGTTGTGGGGTCCTATTGTGTGACAACCATCTCCACAGATGTGAACAAGTGCTTCCATGGCATCATATAATTGTAAATATATTCTTTTCTCCTCTATCTTGTGAATATTTTCTTGTTTTTGCTGTGAATATAAAGAAAACAAAGGATCACAAATTAAAATTATATCAATCTCAACAAAACTAAGAAACTACATTGGCATCAATACCAGCTACTTGTAAAGATTTAGCTTCAAACCAAGTTCTCTACTTTAGTGTACTCCAAACATGTTTACCTTATTTGATGACTTAGTATTGATTCAACTCTACAAAAGTTTTTAATTTCTTAAACCTCCTTGCATTTGCATGATAACTGGCAATCTACACTAATATAAACCCTCTTTTAATTTATAGATATCCAGTGACAAGAGTAATCTTTCACCCTTGATATATCTAAGAAATTGCTACTATCCCTATCAAGCCATGAGCAAGCAAGGGAAAAGCATCAGTTTTTTGTCTAGTGATGGCACCCAACTCTGGAACAAAATGTGAATGATCCCGTGCATGCAAAAAATAACAAACAAGAAATCTTTTTGGTTTTTACATCTAAGCCTCGTGTTGGTCAAAATTTTGACCAACACGGGGCTTAGATGTAAAAAAAGAAATTTTTGTCTTCTACATTCTGACCAACTTAAACTATTTTAGTTGATGGTCAAAACTTTTGGTAGAAAAATGAGGTCAAATGTAGTAGTGTGAGTATGATGTAAAAGAAAGTTTTTTTTTTTAAGTCCTATATGGACCGATTCATAGGCATAGGGGGAGTACTATCATTTTTAAATTGTAATGATGTAATCATGACAAAGTGTTTTTGCCACAAATGTCAAAGGGGGAGATTGTTGATCTCTCTAGTTTTGTTGTCTATTGGTGTCAAAGACTTAGTCATATACAAGATAGACTTAGTTGGTCATCACTACGACCAAGTTACTCTTTATAGGCCGGGTCATGTATTTGTAAAGACTTCTAAATAATCCTATTTATGTTGAGATCTATAGGAGCCAAGCAAGGCCTTTGGTCATTGAGTACTCCTATATAAGTCAAGTTTAGTAAATACCAAGTAAACAGAGTATATGCTTGTCGAGTCATACAGAAAGAGCTGGGTTAGTTAAGGTTGAGTATTAGTAGAATGAATAGTTACGACTGAGCATTAGAAATAGTATGTGTTGAGTAACATGGTGTGAACATGAATGTCTGAAATGACACAAACTTTGAGGTAAATTGTTTTGAGCCGACATGTAAATAACAATTAATGATTGTAAAGTTTGTTACAAATATTTTTACATTTTTTGATGTAGATCATCGATCCCTATGAAGGGAGGAAAACCAATCAAATGAACAGGTAAAGGGAAAAAATCTATATCATTGATTGTATTCTAGAAGACTCTACAAATCTCTTTAAAAGGGAAGATCCAAACCCTATTCATAAATGGTAATAGTAGATGTGTGAAGTGAAGTAAAGTATTGTATGTGAAGGAGTTAGGTTTTGGAGGTTGCAAGAAAAAGTTGTGAAGTAACAAAGTTTAGTGACCTAGTGAAGTAGTGAAGGGTAGAGTAAAGATATATCAAATAGGGGATCAAATTAGAGATTGGAAGGAGAAGATTCATAACCATCATTGATAGTACAGATCGAAGGATCGGGTAGTGAATCATTTTGGAAAAGTGAATAAGGGTAAATTTTTTAACATAGTGGTCCTAGCAGGCCTATGTAAATCTCTAAATAGAGTCTTTACTTCATTGTAAGTGTTAAATCCTTTAATCAAGGTAGACCTAATAGTCTTTGTAAAGCTCTTAATAGGGAAGATTTCTCATAGGGTAGATCATCATAAGTGATCAAATTTGTAGTCTTAATAGGATAACTTTGTTGCTGTAGTAGTGGAGATTTGTGGGTGTCATCCCCACCCCAATTTTACCTTCACCTTGGAGGGTTTCTGGGTAACCGAAATCGTTGTGTTATGTGTTTACATTTTCATGATGATGGATGTGGTACATAGTTAGATCTGTTTCAGCATTT
The DNA here is from genome assembly GCA_028749045.1 of Cupressus sempervirens. Classification (NCBI taxonomy): domain Eukaryota; kingdom Viridiplantae; phylum Streptophyta; class Pinopsida; order Cupressales; family Cupressaceae; genus Cupressus; species Cupressus sempervirens. Next base: position 53,562,944 of record CM053788.1, on the reverse strand, counting down.
GAAGTTTAAGTTATGTTCTACATAATCTAGACATGAGATGGAAAATGTAGTGAATGTAGTCAGGTTGTTTTAAAAGTTGAAAGTTCTAGTGAAGCTGATTCTACCCCACCCTCACCCTCTTAGTATCTCAGTTTCCCAATAAACTTCCAACGCTACATCCTTTAGATGATTTGGCACTCTATTGAACTAGCATAATGTTTTACCATTTCAGACTTGGCATCAATGACAATATAACAACTCATATGACTCCTTCACATACATTATCTCCCTTATCCACAACATTATCAACTGGGGCTAGCAATTAATGCCTTGTGAGTGCATGAGATAAACTTGGAGGTTGGACTAGAGACCTCTTCAAATTGAAGTGAGATGTTTGAAATTTGAACTAATCAATCCAATATGGTCCCATTTTGTGTTTGTGCCTTTATAAAGTCATTGAAAAAGGCCAAATATCTTCTACAAGAAGAGAGATGTTAACTATTGATCCTCATAAACAATTAGATTATTGAAAAAATCAAATAAATCTCTAAGATGATAAATGTGTATCTTCTAATATTATAGTAGGGTAAGTAATTACATATAAAATATTGCCTACTTTTATTCTAAGGAGAATATCTAATGAATATAACACTTTGATCCTATCTGCAAATATATTGGTATCAAACTTTTGAGTGGTACAAGAGGATGGTGATAGCCTCTAAGGTAGCTACAACCTGGTTTTTGAAGGAAAATGAGTCCATCACTAAATAAAAGATATGGATTTGGGTATTACATGTTTGAAGGGAATAGTTTTCTAGGTGCAGTTCACGTGGATTGGAGGTAGGTAATTTGCATCTAATTGTGAATTCCCTTAAGAGATATAATTTCCAAATTTTATATTAGTAATTGAAAATAATTTTAGTTGCAACTATGTTATTTTATGCTTCAATACTTTAGACCACACTACATTATCCATCACCAAGAAAAAAATCAAAATGTAGAACATTGGTTTAAAAAATCCTCACATGATTACAATAAAAAGGATTCTTGATCACAAATACTCTCAAGGAGGCTCTTACATATCAAATACGAAAAATACCTATAATCTACTAGCATTATAGAAGATCAAATAGTAAAATAAGAATGCCCAAGATCAGTAGTTTGAGTTGTATGAGAGGAGCATGATATCCTATAAGGTAGCTACAATTTGTTGGAAATTTGTCCAGCGCTCCCCTCGAGATTCATGACAAGGGCTTAATTGCCTCCTGTGTACTATAAGTTGAGTGGTTGTATTGGGCATTGGTGGGTAAAAGCATAGATCTGTGTCACCGTTTGTGATACAAAAACCTATTTTGGTCAAATCTCATTTCTCTATCAAAACTCAATTTAAAAAAAAAAACTAAAAATACCCTTTTATAGATTTCAGATTCAATATCATCATTATATAAATTTTTGAGTGTTTTGATTAGTTATAATATGTTATAATCTAAAAATATTATAAGTCGATATTTCAACAGTTCAGAAGATGCTCTCTCAAAAAATGAAAAGAAATAGTAAATCATATCAAAAAAATAAAAAATATATATTTATCACTAGAGGAGAGAATCCTCTTCATGAATATGTAATTTTTTTTCAAGAAGGTATAGATTTGATAGGGAAGTTTTGACGGGAGGAAAAAACTGTTGGATTCTAACAAGGTCGAACTTGAGTACTTATAACAAAGAAAATATACATAAAAAGTAATTATTTCTTTTTTTGTGCACTAGCTATACATGTCATCTATAAAATATTTTCAAATCACAACAAAAAAAGATGATTTGCACATACTTGTTTGACGGGAACTACATCCTATATTTTTTATAGTTAAAAAAGGGACTTCAAAATAAAATAAAATGAATAAATTCTTAGTCAAAAAAATAATAAAAATTATAAGAATAAAATTCATACAATTCTACACATTTCATCAGTTTACATCATCTTCATATTTTAAACGCAAATACCATTTTTTTTGTCATTAATGTTGAACTGTCACATTCTGATATCACTTTTCTTTATAAAAGGTGACACAGGTTTGTGATTTTACCCTGGTAGATTAGTCTTTTGGTGCAATGACAACCCCACTCTAACAAGTGGTATCAAAGCTTGGTCATAGATTTGAATCCTTAGACCCTCCGGTAAAGCTGAGGGGGAGATTGTTGGAAATTTGTTTAGCGCTCCCCTCAGAATTTGTCCCCTGTATGCTATAAGTTGAGTGGTTGTATTGGGCATTGATAGATCAGTCTTTTGGTGCAACAACAACCCCGCTCTAACACAATTGGTATATCTTGAGGGAAAATGAGTCTACCACTAAATGAGGGTTATTGATTTGGGTAGGTATTACGCATTTCAAGAGAATAGTTTTATAAGTGTATTTCATGTGGATTGGAGGTAGCCTCTTTACATCTAAATGTGAATTTCCTTTAGAGATATAATATTTTTAAGTTTATATTAACAATTGAGAATATTCTTAGTTGTAACTAGGTGACTTTTGTTCTTCAATTCTTTAGACCATACTACATGATCCATAACCAAGATGAAAATTAAAATCTATACCATTGATTCAAAAAATCCTCACATTATTACAAACAAAACTATTCTTAATCTTGAATACCCTTGAGGGGGCTCTTACATATCAAATAAATCTACTAGCATCATAAAGAAATGAATAGTAAAACAAGATCCCCCAAGATCAATAGCTTAGTGGGTGGTCATAATTTCCAATCTATGTGCCCGCATGGGATGTTGCTGAAAATAATAAGATTTGTACCAAACTCAAAAAAGATGATTATTAAAGAAACCGATCTCTAAGAACAATTATGTTTTGATGAAATTGTAACAAATACTATCTCCCTTCAATTTTGAAAATAGATTCTGAACTTCTCAACTATCTCAACTATACATAAATAAATAAAATTAAGTAATTCTTTATTTATAACTAACTCAAAATGTTTATGATCAATGCCTCCCCCGATACTTTTTCCTTCCCGGCTGGTAAAGAGGGCCAAGAGAACTTGAAAGACCATGCTAACATTTCTAATGTGAAGGTTAAGAAGAACCCCCTAGAGAATTGTAGCAGGACCCTAAAGTTGGGAACCAAGGAAAATGAACTTGTTACCCGCAAGGAACACAAGGCGTTGATGGACAAGTGTATGGCAGTGGAAGAGGGATTCAACCTTTTCTCCAAGTTTACTCTCAAAGTGATGCACGTGATGGCTACCACTGTTCAACTGTTGGCTAATAACTCGGAGGAGGAGAAACTTGGAAAAGATGACACAAAGCTTCTTTATAGCTTCCTCGTTGATGACTGGGCCAAGGTTCTCATGGCTAGGAAGGGAAAGAAAAAGGAGGTTAGTTAATGACTTTCTAGTTTTAGTTATTTTTTGGTACTCTTCTAGTCTCTCCCCATCTGTTGTTGATGATTTTATTTTTTATGCTGAACTTGTTAATGTGTTTTAGGTGGTACGATGCGATGACCACCTACATGAAATATGTTAATTTTTGTTAAACTCTGCTAGTTTTAAAAGTAGGAATACTAGAAACTCTATATACTGGTATACTATTTTTGATGTTTTTGATATGAACCATTAGGGGGGACTATTTGATTGTGTGCTAGTTGCTAGCTGGTCTTGCGCTGGTTGTCCACAGATTTTTGATGGTTGTTCCACCACTGTGTTAAAGGACCAGCCCCCTAGTTTTTGATTTTTTTTTAATCAAAAACTAACTCAAAACATAATTTTCCAAAATACTAAAAACAACATATACCTTATTTAAGTGAAAAGAATATAAACTATGAATATAAGACAAAGATACCAATATCCCAATCACTATGCAAACCCTGAATGGAAAACAAAGTTATACAATTCCACTATGTAAACCATGATTTTGAAACAAAGATACTATAATTTCAATCACTATGTAAAGCATTCAAGACCAATTAACCCATTTTTTTCTCACCCCCAAAAAACAACTCAATCCCCTCCAAACCCCATGAGTGTTCCAAATGATATCATAAGCGTATTTATCATTGTTGGAATGCCATAATTCTTGGGCCTATCATTTTATCTTTTTCTTAGTGCAGGTACTGATGGTATGGAGAAGCTTTTAGTAAAGCGAGAAAGCCGAGAGTATTATCATGTCTCCCGGAGCAATGAAGTGCATGCGAAAAGAACATGTTTGTCTTTTCACAGTTTACATTGTAGAAAGGAAAAGTTTTGAATAGTGTTAGTCAATGCCCCACGCTTATGTCTCGTGAACTGTGAATATGCAGTCCAGACCATTCTAAGAATACAACACAAATATTATTTTAATCTTTATCTTCCCAACCCTGCACTATTCCCCACCATAAAGAACACAATCACATTCATAGGTAGCTAAAACACACCTAAATATCACTTGTCAACTTTATCAATGGATGTAGAGTTTTATATCATATTCATCTTGATTATTTTTTTTGTGAGGTATTTTTAAGAATCATGGATTAGGGTCTTAGGTTAATTTTGTGTATCTTTTTTTGTGAGGTATTTTTAAGAATCATGGATTAGGGTCTTAGGTTAATTTTGTGTATCTTAGATTCTTAAATTGTACATGACTCTTTTAAGCTCTTTGTTATTCTATTCTTTGTTGTTTTTCTGGTGGGTCACAATGTACTCTGAAATGTTGATATATAAATTTTGTATCTCATTTTAATCTAGAAACAACTCTCAATTTACATTACGAAGTAGAAATCTCTTATCATTTACTTTAGTCATCTTTGTATGGGCTTAATTGCTTAGAGCTATTATTCCAGTGTTTGGGTAGTAAAGATGAAGATTGTGGGATTCATTGTGAGTGCAAAGGCCAAAGTTGTCATTTCAAAGTGTTGTCTTAAACATATTCTATATTGCCTATTATCCATTCACTTTGACAACCAAACAACTTGCACAATTGATCCAATGCTCATGCACAAATACTCAAAGAAGTGTGCGTTATTGGTACTCATATAATTGCAAAATTGATCTAATCACTAACTTCTTTTTTTCCCAAAAACTAGGCAGCTATTAACCCACTAGATATAAAAAAATTAGCAAGCTTTTAATTAATGAAATGTCATAGACAATAGTTGGAACATAGACACCAAATGGTATTCTTCCCCTCTATGGCTATTCTTCGCATAATTGAAACATTTAAGTTCATATTATGAAAAGACTTTTGTCGATTTTTTAAAGATTTGACATGTTTCTTTTTATCAAAGGAATAATTGGATAGATATCTTAATGTGTATTCAATGCTCTTGTCTAACCTTGGTTTTAACCATTTCCTAGTCTTGTTTGTCATTTTAGAAGACAAAGCCCCTCAAAAGGCCCCCTTTAAATTTGAATCAATGTGGTTTGGGGATAAAAACTTATTTCCTTTGCTAATAGAATGGTGATTGTCCGCTCCATTCATCTAAGGGTCTAGAATGTTCCAAATTGTTAAGAAACTTGGCTATTTATAAGAGATAATTAAGATATGCAAATGTTATCACTTCAAAAACATATTTGTTGAGAAGGAAAATGTTCAAGAGGAATTAATCCAACAAAATGAAATAATTCTTAATAATGGTATGGATTTTGAAACTTTTGAGCTACAAAAATATTTGCATTTTGAATTGGAGGAAATTCTTTCTCATAATGAATTATATTGACATAAAATATCAAGCAGATATTTAGTTATCCAATGGTGATTGGGATACACAATTCTTTCATGCCTCTTGTTGGGTGATGCGACGCGCTCCCCTGCCCACAGGTGGTTAATTATGTGGTGTTCCATGTTCACTAACAGTCATGACTTTTGGTGCAACGGCAAATGGGCCCTACAATTGGTATCAGAGCCTGGTTTTGGCCTGGTCATGGGTTCAAATCTCCCCGGTGCCTTCCCGACCTACGTAAGCACCTGGTATGCGCGTCGAGGGGGAGATTGTTGGGTGATGCGACGCACTCCCCTGCCCACAGGTGGTTAATTATGTGGTGTTCCATGTTCACTAACAGTCATGACTTTTGGTGCAACGGCAAATGGGCCCTACACCTCTACCAATTTAAAAATAAATAAATATAAAATCTTCAATTGAAAACAGTAATAGAATTATTTTAGATGATAAGAAGGATATTGCCTTGAAGGCAATTAGCTTCTTCAAAAACTTACTTGCAACTGACCCTATGGACATCAATAATCTATTATTAATTCAAACCCTTTTGTGGCTTTTGCAAGAGATAACAAAATGTTAGCCCCAACTAATAGTGATGTTAAGGTATGTGAAAGAGTCATATTAGTTGTTATGTTGTCATTGATGTCAAGCTCCAATTGGTAAGACATTATGCTAATTTAGTAGGGTGTCATATCATTTCATTGATGAAGAGGATTTGATTGATGAAGGGGTTGAAAGAAAGTATAATGATGATGCAAGTGTTGCTAAGTATATGGTATTCAATAGGCACTTGAATGAGTTATAGTCTGATGGTATAATGTTGATTTGATTAAGTATTTGAGATTGTGTCTAAGCAAGACAGTTTGGTCGGTGAACAAAGAATCTTAGTATTAGCTAAGCTACTATAGTGATCACCGAGCACTTGATGGAGAAGTGAAGGATGTGTAGTACTAATCAAATAAGAACAATGTAAATCGAGCGTAGTATTGACTGGGGGAAGTATAGTGTTAATCAAGTAATGAAAAGGAAGAATATTTTGAAAAGAAATCATCTAAGGTTGACGTTTGATGGAAATTAAGATTGTTGGAGAAGTTTTGAAGATAAGGATGGAGTTAGTTATGAGATCTACAATTGGAGAAATTTATAGTAGATCTAATGAAGGAGACTTGATGATTCTAACTGAAGCACAAAGTTCAAGGTGAAGGTGTGATAATTGGGTGACTAAACTCAATCAATCTGAGCTAGATGAAGATCAAAAGAGTGTGATTAAGTGACAAAGTATGGAAGAGTCTAGTGAAGCAACAAAAAGTTTTCTATTTAAGAGATGAACACATTGTTCATTGTTTTTAATCAAGTTGAAGAAGAAGATTGATAGCCAGAGAATAATCAAGAAGAACTACATTGTGAAGATCAAGCAATAGAAGTGCTAAGTTGATGTGTGAGTGAGTGGATCAACTAGAAGGGAGCAGAAGGAAGAAAGAGGATGAACACAGGAAAGAGATAAAGAGAAATATAAATCTGAACAAGAAAGGCAGTGCTATTCTAAATAGATCATTTCATTGTTACTCTCTAACCATTGGAGTAGAAAATCTATTAACCGAGTGGACCTAACAAGACTTATTTGCAAATTCATTGTATAGTGACATTCTATTGAATGTTTTGTAAGTCCTTTAGAGTAGGCCACTTATAGATATTCATGAATGATAAGGTCTAGATGATCTTTGGTGGAAAACCTCTTATAAGGTCACGTTAATAATGTATATGTATCCTTTAACAAGGTTGGCTCCTAACAAAGCTCACTTCAAAAGAGTGAAATTTTTGAGTTTTTGGTCCCAGGAGGTTTTTCCCTTAATAGGGTCAAATTGTGCAGATGTTTATTATGTTGCATGTTATTTTCATGTTTACTATTTATTACTACAATTGTTATATGCAAAAAATTTACTCTAATACTTGGTATAAGAAATTAACATTTTGTTAAAAGATTAAGTTGTATGATTGATATGTTTACAAGTTAGTTAAGTGAAAGTTGAAGTGTTTAAGTTTGTAGAAATTTTTTTTCAAGGCCTGTAGGATAAATGGTGATAACTAATTCACCCCCCTCTTAGTTATCTAACATAAAATGCTAATGACTTCTTTCACTCTTTAGGAATTAAAGGAAGTAATATCTGCAATGACTCTTGAGAAAGCTCTAGACGCTAATGGATTCATGGACTTATTTTTCCAAAATTTTGGCATTTTCTTGGTATTGACTTGCACTTGAAGAAAAAAAAGAAACAAATTCATTCTTAAGAAAATGAATTCCACCCTCATAGCTCTATTATTCCAAAAGTGGGACATTTTAGATATTTGCGTAATTTTTCCCCTATTGCATTATGGAACACACAAATTTATACAAGAAAAATCTCCATGAGATTGACGTGTATTATCCCAAAATATATATCTAATGAACAAGAGTGGTTCATTTTTGGAAAGGACACCTCATATGGGGCGATAGAGGTGCATGTGATTCTTCATTCCATGTACAATCTCAAGATCACAACTATGGTCTAAAAGTGGATATGATGAAAACCTATGACCGTATTTATTGGGAATTTTTATTTATTATTATGCTAAAATTTAGTTTTTGGGAGAAATGGGTTAAATGGGATTACTCTTGTGTATCCATGGTAAGATTTTTGGTTCTAATAAATGGTTCCCCACAGAGCTTCTTCTCCCCATACAAAGATATTAGACTACTCATTTTCATTTCATTATCATGGTTGAGGTTCCTTGTAGGTATATTGTGGTTGTTAGATCTAGTAGTATTTGGAGAGAGCAATCCATGTCATACAATATGCCCAAATACATTGCCTATTTATTGATGACACTTTGTTCTTTGGGAAAGCTATCATGGTAGATGAAAAAGTAATGTAAGAAGTTAAAACTAATTACTCCAAATTTTATGGTGAATGTATTAGCGCTAATAAATCAAAAATATTTATTGTGAATGTCCCTCCCTTAAACCAAAATAGATTAAATTTTTTTTGGGGCTCTAAAGTGGGTTCTTTCCCATGTAAATATCTCAGAATTTCTTTCTTTGCTAGCTCAAAAAATCATACCTTTTGGGAAAATATCATTCGCATCATCTCCTCAGAGACCTTGTCTTGGAAACACAAATGGTTGATGTTCTCTTGTAAGATATTAATGATCAAGTCAATTGTAAATGTTATTCCTATCTAACTTATGCCAATTCTAAAAGCTGCAAAATATGTTATTGTCTCACTTTATGGAACATAAATGTGGGGGGTAAAGTAAAAATCCCACTTGATAAGTAGGTGATATTTTCTATAATAAGTCCAATAGTGATACTGCTATCATGATTCGACTATGTAGTTTTTGAGGGAAACTTTTTGACCCATATTTCATGAGTAGTGGCTCATGTGAAACTGTCTCTCATGATAATGAATGGAACACTTAGAACTCATTAGATCTAGGTGATTCTCAAAGCAGTGAATCATTAGTACTTCCTAGGAGGTCACCCAACCCTATACTACTCCAGCTCAAGCATGCTTAACTATGGAATGGTTAAACCCACTCTCCTTGCAACCCCATTTACAAAGCCTTCAAAAAGTATTTTTCCTTGTGAACCATTCATAAGAAAAACGCACTTGTTACTGTGATAAGGTTTACCTCCCTAAAGAGTTGGGAGACATTAGTATTAGGGGGTTAGAGGTTCAAAATCTAGCTCTAGGTGCAAAGTTAGTTTGGGAATTATACATGAATCCATCTTCCAAACAAGCTAAGAATATTCACAGTCTCTTCCCTTTCTAATGGTTCAACAATTTGAAATTATATGGTTAGATACAAATTAATTATTCTTCCTCACCTATCTTGGCATTTTCATAATGGATGCAAGGCTAGAGTTTGGGATGAGGTTTAGAATGGTCTTTCTTCATTGACTAGTTACATAGATTGGTATGAAATAATGAATATCCTTATTCCTACTAGAGGCATCCATGTGGATGATTACTTGTGTGTTGATTCTTTGGGTCCCTTTTCAATTTCAAGATGGAAATATATGGAATCTATACTCATATTTCTAACTATTAAACAAGATATTTTAGATGAATTGAACAAGCAACCTTTGATTTATTCTAATTACAATGATGAATTGATATGGATCAAGTCCAAATATGTATCTTGTTCCTATGAAAGATGGGTATAAATCTCTAATCTCCTCTTAATATAGGGATCATGGTCATAAAGATTAGTTTTTTCATTTGCTTGTTCTCCAAAAGTTGGGGGTGTTTCTTGGCTTCTTGTTCAAGACATAATTCTTGTAAGAAAGAGACTAGAAAAACTTGAGATCTTTGACCTGCATCTTCAACATGAGAGCACTCCAAATTAAAATAAAATCCAACCTCTTCATATCATGATCAATACCAAAATAAATTTCCCAATCCAGTTGAGGTAAAGTAAAACAATATTCCATTTAAAAAAGAACTAAATCTCAATTGTAGGGAACAAAAACCACCCAATAAAAGAAAAGTAATGGATGAGAAAAAATTATACCATGTTAATCTTATAAATATCCATCTCAATATTAAACCAAACCACTAAGTCAACCAAATCAATAGAAGGAAGAAGAAGAAAAAAGTGGAGACGGTTCTAGATATGTTGGATTATAGTAAACTAATTCAAACTTATTAATATGTTGCACATTTCTTGTTGGTTCTACATTTGGTGTGCATGATGGGAACATTAGAGGACATACCAAAGAATTATGAAATGTTCTTAAAGTGTTTGAACCCAATTTGGTCTATGCTTCTCTTATCTAGTTCCTGACAATTTGGGCTATTTTGACTCATGGTAAAGAATATGATGGGTCTACTTCTCTAGTTTTTCCTCCACCTCAAGTTGCACCTCTTCTTAATATAGGTTCTTCACACTCTATTGATTTTGATGGTTTCTATGATCTTATTTATATTGCCTCCCCTCAAAGTGATGCTTTGAGCTTTACTTCTCTAGATGACTTGGGAAATTACTCTTCTCCTCTCAATGTCACATTTTTTACATGAAGATCTTTTGATCACTATTGACTTGTGTTGATGTCTTTATTATTGTGTTTGTGTGTGTCTATGGGGGTTGGTAGATGGTCCTAAATTAATTTTTTTCTTATGGGCTCTCATTAACTTCTTTTATGGTTCGGATTCATATACAATTCTATGATATTACCCTTGTTTTGATAGGTAATTTGATATTTAAGTGAAATATAATAGATTTTTTTGTGACTTCATTTTGTCTGGTGTGGACCTTGATTAGCCCCCGAGTGGCAGATTTTTAGTTTGTGGTGACTGATCAGGGAAGTGGTGTACACTTGCAATAAAAATTGGGGCTATTTTATCAGCTATTTTTTCGAGGGTCAACATGTTGTAATGATTCTATCCCTAATTTTGTAAGAGGCACAATTCTTGTATAAAATGACTTAGGTTAGGGATTTCATAGTGTGATGAGATAGTTGCTCCTTGCAGTGGTATTGAGTTGTAAGAGATTACACATTGTAATCATGTTGTAATCACTAGATAATAAAAATATTGGACTCGATGTTTGGTGGACATAGCCCAAGGATTGGTTGAACCACATTAAATCTTTGTGTCTTGTGTTCTCTTCTGTGTGCATTATTCTGATATTGGATATATTTGCATGTAATTGATATTTTTGTCTTATTAATCCTAACACTTCGATCACTTTGATGAATTTTTTTCTTTTCTTTTCTTTTTCTTGTTTTCTAGAACGAATGAAAGGTAAATTATTATTGATTATTGAATCACATGATATTTGATAACATGCTACTATAAATATTATCAATATAATCTTTTAAAATTTATGTATCTTGACATTTTGATAATTAGATATTTAATCAATTAAATATTTTAATTGACAATAATTTGACTAAAAGATCATTTATTCAATTCAACAATGTATTTTATTGATGGTACTATATAGAAACAAAATTGATATAAAATTTCATCTAAAATTGATGGAGTAAGATTCCAAAAGTTGGCAAATTTTGATATTGATAGTTAAAAAGAAGAAGATGTCACCTAAAGCATTATCATATTCAAGTAATTCACTTTCAAAGAATGGCAATGATGGAAGTGGACAAAGATTCTACGTTAGAAGCCAACAACCAATAGATATGATATGACATCACTAGTAACTTGCTAATGAATACTAGAAGGTGAAATTATACTCTCCATATGCTTGCTAATAATGTAGCGGCTTTTTAGCCTTTTGACTTTTCCTTTGAGATATCATGATTAATATCATAACAAACCAAACATGATTGATGGATTTTCTTTCTTTATCGTCTCAATAATATTTTATTAAGTTTGTTTCAATGGGTCTATACATTCTCTTCTAATATCTAGGTTTAAATAATTTCTTAGTTTAAAGTGTTGATAATATGTATATTTGAATTTGGTAAAGTAGAACTCAAAATAAAGTTAAATAATAAATGTGCAACTTAAAGTTAAAAGAAGATAGCTTTATTTGTTTATGATATAATTTGGAAATAAAAAATTGTAAAAAATATATTATGTGAAACTTGAAGTTGTATAATTGTATTTTGTAGGTGATCTTGACTTTCAAGTGTATTGACAATTTTTTTAGGTGATACTGATCTTTTTATATATAGCTTCAATTCTTGAATTTCCAAAATTTTAGTATTTCTAAAAATGGTTTGTATATTTTTACACTTTCAAATGAGACTTAATGTTGTTAAGAAGGATTATTGAAACTTATTATGGTAACAATAAATTCTTAAATACTTCTTTAGTCATAATCAAGTCTTGTTGATCAATTCATTTTTTATTTTTTATTTTATAGTTTGGAAGATATATCAAACAATGTACAAGTAATAAATGTCTATGTAGCTAACATTTGGTGTGAGATAATTTAAATGAACACTTTAGAATTATGTGCAAATGTCTATGTAGCTAACATTTGGTGTGAGATAATTTAAATGAACACTTAAAATTATGTGCAACGAATGCCAAGTAGATCATGTGCATGAAAGCATGAAAGCTTTTGTTTTCATATTGTGAGAGCAATAATTGTTGTAACTATTGAGACTAATGTAAAGATAGAGATATGACAAATGAAAAGGATAAATTAGTGGGTGATTGAATGATCTAGAGGTGATTTCCTTGTTTGCAAGTCATACGTGCACAATTTGAAATTTTTAGTGTGGATGTCAAAGGGTAAGTGTAACATGAATCCAAGTCAAACTATGGACACAATAATCAAATTTACAAGTGAAAGGGACAAAGACATTGTTAAAAACCTTAATCTTATATCACATTTGTCTAGTTGATGTTGACTTGGGTGTAGGAAGTACTAATATAAGAATTAAGTGATCTCAATACATATAAAACAATATTCGTAGGTGATAAATCAAGTCTAAGACCAATAAGTGTGATGAATTTGATAGAATTTTGTGCTAGAACTATGTTCTTAGAACCTCCCTACAAAATGACATAAAATGATAGGAAAAATTGTATATAGGTTTTTTTCTACAAACTAATATAAAAGTAAACAAGTTACAAATTCATGTACGGGAAAGGACAAGTAACTCATTTTTTATTATACACTATTTTTGCCTTAGTAAAAATACATTTTTTAATCCTTCAACTAACAAAGAATAAGTTAAATTCATATTAGCAAAGAGTGGAAAATTATACACTTGCCTTTTTGCATTTCATAGTTTCAAATTTTATCCATTTATCACTCATATCTTAAAATATGTTTGAGATTGGTACCATTCATGTTCTTTAACTATACTAGTTTAATATATCTATATAACACACTTAAACAAAGACAAGTTTCATCTTTCTATGTTTTTTATATTAGCATGTAAACAAAACAATGATGTTGTCCCATAGTAAAATGATAAGTAAGGATTATAAGTATATTACCATTAACAAAACAATAATAGTAAGCACATAACAGAAGATTAACAATAATCTAAGATTATTGTTGACGCCTAAAATTGCTTCTAGGTGAATGCTCCTATGGGAAGTTCAATAAACATAGGACCCAAGTGCATTCTTATTGAACAAGCTTTGGAATTTTAGAAGTCGGCTCTTCATATCGTCGGATATGGAAACAGAGGGAAGTGTTAGTTAAGATTGTTTAAAAAAGGTGAAAAACCAAGCTTTTGGAACACTTAAAAATGTACATGATATCTCATACAAAAAAATACCAAGGCAACCCTTTTGAAATTAGATTGGGGAATAATCCTAGATCTACGAAAAACTATTTGAACATGAAACTTAAAACAAATGCATATAATGGCAACCATATGTAGTGAAGCTTAAAGCATAATCTTCTTAACAAAAACCAAATGCAAATGCTAAATTTGGGAAAAGCATAGAAAACATTCATGAAGCCAATAAATCATGAAAAATAAAGGTTTGAAAGCACAATTGATATATTTTAGTGATTCAGAATACTCATTACAATTTTAAGGCTTCCAAGAATAGACTTTCAAAAGAGGTAAGAGTTTCCCTTTTCTTCCCTTTTAACCATATAATTCTCTATATATAGCCAAATTGTTTCCTAAAAACCCTAATAGGAAGCGAAATAGTTAGCATGCTAAGTTCTCCATTCTACAAAGTTTGAGAGATGGATCACACCACTCCCCTCTCAAATATTGATAACTAGCCCTTCATCCATAGATAGAATTAGATTTTTATTATTGTGCCTAGCTATCATCCCTCTACAAAGATCATGACCCAACTACCATATCCATTGCCATCATGGTAGTATCTTTACTAAAAATTATACTAAAAGTAGAATAAATAATGAGCTCATGGATTTGGATGCATGGAAGCATACAATTGATAGGAATAACACACAACATTTTGGTGTAATGACCTCCCATAAATAAGATGTGAAACCCTTTAAATACTCACAAGGTTCCCATGTGTCACATCTAGAAATAAATGAGGCCCACCATTGAAAAGTGGCACGACTTGCCATGACACAAACATGCGATGCCTAAGCAGGGAATTCACTTTTGATCATCTCCATACCTTATTTGACTTCTTGTCAAATGACTATGTGCCATTCTTAAAAGAAAAACTTGTACCTACCAATAGGAGAGATCCATTTAACACTTGAGGGATATGCGGCACCCTAAAGAGAGTTCTGATAACCAAATGAGGAGGCTATAACAAAATGTATGTCATGTTAACTGATGAAAAAGCATGATGCTCCAAAATAAAGCATCACATATTTATAAGGAAAAAGTGTTGGCATGAGAGAAAAACTCTACAAAATTGAAAATTTTGGTTCACACTTACCTCTATAAAAAATAACCCAACATCCACAACAAAAAAACCATATAGCAGTACTAGATATACTACCCATACCAAAAGAGCTAATACATGACATAAAACTATTTAAACTTAGCCACACAAGGCTATCCAACCATAAGTGTTTCATAGGATAAAACCTATTAATATAAATATTAACTTAAGGCCCAACTTGTTGAATATAAACCAAAAATTTGAAAAAATAGCAACAAGCATTAAGTTTTTCCATATTAAGGGTCTCAAATAACAACACCCTGACCCATCATTTAGTCAAGAACTTAAAAGTTTCCTTGTAATCATTTTCCTCTGCTACCTTCCCACCATTCACATTTTCCTAAAAAAGGAAGAGAATGGTCACTAAACTATGCATGGCCTTTAGGGTTAAAGAAATGACTCCATGTAGTCTCTTCTTGATACCACCAACTTCAATCCTCAATTCTATAGAGCATTATTAAAACCTACAATGACACCTTTGATCTTTCCAATCAGGAACCTAGGAACCTTCAACAATCTAGGAATCTCCTCAACAAGAATCTACTCCACAATAATATTCTCTAAGTTTAGTGTTGAATTAAATATCCTAGAGTGCAAATCTACAAAACTAAATAACTTCTACATAGAAAGAGAGAAATAAAAACATAAACAAATATTCCACCAAATCAAGAATAAAATATGACATATGATGAAGATAGACCCCTCTTATATAGGTAAGGAGGGCATGATATTAGAAAAGAATATGACAGGTGTCTTAATCTTATGATATGAGAGGAATAATAAAAAACCTATTAAATTCTTAGATCTAGGTAACTGAAAGTAAATAAACTATATAATATATGATAAGATCCTATTTAGAGAACTAAGACTTCTACGATGAGACCTAAGGCCTAAGTAAATATAAGTCACATGAATAAGTCCCCACTAGGAACTAGTTGGGTACATGACCTTTACTAATAAAGAATAATGCAAAGATGCATTTAAGTTGGGTCCTACCAAGAATACTTATAATTATGAATAAAGAAATTCGGTGAAGTCAACATACTTAAATATGATCTAGCATGGAAAATGGCGAATTATATAATGAAGTAGTTTTCTACATATGAGAGATAATTAGGTCAATATTTGGAGATAATCAAACATGCCCCAAAAATTTTAAGGAAAAAGGAACATGTTTTATGTATTTTTTTAATAATTGCAAGCCTCATTCATAGTTTACAAAGTGATAAATCCCTAACAATGCAAAATATTTGAAAGTATCTGAAAAAAAGAAGGTGTTACTAGTCCTTAATCAATGCTAGTGTAGTATTTTTTTAAGTTTAATTTGTGTATTGCATATTGAACCCTAGTAATATAAAAATGCAACCCCCTCAGTAATTTAAAAACTAATAATATAGGGATTGTATTACTCATAAGAAATCATATTTGAAACTCATGACACAAAGTAGCTAATTTAATGAAAGATACATTAATTAATTATGAATATATGAAAGAGTATCTAAATTTCAGATGTGGTCATAGAACATACATTGACCATGTGCACTAGAGTTTCTTTCTTCCTATTTCTAGGACAATGATTATGTCCTGAAACTTAGTCCTAAACTACTTGAAATTGTATATGAAATTCAAATAATAAACTATAATTTTAGGTAGAATACTTCTATAGTTATATATATATATATATATATATATATATATATATATATATATATATATATATATATATATATATATATGAAATTATTTATTTTTCAACTTTTAGTAAAATGTAAAATAAATGATGTGATTAATCTATTAAGTCTAATTTCTTCTTTATATTGATTACTATAGGATCAACTAATATTATGAAAGAGAAGAGTCATAAAGATGAGTGAATCGATGTGATGAGTCATGAATCCTCAATTCACACCTTTTGATGTTTAAATGGTAAGTCAATTTTCATGAAATTTTTGGTATGTTCTTGTAGGAAAATCAAAAGCTTAAGGACATTTTTTTAAAATAAGACATCAACAATATAGTCACATCAATTACATCTTACTCAGTTGTCCAAAAATACTACAAAAATGATTAGACCAAAAATCTACATCAATGTATTACACATCACCTTATATGTGACTATAGTGATTGTTTATTGATGTGGCTTATGAAAATATATAACTTTGTCAAATTTGAAGTATAAACTAATGACTACAAACTTTATAAATAATAAAAAAATGTTTTATAAGGTCTATTCTTATAGACTACCATATCAACTATAACAGCTACTAAAGTCTCTAATTTTGACAATGAAAGCTTGTGTATTCCATATAATAGTCACATATTCCAATTTTGGAAAGGACAATACTATTGCATTGCTGAAAAATAGGGGAAAATAAAATAAGAAAAATTGTCATATGTATAAATGACAAAGAAAGAGGTCAAATATATTGGTGAATAAATCTTGTATAGGAATATGATCATACCGACTAAGACATCAACAATATAGTCACATCAATTACATTTGAGTGAGTTGTCCAAAAATATTCTAAACATGATTAGATTGAGATATATACATCAAAATATATGTTAGCAATCATCCTATATATTACCATTCTTTGATTGTTTCTTTGATGTAAACCTATGATAATAAATAATTTTTTATCTATTTTTGAATATAATTTTCTAAGAATAATAAATACAACTATTAAAAGATTTATATTATAATAAAATCTACTATTATAGACTACCTAGCAACCTTTAGAACTACTAACATTGACAAGGAAATATTGCATATTCCCCACAATAGTCACATAGTGCAATATTATGTTTGCATGCCCAAAAAGAATATAAAAACAATAAGAAAAGGCATATGACAAAGAAAGTAAGGCAAATCCTCCATGGGGATATGATCTTACGGATAGAAGCAACAATATCCACAAATGCACTTAAACATGAAGACATGAGCACATTTTCTCTCATATAAAAAATAAAATAAAAGCATACAAGACATAATTGACATTGCAATAGTAATGTTCCTTGTCATCAACAAAGCCTTGATTTAAAACGAGCAAATTTGATACTTTTGTGTGGGAGATTGTATTTCTATGTTCTTTCCCATGGACTTAAATGAGTAGAAGTTGTGGGCCATGAAATCAACTTCAGTGGGGATTTTATTTGACTCAATACAATGTCTCGAGACACCCACCACGTCGTATGTAATCTCTATTATCAACAATCCTTATAAACAATTGAAGTGTCATAACTATAAAATTTTATGTGAGATAGAAGAGGGAACATTTTTCAAGGCTAATGTTATTATACTTCTCTAACCTACTCCTTGTATTGTGAGAGCCTTGTCTTATCTACGTTTGACATGCTAATTTTGTAATACTTAGTCAATGATTTGTTTTGGACTTTTATGCATGAGAAAATAGTGTCTAATGTATGTGGTCAATTTTGAAATATTTTATATTGCTTTGGAATCTAGACACCACATCCATTGCTAATAATAATTGTGGATGTTTTGGACAATCTTTATCAGTGAGGTTATGACTATTAGTAATATTGAAAATTTGTCTTTTATGTCATATTCAAAGCCTGTTTAACAAGCCAAAGCTTATTTAATAAGAAATGTTTGGTTTTGTAGAGACAAATTTAGTTTAGCTTTATCTTTCATGAAGCATAAGGAATAAGTTTAGAGTTTAGAGTTTAAGTATGGCTATTAGAAAATATGGACCTTTGTCTTTTATGTTACATGTCGGTTTATTTAACAATAAATATTGGAGTTTGAAGGAGACAATTGTAGTTGAACTTTATCTTTCATGAAGCAGAGGGAATAAATTAAGAGTTCTGAGATTCATGTTCTTAAATGTTAATGGTGGAATTCAAAATTATGTTTATTAAAGTTTTATATGAAGAATAAATTATGTTATTAGCTCCCTTGTCTTTTAGGTAGGAGACTATAGTTTTCATTGAGCTCGCTTGCATTAACCAATTTCTAGGAAAATGTACATAACTCATTTAATCTGAAGTTTCCAACAATGTTTCAATTTAAGTCTGTTTTCCATATTTATTGTTATTTTCTCATTGGCTATTTCAATTTTAGTAGGCAATTTTTTTCATTTTTTTTGGGGTCAAAATTCAAGCTAATACAGTTTTCTTCCATGTGGCTATTTCAAGATAACTCTTCAGAGGACACATGTCTTGCACATGCCCATTACAGGGTCCTCTAAAGGATAGATTTCACGATGTGGTTACATTATATTTTTTCCATTTTCTCGACACCATTTATCTTTATTTCTCTAGAATTTTCTACTAACCCTACAACCAATAGTGGCAAGGAGATGACGACATGTAACAAGTTGCATGACATTTTTGATGGCTATGCATGTGCCCTTGGTTTGCTATTTTCAAAGTTATGTTTAATTTAAATTGTTCATCAGTTTGGGCAGATTGTAGTTCCAGTCAGCCAAGCCAGAGCCAAGCGTGATATGAGATGCATTTATGAGGAAACAAATGCATTATTCTTCTAGCAAAGCATATTTCATAAAAATATTCCAACAAGTAGATACACCACAATTATACTGGAGGAAGGTGAGTTAGCAAGGAATTCTTGAGGTGCCTAAATGCCCATTTCAAATGATCTAGCTAGTGTTAATCTTGTATGGAGAGTAGTGAAAATAGGAAAACAATCCCATCAAAGTATGCAAAGTTCTCTTTTTGTATTTAATGCTATTTTCATATTAAAATTTTCACCCTTCTTATAGGCTACTAACCATTTTGCTGGTAATCTTTCATTTTTTCTCCACAAAATAGTGGAAGGAAATTCATCTTTGTCAATGGAGTGTGGCCTTATGTAGAAACAGGAGGCATGCCACTTATGCATGAATGTGTAATGACAAATGGAAGCATGTCAGTGATGTAGTGGCGCTGCGCATGAATGCTTAGTGTATTAAAATACATCTTCCTATTCAATTTGTGTTCTTAGAAATGGTTGTGCCCTTTCTGTCAACAAAATAAGGTATTGAGCAAGTTTGGAAAGGTATTTTTATTATCTTGATTCATCTCCATAATCGACCAATTGCTGTAGCAAACCGAATATGTAAGGTATTTTTATCACCAATTGTTGTAGCAAACATAATATGTAATGTCATTTTTGATAATTTTATCTAATATTTCTCTCGACTTATGTTCCTTGTATATTTATGCTATATTAATAGGGAAGATCCTTTTGTTTGTTTCCCATAGGGATTTTCATCTTTACTAAACAAATCTATATAAGTTTTTAACTCTTGAAGATTTCAAGACGAGGCTCTTTTGAGGAGGAAAATTCCTTCTCTTGCTAATGCAAAAATTATAGACTACTAGATTTTTAGTGTTTAAAATTTATATCGTTGGAGATAATCTCTCTTGAATGAATGAAATTAACAAGATACGGTGGAAGCTTTAGTCAAAATTTGGAATGAATGACATTAAAAACTAGGTTAGCTTTCATTTTCAAAAACAAATTGTCCCTCTTAATTTACCTAGAACTATAGATTGTGTATTTTCAATTTTAATAATGTTCATCATCCCACGCCAACTACAACAACATACTGCTTGGTGGTTTTAGATGAGAGTTATCTACAAATGAATCTTTGTTTTTGCTATACAGTCATTCAAAATTGGACAAAGCAAGAGAAATTTATAAATTTGGGCCTGTAGGTTTTATACCATACAAATAAATAAATCTTTGTGTCTCTTCAAGACCTATTAAACAACTTCCTATTTTATGGGCTAAATGCAGTCAGTTTCCCAAAATTTCAAACCTATAATTTATCATTTCATTATATTAATTCATTTTTCATTCTCTTATTATGATTTTCTTATTGGCTAAAATATATTTTCTTGGTAGTCTTTTAATAATCAATTTGCAAAATCGATAAAAATTTGCATGTAATCTTGGAAGTCACTACATGATCTATGCTTAGACATTTCGCTTACATGAACATGGGAAATAATTAAACTAACATGCTTAGTTTTGACATGGTTCAAGTTTTTAAAAACTGTCTAAAATGACACGGAAGAACCCCTGCCACATTAAGTTTAACTGACACAAAAGAAATCATTGTTTGTTATAGAAACTATGAAAGGGAGTAGATAATTCAAGGTTGTTTGAAACTACAAACAAGAACATTTTCAAATATTTCATCATTTCATGTTTTATACTTTAGAATCTCTATAGAAGTGTAATGTTTTTGAAGGTCAAGATGGGAATGCATGTCTTAGCATTCAAGTAACTAATTAGTTTTCCTTACTCTTTGAGTGTTTGATCAAATTTCCTTTTTTATGGCTGAATTGTTTGATTCAAAACTATTTTGGCTAAAAATATGGCAGAATTTTTCTCTTCAAATTTCCAGATTATATAATACATACTTGTGAATGTTGCTTCCTATGATCGTATAGCTTTGCAGTTGCCCAAATTATAACAAGAGAAGGTGTAGGTATGGAGTAATAGATAATACTTGCAATTAAACCTACTTTTAATCATCAATCAAAAGAATCTCATTTTCAACATAAACAACTTCAATGACAACGTTTTTTTTTTTTTTTTTAAATTTAACATTTCCTTGTAAGTAAATTACCCTCTCTGGATGGTGATGTTTTCCTTTTTTGATACTCTCACGTGAATATGGGAAATATATGATTTTATGGTGTGCATTGAAATTATTGAGAAGTGAGGTTAAAATTAGCATGCATTTGGTGAAAAACTCAATGATTTTCTATTTATGCTAGTCCATCCTCATGAAGTAGGCTTAAAGCGGGGAACGTAAATTATTTTTTGTGTTCAAAGGGTGCTTCTTTTCATCAATATGAAATTATTACTATTCTTCTAAGGATAATTTATTTTTGAAAACTTGTTTGTATAGTTCAATTATTGTATCTAGTAGAAAATGAACTCGTGAACTCATATGTTTCTGTATCTGTAATATGGTCGAATTGTATTATTGTTGTGACAATTAAAGCTCTTGATCTTTTATATCTAGTTGGTAACTTAAGAAATAAGTATGTAGTTTGTTTTGTTTTAACAAATTTATCTCATGAAGAGAAAACTATGAGATATGATTAAAAATTTGGGTTCCATGCAAATAAAACTATAAGAAACACTTTAAATTTTAGGCTTAAACATAGGCAATACTCCTTAGTTTGATAAGAAATACTGATAGTAGTACAACTAGGCCATATTAGAATTGATGGACATTAACACTAAGAATATGGGATTATAATATTGGGCCTTATTACAAAATGAGTTCACTATGATGCCCTGATGCTTGACTAGTGCTTCAACAATTGAAATTCTAGTTGGGTAGTTCTTTTGGGCAACTCACATGTCCTGATAGTGTCTAATAGTGTCTGCACATCAAAAGTTACAATACCCAAATACACCCTACCCACTGTGGAATAAGGCCATAAAATTGAAGTATTGAACTAAATATATGTCCCCTCTATCCAATCTTGGGTATTGTGCAGAACCCAAAAAATGAAGGTTTATAAACACACATTTTAAAATACTACACTATTGAGTATCCAATACACATGCTTACCATATGTGTTCATGCTTACCATGTGTGTTATCGGTTGACATTAGTACTTTGCAAACAAGAGCTAGAAAGCCATATATTTTTAGTCCATATTCTGGCAAGTTTTTGTAGGATTGAAATAAATATACTTGTAGATTCTTTGTGTAGGAAAATGGAAATTTAAAAGACTCCTTTGAGATAATAAATAAATAAAATATTTTAGATTTTGAAAAGTAAAATATATATTAAAATAGGTAGAATGCTATTGTTTTTAATGTGGGCAAAAATTTTATAGGAAAAAAATTCAAACTTATAATATTAGATTAACTAGCTAAATTTGTAAGTACTAAGAACTATCAATTTAACAAGGGATTGAGGTGGATCATGGTCACGTGATTTGGCCAAACCATTAAAAATGTCCTTAGTATAAGACTCCTAACTTGTCATGATATATTCAAAATTTTAAATAAAATTCTAAAATATAATTTTGAGAGCTTTAATCTTCATTTACAATAATAGATTTAACTTATAAATTTAAATAGAAATTTTAATGTGAGGTTGAAATAGTCTTTAGCAATTTAAATACCTTTCAAAATCCAAAGATAATTTTTTAAGAAAAATATTTTTAATATAAAAAGACAAAATAAAATGTCTCAAACTACCATATAAAAACCAACAATAAGAAATAAGTCATGTTATTTAAAAGTTTAAATATATAGAATTGAGAATGTTTGTGTACTATGTAAACTTTTGAACATCACTAGTAATAGTATCACAACACACACTTTAGTACCATGTGGGCTATGGGGAGATTAGATCTCATGGCCTCATGCCAATCACAAATCTCATTGATTGAACCAATCCCCAACTTATTCAATTATAATTTATTTATAAATTTTTTATAATATAAAATTTTAATATATTATTCATAAATTATTAATTTAAATTTAAATAATATACAAATATTTTAATAATTTAAAAAAAATAAAAATTGCACAAAATATATGCTTATTGTGATCTAATTGCATTGTGCATGATTTCCTTTATTACCCAACAACCTTCTATTTTGGCATAGGCCATATGATTTCTTTTATATAATAGTTATTTGCATAATTTTATAGTTTTTATTTATTTTCTAATTGAATACCTTTTGGCATTTTGTATTTATGGAACAACACCCTTGTTATATTTCTTTTAATATCAAAAATAGAGGAGAAGTTCTCTTTCTTATAATATGATGTTTTTGAAATATTAGGCAGCCAAAACAAGGGGGCTGGCCCTTACAAAACAAGCTAGAAGACTACTAGTAGATTACCAACCACATAAAAGATCACCCCCTAACATAGCTTAACACACCAAAAACAACATACAAAATAGCATAAAAACTACCAGGCATCCTACTAAGATAACCTATAACCGCACTACTTAAAAGTAAAGAGTTTTTAAACAAGTCAACAATGCCTTAAAACTGACCAAGTTCGAAATCTACCTAAATAATTAGAAATACATAACCAGAAAGGAGCAAGGCACTAATTAGGCTTTCCATTAGCTTTCCCTTTGAGAAGGATATTTTCCCACGCTTCTGCCAGGAACCCAAACAAAAACTTGGAGTCCTCCTGATTCAGATCCTCACCTAATTGTCCTTCAACAAATGCAGGGTAGTAGCCCCCACATGGGTCACCTTATAGTGAACTTTGATAAAAGACCAAACCTTTCCTCTAGGACATGTATTTTCTCCCTCAGCGCCTTTACCCCCAAATTTAGAGACTCCATAGTTTCCTCTAGATTATCACCTGACTTGCCCTTCTCCATGTCCATGCTACCTACCTGCAAAACTGGTGAGTTAGAAATAATTTTTCCTATAGGAATCACCTGATCTAGGGAGGACACTGTCGTAGGAGAGGGGGGCTTATCCACTGTCTCTAAGAACTGATCCTATGTGAGGTCCATTGTATTCATCATAAGTGATGCAAAGACATGAGTCACCTCCTTACTCTCCTTTTCCTCCCCTCTTGAACTCAATGCAAAGGAATCCAAATCTTCCTCCTCCATATCCATATTGTCCTCCTTTCTTGATCTATAATTCAACATCTTTTGTTTCATCCTTTGCTTGGGGGGAGGGGTGTATCATCAAAATATGACTCATCCTCCTCCTATGAGGTAGTGGTTCTCATGTTCCTTTTAGCATTCATTTTTTCTAGTTTCCTAGACCTTCTTCTATGCTCTTTGACCTCATCTTCCAAATCCACAAGGTCCCTTTCCTTCCCTTTCCCCAAATTCATCCTTTCCCTAGGTAGGGTCTTCTTTCTCTCCTTAGGGGACCCGCTAGGAGAGGGTTCGGGGGTAGGGGCCCTAGGGCCAATAGTTCTCAGAGGGACATGATGAGGCCAGGGGTTATGAAGAGTAGGGATATCTACCTCAACAATTCTAGGTGGTAATAGGGCTAACTGAAAATTGTATAGGCAAAAAATCAAACCTTGGCGAAGGATAGGTATTTTTATGTAAGTTTACAAAAAAATTAATATCATTAAATTAATAAAAAATTCACTACATAACACTACTATTTCATTAACATTACCTTGTCTTCTACCCACTATCACTTCTTGGACGTGTACTATCTTAGAATGGAAGCACCCATCATTTAAGACCTTTTAAAGCTCTCACCCTCTAGTGATTGTATGGACCATGGATGCATTTGTGTTCAACATCTCTTTCTCCCGCTTAGTTTCCTCTTTTCTGGTTCCACCTATGCAATTTTTAAGACCTCAAGGTTACCTTCCAAGTTGACCTATAATTCCTACGTTTATCTATACCTAGGGTAATTTTGTTTGTGTGCCAATTTGGTCTTAGGGAGTTAATTTTGAAAATTGGGCGACCCTGTCAACTTACTTTGTTTTGTTATCCTAAAAACTAGTATAAAAGGGAGTCTAGGAACTTAATTTTCACATCAAAGACATCTATACATGCATAAATGACACTCATGATAAAAAAAAATTAAGGCATTTATCAAGATTTGAAGATAATTCATCAAGCATTCAAGATATTTTCAAGATCCTTTGTGAGCATTTCCTCTTCAAGATCTAGCATTTTGTTGGCCATCAAGGGAGGAGATGTATGTTGTGGAATTCATCTTCTTCTTCCTTTATATACATATACATCCATGGCTCCATGATTTGGTATTTGTTAGATCCATTGCAATTGTGGATATTTCCTACATTCCTATTGAATATTCAACATCAACAAAATTCAAGTATTGTGAAATCCTTATTGACAAGGGTTTCATCAAGTAAGGTGAATATTTACATTTTTCTTTCTTCCTTACATTATTTTACATACTCGTCTATTTCAAGGTTAATTCCTAAACGTGGCCTTGACTAAGGCAAGTCCCTCCCCATAACAAAAATCCTTTTTTTGGTATGCAAGAATAACTTATCAGAATTGCAAATTCATATATGGAAACTAGTCACAAACTTTATGAAAAATCTGAGTCGACTTGGTTTCATGTTTTGGGAACACATTCCCATAAACCTACAGATAGATGTCAGCCAAACCAACCTATACCTAGAGATTTGGGATTTTTAGGGTTTTTGAATTGATCACAAATCTATGATTAGATTTTCTATAGTATTTAGAGATCCATAGTTTTAAGAGCAAAAAGGTACTTTCTTTTATAGATTTTGGGGTTAGTTTTCTCTCTCCTTTTCATCTAATAACATGGATCTATTTTTCATACTTTAATTGGACTAATTGCATACACATAGTTCTTAGATCTATTTTGTCTTTGTCATTTAATCACCAAATTTAATTTACATTCATATTGCATATTTAAACTAAATAAACACTGCACATAAGAGGACTTTCTTGTTTACTTCCTTAGTATAATTTGGGCTTAATATTGGCATCCCTTCATCCTATTTGGGTTTTTCTAATCTAACTTGAGTTATATTTAGATTTATGTTTGGAAGTTCCTCTTTCTCTTGTATTTTGAATGTTGTGTGGAGTGAAAGTCTTGTATTTATGTTACCATGCTTTTTGATACCCACATTCTAAACTCCCAAGCTAACTTTGCAAAGTAAATTTTGGTTGGTTTTAATTACTGATGATAGTTTATGAACTATGATCTATGAAGAAGATATGGTTGTGCAAATATGCTGAAGATGAATCACCAAATTTAAAACTTCAAATTCTACTTCAACTTCAAGTTAGGTTTGCAGAAGGCTGAATTGTCAGCACATTCCAATGTAGCATACCCATATTAAGTTGAAGTCAAACTTGAACTAAAGGTCTCAGCTTCAGTTTCAACTTCAAGTCTGAGTTAAATCTTTAGTCTACAAATCAAAGCTTAGAGCTCAACTTATCAGTACAAATGTGCAGCCTAATTTATGTAAATCTGTCTTCTCAGAATTAGACTTTCGTGTTAAGATTCAATGTAGATTCAAGGATTTGAGGATTCAAGAGATGAAGACAAGTTAGGCTTATGTTTCAGAATGCACACCAGTAGCATTAGGCATTTGAAATATGTTATGGGCATCCATTAAATAATGGTGATATGGTTAGTGATGTGATCTCGACATATTAGATTCTCAAATTGTGAACCCAAGTAAGTGCAAGATGTGGTTCAATTGAAAGACATGCAGATATTGGAGATCCCTAGGCACAATTTCGACTTGGAGCTACCCATAGCTTTTTTGAACTAACTGCATAAAATAGGTGTAAAGATTATCAATAGAATCATGATCCTCGATGATCAATGAAACTAAGCTGATCAAGTATGTTGACAATGGGGAGAAGCTTACCCTCACTCATACTTCAGTGATGATCAAGATTATATGCCAGCTATTTTACATAATACATCAAACCTCGTCTTTGCATTCCCTATGGTGAGCTCATGGTCTAGATGACTCACATAAAAGCATACCGATCCAGAGAAAATCTAAAAAGGTCAACATTGGTAGTGATAATCAAGACTTAATTATTAGTGATGGTTCAAATTCTCAACATTTCATGGAATGTGGTTCTGGACAGGTGTAGGACCAGGTGGCAAAATATACACGATAATAAATCCTCCTCCTTCATCGAACGGGTATACCATATCATACATCGACTATTGCATATTAGCATTGGAAAAAGAAGTCATGCAAACTATTTGGTAAATCGCCATTCAACATACCACCACCATTAACACCTCTCGCATAACTCACTTGACAGTAAGTATGGCTGATGAACATATGATGCGAGTGTCACATGCACACAGGTTAAAGATGAGAATCCTAGCATTTGGAAGAGATAGTAAGCTTAAGCCTATGTTTCTGAATAGAAAGACCCGAATCTCATGAATAGAGGACATTGAACATAATGCCCAAAGTAGAAAGCATAAGCTCGAGTTCCTTGTTAGAAAATGCAAGAGACACCAAGGATGTAAAAGTTTTTGTTGGACCCGACAGTTCATTCTTCAAGTTCTTATGTGGTGCAATAGTTCAAGGAGGAGCATCCAAACTGAGCATGTAAGTCGTTGTTCATGAAAGAGGTCGAATTCATTCACTGATGCAAAGATTGGCACAAAGAAAGCTCATAGGCTTTTCTCAAACTTGAAGATTTCTTCTTGCCAAGCATGGATTTGCGCAAGCAATAAAGTTCCGAAAGAATGGGAAAGCATGCACCCAATTCATAAAGATTGCAGGTCACATTCATTTTGCAACAGTGGGTAGTTAAAGATCTTCAAACACTCAATGGAAACCACAAAGCCAACCTCTCACAAATGTGATTCAGGAAATGTTAGATAATTTCACACTCTTCATGCTCCAATTCATCCTCTCGAAGCACCCTGAAGTTCTTGGGCATTTAGTATAAATCTTTCAAAAGTGCCCGAACCTCCAAGTTGCACTTGGGTTAAATGACATTTGATTTGTCATTTCGTGTTAGCAACGAAGCATCCCATTCCAAATTTTGAGCCTGCACAATCATTAATCAAAAATGACATATGGAGTTTATCTTCATACACTTGATAATACATGAGACCTAAGAAGATGCTGACAGTTTGCCTGCAAAGTGACCAAGAAATCTGCATATGAAACAAGGCATGTTAGCGGCAGACACGAGTTCCCTAATGATGGCTCATTATAAGAACGACATGTGTCATGAAAGAAATAATAATTCCTACATCTTTGTTTTCATAAATAACATAATATTGATAAACGTGATAGATATTATGGGCCTGACCCGAGAAAGTGAAAAATTATGAATTGTTAATAATGCCAAGTATACATCTCTGTCCACACAATTGAGAAAGTGGAGGGAATTAGTTATTCCCAAGAATTAGTTATGAGGGAATTCGGTGGAGAAAAACAAAGGAAATTAATGAAGGCAAGGGGTATAAAGAGGAAAAAGAAAGTTAGGCAGAGGGTTCTTCTTTTTCAGTCTGGAAGTTCTACAGGGGCCAGAAGAAAAAGATAGTTCTATTTTGTGATAGGGGAAGGAGCTGTCTTATGCAGATTGATTGTAATAGGGGATAGAGCAATATTATTGTTGTGTTATCATGTTTCTGAAATAAAGAGGGATATAAATGTGTTTGATTTTGCAGTCATATACATTTGTGTTTTTGATTTAGGAGGATTTTGGAGTCCTTTTGTTTCTATTTTAGATGCAGTCCTTTATTACTATGTTGAACGTGATATATGTAATCTTGTGGTTATGTATTAATGCTTTTGTATAATAATCTTTGCAACTCTTCCTGTCTCTTCTACAGTGTAGAAAGTCAAATAGGTGATCATAGGGTTATTTCTTTGCTTTCTCTCTTTAGGTGTTAATTTGATAATCGTATTCATTCTATATTGATGGATGAATGTTAGAAAACCCTTCGTGTCTTCAGGTTAAAGACATAAGCACATATCACATTCATTGAATATCTTTATGAGGGAGTTGTACCTTTCAATTCAGAGGAAGATTATCAATAAAATGATAATCTATCCAATTGTTAGTGCATTTTGTTCTTCTTTTAAAGCAAATTGAGTCAGTGTTTGCATTTCTATCTAAAGGACAAAACTGTTTAGTAACAGTTTACATATCTTATTCTATTGCTTCCACTCCCCCCATAAATATTTTGGTGAACCCAACACATTCCCTCCTTTGTTTGATTTTGGAGTTAGATCTATTTATACTTTTTGTTTCATTTAGATCTACTTGTTGATCTCTATGCCTAAGTTTCCTATTAGTGTCCAAACACTTAGTCAATACTAGGAAAGGATGGAAGGTCATCACTATGACCGAGTCATCTAGTAAAGGCTAAGAACATGATGACTTGTTTATTTTGCATTACATGTCGAGCAAGTCAAAGATTGTCGAGTACCCTAGTTGAGATTGAGCACATACATACGCCAAGAATACACAACTAAGATTGAGTATATTGGAAAACAACTTTTGCCGAGTAAACAGAAAAGATCAAGCATGTAGAAGCTGAGTGTTAGCATGAATGTTAGTAATGACCAAGTGTTAGAATATTCAAATGCCAAGAAAACTAATTTTGTCATATGAGTTTGTAATCACACAAACACTTATGTAAACCATTGTTGGCCAACTTCTATATACATTTAATGATTTTAGAGATAGTTAAGATGGAGTTTATGCATCTTTATAGAAGGTAATGATCTCAAGGAAAGCTAATCAACCAATCAAAAAATTAGAAGGGAAATGACAAAAGATATGAATTATGAACCATTGATTATGATCCAAAACTTTTGAAGAATGTCTATTTAAATAGGATTCTAACCCTAGGATCAAAGGTACAAAGGAGAAGTACATGTGCAAGTGAAGGAGAAAACAAGGATAAAATAGAGTAAGAAAGGCTAAGTCTGAGAGGAGATCAGACAGAGCAAACTAAGTAGTGAAGGATAGAACATAGATATTAGATTAAGAGATCATATTGAGACATTGAATAGAGGAGATCCGAAATTAGCTTGCAAAGAAAACTAAGGGTCAAGTACTGAATCAGTTCTAATAGTTTGAGTTAGGGAAAATCTCTTAATTGAGTGATCCTAACAGGTCTATGTAAATCTCCTAATAGAGTCCTTACTTGATTGTAAGTGTAAAATACTTTAATAGGGTAATACCTAGTAGTCTTAATAGATTTTAATAGGGAAGACTCCTCATAGGGTAGATCATATATTATTGTCAAATATTGTAACCATAATAGGTTAACTTTATTCTAAAATAGTGAAGATTTGTGGGTTCTATCCCCACCCTAGTTTTATCTTCACTTTTAAGTGTTTCTGGGTAACCAAATCATTTGTGTTTTGTGTTGAATATTTTCATGGATATGATGTTTTCATTTACATTTCAACATTACAATTTTGAAGTTAAATCTAAGATATGAGATGTATTACGTGTTAAATCAATAATTTAGTTTTATAAGTAAAAGTTTAAGATCTTGATTCACCCTGCCCCCCTTTCAATATCATGTTTCCCATTAAATCCTTACAGTGCTACTTTGTATTTTCTTGTTTGCATTAGTATTATTTTAGATTCCTATGGTTAGATCTTGCAATGCAAAATTTTTTCCAAGGTGATAGTGGTTTCACTTCCCTTTTATCACTTTTTCCTTCTCCTAGAGATCCTCCTCTCATTGAGCCCATTTTGGCAAGAATATGTCTTTAAACCTTCTTTAAACCTTTCTCTTTCAAGAGATGTGTTGAAAGTTGATGTTAACTCTTCTCTTGATTGTACTCCCTCCATGGCTCTATATCACAACCATCCCTTTGTGATACCTTGCATTACACTAGTACTTTTCCTAAATTCACAATGGTCTCACTATTTGGGATGAACCTCTAGATGATAATGTTGACTATTCTCTTCCTCATCAAAAAGATAACACATGGTATATGTTTTCTTTTCAACATGAATCTTCTTCTCCTAACACATTTTTCCTTTTAGGGATAGTTTAGAGCAAGAGGAAGATATTATAGAATCTTTTCTCAAAATAAAATTTCCTTCATTTGATACTCCTAGTAGAGATGAAGCATTAGATAAGGTCACAATCCCTATTCTAAGGATTCCTTGTGAAAATATGATAATATATATCTCCTTAATACTCTCCCTTCTAGTCATGAGTCTATGGAGAGGCAAGTTCTTAATCACCTATTCTCACTCTCAAAGGTCACCCCATCAAATAAACCTCTGATCACCCTTAAATATTTTTCTTCCATAAATCTCCAAGTTGAACCTATAAATTCTTTATATTATCATGTGGTGTCTCACACATATCATATAAGGAATAATCCTCAACCTACTACTTCTCTCCCACCTTCTCAACCCATTTCTTCCTCCTCCACAAAATCCTCCTCAAAAGCTTAGAATGGAATATGATTTTGTAATGGAATTACGTAATATGTCCTCCCTCCCCCAAATATTTCTCTCTATGAACTTCAAAAATCTATATGAACTTCAAAAATCTACAAATAATGAAGCTTAATACCTTTTTGCAATGTTGAATGCTACCTTGGTCCCACCTCAAATTATGTTTAATCATAATGATTTTTCTCCTAAATAAAACCAATATCTCTTTGATTCTCTTATGGTAATTTTCCTTATCAATGGTAACCTCTTTTGAATAGGACCTTAATTGATAATGGGTTCAAGAAAAATGTTTGTAGTATGGACATGCTCAAAGAAATTAAAATCCATCCTCTAAATATCCAAGATGATAATGTTCATGTACATGGCTTTGATAATGTTTCTAAGAGATCCTTAGGCATCATCAATTTACCTATCAAAGTAGACATCCAATTATTTTTAATACTCTCATTCATGTTATGTCTGGACCTCTAAATTACAACCTTCTTTTGGATCAACCTTGGTTACATAACATGGTTGTTATTCCTTTAAATTTTCCTCAACAAGTTAAGTTTATCCATAGTAATATGATGTATACTCTTCATGTAGATGAAAGGACAAATAATTGTTGTTTAGAAAAAAAAAACAAGATAAAAAATCTAATGATCATCCTTCTATAAGTGTTCTTTCAGAAACTTTTTTTTGGGATCATTCAATTTTATACCAACTTTTATTGGAGAGTGTATAGAATTTTTGATATAAAATTCATTAAATCTAAAACAACTCCTCTTTCTAATAACTTTGTTTCTACTTACACTCGTGATGAATTTATCAAACCTGGTTGTAAGGATATAGTGACAAAGTTTTGAATCTCATTCTTTATCCAAATCATCTCCTTTATCATCTAACATATCTTCCCCTAATCAAGAAATGATTTTTCTTCAACTTATTTGTGCTAAGGTGATTTATAGACCTAAATTCAAAAATAAATACAGTTAACAACTGATGAATCTCATGTTTTTTATGTATCACCATTGTCATGATTACTCTACTAATGATTTTCAAGCTTTGTATTACAATACTCTACAACCCATTAATAATCAAGTTATTAACATATCTTGTAACAATGTGCTCTATTTAAATCCTGATTTCTTTAATTAACATCTAAGTCCCTATTGTGTTGCTCCACACCATGTAACATTATTAGTTTATTCCTTGGGGGCTTATAGTCATGCATGGTCCATTTTATGAGTAGCATAATATGTCCCTTTTTACCTTGATCCGACACTTTTGGGTCAAGGGAACCTTATCCATATTTCTTATTCACCCAAGGACCCACTTTCCATGGTTGTGTGTTATTTCTTTATCATGTGACATCCAATCTTACATCATTTGTAATTGGGTTCTCATGGTAGATAAATTGCTTACCTTGGAGCCTTAAAATAGTGTCTTATCCTTCACGAGGATTTCATTTTTTACTTCTTGCATGACATCTCATTGCATTCTTCTTTTTTATGGCCTTGTAAGGGATGTGCCCTCTTTTGGCTTAGATTGGGTATTTCTTGTGGATACTATCATGATGTTGAAATTTCTTTATCCTTTTTCATTACTTCCTAAAGATACCAAAATAAGAACTTATTTTTCCATCTTGGGGGTGAGGGGGCATA